>JAYEPQ010000016.1:29400940-29710940 GCA_036321105.1 Dracaena cambodiana
CTAAGATGTCCTACGCTCGTGTGGGTCCGGATGGGTCAGCAGTCCACTCGAAAGCTTTCAAATCTAGCCTCAGATATAGTCTACAATAATAATAGGGAAGAAAAGAAAAAAGAAAAAAAATTCAAGAAACACCTAGTCTTTATAGGATCTACGAATTCAATATTCTTGACATATGATCAAGAGTTAATTACAGTTAGACCCCTTGTAGTATTTGGAATGTGTCACTTAACACCCCTGAAGTTTGAAACTCTCAAAAAACTCCCTGAACTTAGTTATTTTCACTCTCCTTTTTTATTAAAGTGCATTCTTATCTCTCAAATTCCTATTCTACCATTATCTCTCCTTTTAATAAGTGTGCTGGTTAAAAGGAGTGATGAGGGTAGAATAGGAATTTGAGAGACAAGAGTGCACTTTAGTAAAAAAAAAAAAAAGAGTGAAAATAACTAAGTTCAGGGGGTTTTTTGAGAGTTTTAAACTTCAGACGTGTTAAGTGACACATCTCCAATACTACAGGGGGTCTAACTGTAATTAACTCTTGATCATATGTCAAGAATATTGAATTCGTAGATGCTATAAAGACTAGGTGTTTCTTGAATTTTTTTTCTCTTTTATTTTCTTCCCTATTATTATTGTAGACTACATCTGAGGCTAGATTTGAAAGCTTTCGAGTTGACTGCTGACCCGTCCGGATCCACACGAGCGTAGGACATCTTAGCCATCATCGCTCTGCTAGCTCCTGCCAAAGAGATGTCCTTCACCCTCAATCGCTCGGTACGTCTCTCAACTTCTCTTTAACGTCACGGCATTGCAATTTTACATTTTACAGCTTAACAAAATTGAAAACTTAGAATCAATACACAGTACTTTTTCATACTCGTCTGATTGCGTTATTAAATAATAATCAATTGAGCTGTCGTTGGAAATTAATGAAGTGAGTGTCTGTAATATAATCGAGGTCGTTAAATGATCCTCCAGCTCGAGGTCTTTAAGTTGAGAGAAAGACATGATCGTGTGATGGACCCAAATAATATTAATATTAATATAATTATTTTACTCCTGCTGCTTGTTCTTGATTCTTCTGAGGCTATTTGACAGACTTGCTTCTATTGGGAGGCCAAGAGAAAAAACATGTTTGCATTTTCTCTTGACTTCCACTTTTATTAGCTATACAAACAAAGCTAGCAGACTAATGTTTCCAATTTTATTAGCTATACAAACAAAGCTAGCAGACTAATGTTAATTTATGAGAATGGGCTGTTCCAAAAGTCAGGTCTTAATCTGTTCTATTTAAAAATTTGAATTCAAAATAAAAAATAATTTTACATAGTAGTTCTTGGTCAAAAGTTGATCCTTGAACCTACCTATTACTATCTTTGCGTTAGGATTTAATAATTACTTGGTTTTTCGAAATATATTCCATTGAGACGTTATACTTACGTCTATTTAGAGACTCCACTCTATAAATAGCCTCCACTCTATTATGTTTGTACTTCATTCTATAGTAGATTTCATCTAGTAGTTCAGGGTGTTACTATGTCAAATATATCTTTAAAATGACATTAATTCAAAATCTCAATGTATCGGGTTCCATCAAACCTGATTTCACTTAATTGCCTGATCTTTTCTTTGAATTAGAAAAATGAAAGTTTTAATTTCAATTCAAGGTTTTCAATAGGCATGGCTAAAAATTAGCCCATTCTTATCCATAGCGGGGAGATTAGCCAAATGCACATATGCAACCGGTTTTAGTTTTCACGCGGTCATACAATATTATCATTAATATTGTTATAATAATAAGTATAGTTGTTGTTGTTATTATTATGGTTATTATTATTATATAAAAGGATAAAAGAAAGGGTTGAGTAGAGTCTATTTGGTAATTGCTCGCACGTGGCCTGCACACATTCATGTATGGAATATTTCAGAAATTCTGAGTGTTTTGGTGCAGTTGAAAGGTACTTCAATATGGTATCAGGTTCAAATCCTGTTGGGGCGCGTATTTAATTTCGGGTTTTAAAAAAACTATATCACTGTGTAGTGTTAAAATACAAATAAATTCTCACAACTTTGGAGTATTGGTAGAGTGGAAGAGTACTTCAATATTGTATCAGGTTCAAATCCTGTTGGGGAGTGCATTTAATTGCGGGTTTTAAAAAAATTATACCGCTGCGTAGTATTAAAATACAAATCAATTCTCACAACTTAGTGGAAGGGTATTTCAATATGGTATCAATTTATACCGTTGCGTAGTGTTAAAATACAAATTAGTTCTCACAACTTTGGAGTTTTGGTGCAATAGAAGGGTACTTCAAAATGGTATCAGGTTCAAATCCTGCTGGGACGCGCATTTAATTGCGGGTTTTAAAAAAATTATACAACTGCGTAGTGTTAAAATACAAATCAATTCTCACAACTTCGAAATTTTGGTGCAGTAGAATAGTATTTCAACATGGTATTAGAGTAACCCAGGTGAGGTTCAAATTCTGTTGGGGCGCGCATTTAATTGCGGGTTTTAAAAAAGATTATACCGCTGCGTAAAATCCATGTTTCTGTCCAAAATGGGCCTTCAAACTATTTAAAATATAAAATAATTTTTCTCTACTCTCACCACAGTTTTGGAGTTTGGATGCAGTAGAAGGGACTTCAACAACAACCAATCATATGAAGATTCAAGTTTTGAGTATCCAATATCTATTTTTCTTGCAAAATTTATCGAGTCTATTAACATTCAAATAATATTTATAAATATTTCAGCTGTGTAGATGTTGTTATTTTATTTGTCTTGTTAATAATAATAGTCATTCTTAGGTATGTCCAAACTAATAAGCCCCAAGTGTTTATAACATGCAACTATTATTTCATATAACCATAATACGGTTCATAATATTTGGCTGATCGAACTTTAACCCCGAACAGTACAGTTTGCTCCCTCTCAGTCGGTCTCTAACTCTTGTTAGAAAAGGATAATCACATGGCAAGCATGTGATGGAAAAAGGCATTAATGCCCAAAAGACATTAATGCCCTCTTCTTTCTTTAGATTACCCCTACTAAAACCTTCAAAAAAAAATTCGTTTTTTTTTTTTTTTCCCTTTTAGGTTCTTCTTAATTATCCACCATCAATCGTATCTCCTTTGTCATTAAATCTTATGTTTAGATCTCACTAAATTTCAATTTTAACGAGTTATTTTGTTATTCTGCTAGTCATGATCGGCTTTAATTGGGAATTAAGCAAAATGAGATGGAAAAGGAGGGGAAAAACTAGCTATGTTAGGATAGTGAAGGAGAGGGGATAAAATACTATCTTTGTTAGGGGTATTTTTTTGTGCCATTTAAATATTAAAAAAATATATCCCCATAAACCATCGATTTCCTGACTCTCTAAAATTTTTATATTCGTATTTTTTAAAAAGTTAGGAAGAATTTTAAATTCTTCGAATTTACTGTGATACGCGAAATTAGGGTTTAGAGTTTGAGTTTTTGAAGGAAATGGAAAAATTTAATGTGCAGTTGGTGTTTGTTTCTACGAAGATTGGAGATCTTTCTATTGCTATTGAATTGAGAAAACTACATATTACAAAAATTTCTCTTTTGTTTATTACAAAAAATCATGCATTTTAGGTACATCTAACATCATATTGGATGTACAAAATGGATGGTTTTTAAACAATATAACAAGATGATAAAAAAGTGTCTAAATCACATGATTTCTTATATACCATCCATTTAGAATATGTAAATTATAATCAATAGTTCGAATCATTCATATGCACTCTCGGTATTGAAATTAAAGCATTTTTATAATCAACTCATCTATGACGTCACCTTAAATGCACTATATATATATATATATATATATATATATATATATATATATATATATATAGACACACACACTTACTTGCCTGACGAATCGCTACGGCTACGTTACTTCCATGCACAGCATTAATGTCAGATCCATTTTTTTCATCTCTTACTTTTCATTCAAAGACTATTTAGCAAACGTCCTCGTAATAACATTTATTGACAAAATTACCATTAAAATGGACATAAAAGGAAAACGTTCTCAAAATTTGCGGTAACAGAGCAATACAAAAACAGTATCGCAGAGCCAAACAATCAACTTGACACCTTGTTGATGTCAATAGACTAACTAAAAACATTAGACAAGCATGATTCCTGTCCCTAAACAATGCAAAATTAATCACCCACCAGACTAATATTACACCAACGCACAATATTTAGTCCAAGAACAGCATTATATCCAATCTAACACAAGTTAAACAAATAAAAGCAAAACATCAAGATTAGGGATGTTCTAAATGCGCACCACTTTCCTCTTAGTGAGCACGGGATAAGTTCCCAAAAACTCACAACAAGCCAACAAATTCAATAAGAAGATTATTTGTTGATGTCAATATCAGGGGGCCAGTAGTGAAGAAACTTGAAGAAGTAATTGAACATGCCCTCTCTCTCCTGATTCAAACTTCTTCGGCCCCAATTTCACGTACACAGGCTTCTCCTTCTCCGTCTCAAACTTCGCCTCCTACTTTGATTCATTATCGACATTGGGGGCTTCTTCAAGATCTCATCTTTGCTCTTCTCCTCCTCTTCTCTTACTCTATTGGGCGCTTCATTAGTCTTCTTCTACGTCGCAAGGACGTTCGAGGTTCCCCTCTGTAATGCATCAGGGAGTGTCTGCAATAAATCCCACCGAGTTGGGAGCAGAGATGAGAGTCGACGGATGGGTCTACGAGTCAATTTTTACACTGCTCTATTAAAAATTTTGAAGTAGAAAAATAAAAAATTCATTTTCAATTTAAAATATCGAATAAGACAGAGCAAGAATTAACCCGTGGACCCATCTGTTCCCATCCCTTGCTAGGGAGAGACAAGTCGGGGCTGGGATGGGGGGTGGGGCATCAACAAGGAGGGGTGGGGTGCAAGGGTGAGAAGAGAGCGTGGCTACGGAAGGCAGGTTGTGACATTGAAAGTTGCGAGACAGAGGACTCCATGGTGCAGGAGACGGGTCAGGGCTGGAGAGAGGGGGCATCAATGAGTTGGGGAAAGGGGAGTTGAGGGATGCGAGGGCGAGGGTTTTGTTTTGCAAGAAAATAAGGAGGGTAATTTGTGAAAGTTAGGTGTGCCCTTAGAAAAACCAAGTTTTTTTTAAATGTGATCGGTGTACCGGGGAAGCAGTGTACCTTAGATATTTGGAGTGTGAGTCTATGATTACCATACGTCTGGATCCGGGACCATGGTTTTTTCAGGCGAGGTTAGGGGCCAAACCAATCCATTACCGTTCATATCAGGGACGCCAGAAAATGCCATTGGGCCCAATTTTAAGTATAAGGGCCAGAAAATAGGCCCTGGCCCTCATACTAAAAATTTTAGGCCCAATAAATAAGACTGTACGGGCTTGGACTTTTCGAATTTTAATACCCTGGATCAACAAAAAATGCAGCAGAACAAGCTAATGATACAGAAAGACTATAGCTAAAGATGAGAACAAATGGGTATAAGGGCCAATTTTTTTGCATATACTATTCAAAATTTTGAATTAAAAAAATTAAAATTATCATTTTTAATTACAATCTTGGATGGGATTGGTAAAAATTGGCTTATGGACCTACCCATTTCCATCTCTAATTATAGCCAAGTTTGGGTTTGTTGGTTTTGCTTTAATTTGAAGTGAGATCGAAATCAAACTTGTTCGCTGACTTTACTTTTAAAAGTAGCATCCAAGCAGAAAACTGAGGTTTCTTCTAATTTTAAATTTAACTGTGGTTGTATTATATGGCAATTATCTAAACTAACATGTAATAAGCATGGGGCTATTGTAAAAATTTGAATGATAACAGATGATTGGGCTAATTCAAATAACTAGGTAGGCTTAATTTATGGATCCAATTCGACAAGCCAAATAATTGAGCTAGGCTGGGAAATAGTGCTTCATGGGCTACCGGCGGCCCGACAACAGAAAGGCCCATAATGAATTTGGTAATAGGACGTGATTACTTCGCCCTTTAGATTAGGTTGTAAAAGGAAAAAAACGTGAGTTTCCAACGGAGCACACCAATTTTCCTAGTGAGCCCACTCCTCTTTGTTTTTTTTGTCCGGGCTCAAAACCCGGACACTTATAAAATGGGCTATGGGCTCACTATGAAAAATGATGTGCTCCTTTGGAAACTCCCAAAAAAACAAACTAATCTTCAATTTGCATGCTGTTCTTTTAGTGGGGATACAACAATGATTTTCAAGCCATTAGTAAAACTAGGCTCTGACTTCAAAGTTTTTTTTTTTTTAATTTAATAAATAAGTACTCAAAGAGTCCACGGGTTAGAGATGAGAATGAACGAGTTTGAGAATCGACTCTTACCTCGCTTTATTCAAAATTTTGAAGTCAAAAAAGAAAAAATTAGTTTTAATTCACAAGTTTGAATAAAGCAGGCCAAGAGCTGGCCTCTGGATCCCTCTACAGTAAAGTGATTTGCAACACGGGAAAATAGTGCTCACTAAGTCTATTGTGGTGCGCATTTAGAATTTCCCATTAGGAAACCAGAGTGGCTAATGAATCGTATACCCAATAAGCAAGCAGCTCACCTAGCAAGGGCCCAGTCATTCTCCCAAGTTGCATTATTTGGCAAATGGAAGCAGACATGATTAAAATGCTTGGCTGCATCCTGCATGCTTCAATGATTTTGGGCAGAAAGAAAAGAGGAGTAGCATCAAACTCACATGCATGATCAAAAAGATATTGTTCTTGATTTCTGTATTAAGGATGCAGATGATGTCTTGCTAGCTTCATGGTCAACATGCACCATGTTCATGCGTTCACGGCTCATGAACAAGGAATGTTTTATGAGGCTCATGGTTGTGTTGCCAACATGATTCCTTCAACATCTCGCTCATCCAAAGTTAGCTATTTGCGTTATTGAGGTATGACTAAGCATGGGCGGACCCCATCTATGGGCTGCCTCGACTTTATCATGAAGATTATGCAAGTAAGGATAAGAATCGACGTGTCTGAAAACTAATTCTTGGCTTATTCTATTTAAAATTTTGAATTAAAAATAAAAATTTTATTTTATTAATTCAAAATTCTTAACTCATTCTAAATATGCGAGGAACCTAGTATCTGAGAGAATTGATGATCAAGACACTTTTGTTATGTTCCAATTTGTTGTCAGCTAATTACCAAGTATCCAACATTATGGGTGCAAATTTTTCTGGTAGTTGCTCTCTAGGTTGATTTCAGCTTGTTCGCATTATTTTCAGCAAGTATTTTCTTAGTAATTGACAATGTGATAAACAACAGATACCAAGGTTTGTAAAGTTTGATATAGTTGAAGCTACAAATAGGTTATATTTCTTAATTTGGACTACTTGCCTACTGTTTGTTGTGACAATTTGTAATGCCACTTTATTCATAACCAGAAAATAAACAAATAATATTATATAACACTGCATAGCAGTGTAACTCATACTATAATAAAATGAATTCAGAAAAAAAAATTGTTTATTTTTTTTTTTTAGTAATGGCATGAAGACTACATTTTCTCATAAGAAAAAAAAAAATCAGAGACATTCTCCAATGCAAACTCCACAAATCATTGACGAAAACTCTCATACTAAAAAACCTTTGTTTCCCATGGAATTTTCTTTTCTTTTCTTTTCTCTGTTTTGTTAATATTATTTTAGAAACTTAGACCGAGTAGTTGTCCTTAGCACGGTAGTTTTTAAAGGGGCACGGGAGTTTTTAAAGGGGCACACTATTTTTCCTAGTGATCCTACTTTCAACAGTCCACTATCTAGTGGGCTTACTAGAAAAAGTGGTGTGCTCTTCTGGAAACTCTCCCTCACCACGTGGTGGTTGGCAGTACGAAATCATGACAAGGGCAATTGGAAGGAGGGGCCAAAACTGACAACGATGTCAATTAAAGTCTCCATTGTTGGCGACATTAAAGGATTTTCTCTATGGCTCTCGTGCTGGAATCCCAAAATGGGGAGTTTCTAGAGGGGCACACCATTTTTCCCACTGAGTATATTTAAAATTTTATTTTTATTTACAATTTTACCATTTAAATTTTAAAATAAAAAGGTGGCAATAGCAAAATATGGCGTAAAAATCCAATTTTGGTACGCCAGCGAGAAAGTTAGGATTTGGAAGTCGGAATCAAATGTCAGGGGGCGATGTTGAGAGGAGTGGAGTAAAGACATGAAAAGGGGAGAGAGTTAGGGATAGCGTTAGGGTTTCCCCACTTTTATAAAAGCAGCCGATTTTTGAGAAGAATCACGACTCCGGTTTCGAATAAGAAAATCTACGTCACCTTGATCCCGACTAAACAGCTCGGATCTGATAAGATAGATCTGGGATTGTAAGTCCGGATCCATCATAGAGGATCCGGACTGTCTAGCCCGGAACTTACTGCAATATTGAGAGAAAAATAGAGAATGGTAGTTTTTAAAATTTTAGGTGTGCTCATTAGGAAAAACCCTCTCGTTTCATAAGAGAAGGGGGCTGAAAAGAGAGGGGGGCTCACTAGGAAAAAAATGTGAGGGTGGCTCACTAGGAAAAAAGGTGTGCTTCTTTGGAAATTCCCCCAAAATGAGATATTTCTCTATTCACAAATCGCACTACCAAATATGGAAAATTATATTTATGCACCGAAATTTATATTTACGTATGGAAATTTATTTTTTACATCCATATTACCTTCTACATTAATCTCTAATTTGAAAACGTAATCAATTTACTCTCTATGTTCAATTTTTTTCCAAAATTAACCCTCCCTCTCTCTTCTAATTTTGTCCGCAACTCAGTCCTAACTACATTATGTCGATCCTCCTATTCTCCCTCCTAATTTCTTCCGCGATTCAACCGTGGCTTTGCTCCCGTTCTGGCCACCCCATTTCCGTTGATCCTCCCTCTCTCTCCCCCCTCCCAACATTTGCCTGTTTTGTTTGTGTCGGTTATTAATATCTGACAGGAAAATATAATGGACATATATTAATATCCAATTGAAAAGTAATTTGGTAGGGTGTTAATACCCAACCAGTAATGACTATCTCCCACAAACAAAAGAAAAATTAGTAACACTAAATTGCAAAAAAAAACGCATCAAAAACTAAGAATAATTTTAAACTATACCTTAGATTTGTCTTCCAACACCAATTGCACGTTAGATCTTTCTTCAAAAAACTCAAACTCTAAACGCTAATTTTTCTTATTACAATGAATTCGAATAATTTGAAATTCTTCTAAACTTTTTTAGAAAACTGAATGTAAAAATTTTAGGGTATTAGGAAATCAAATCAATAAGTTTGTAGGAGATGTGTTTGTTTTTAGATTTAAATACCAAAAAAGAAGTGTTTTTTTTTTTTTTTTTGTTTTAGAAACAACAGAGGGAGAAAATGATGACAGTTTCCTAAATTTTTAAGAAAATTTAAAGATTTGAGATTTAAAATGGTAACTTAGTTTAAAAAAATAGCAAATGTATAATTATTTATAATTTTAAAAATCTGTGTATGAATAGTAAATCATCTCCTTCCGTAAATAGAATTTCCCACATGCTCTCCAATTGAAAAAGACAAAAAGAGACAGATTGGTTTGGAAAAAGTCTCATGTGGAGTGAAATGAAAAATAAAAAAAATACTTTTCACAATTATGATATTTTTCATATATTGGTTAATGTAAAATAGATATTGTTAAAATTGTTTTCTATGGAAAGAGAGAGAGAGAGAGGATGGATTTAATATTTTTTGTGTTGATTATGGTTAAAAGATGTCATTTTCCTTTTTAATTAGTATTTTTGGATGAGAGAAGGGCTAATTTGGCTCATGTTGACCACATTTCACTTTACATGGATCACTTTCAATTATCAATTTCCATAAAATAATCAATAGCTTTCCATAACTAATTTCTATAAAACAATTAATAGAACAAATTGAAAGTTGGAATGCGTCACTTTTCTACTTTCTATTTCCATATTTGATAAATCAATCTGCCCCTTAATAGGAAGCTTTTAATGGAATTGTGGCTTTTGTTAGGTGGGGATGTGTTACGCCCTGCTCCCGATATACGATATATGAGTATGTGTAACAGATACCGACAACATATTCAGTTTGAATATGCTAAAGTCTCAATAAATCTATCACAATAATACTCAGTAATTACGATAGAAAAATTCAACAAAAGTTTGACTTTTCATTTATTGGAACGGAGTTTAGATACAACTAAAACAAAATATAATAAAATTAAATAAAAGGAAGTAGAGAATCTCTAATCCATTATTGGGTTTCAACCTGATTTTCACAGTATACCAGATCTTGCGTCAGTTTTAGCGTGTCAATTGGTAAGTTTGGGCATGCACACCCAGATCGTCAGATTGCAACCAAAATAAAATACGTAGAAAGAATATGAAATAGAGCGGTTATGTCCAAACATAATAAAAACATAAGTTTTAGAAAATATGGAATGAGATGTCTGTAATAATGATGTCAATTAATTTAAGTTATCTTAATACTATTTTAGTGAAGTTAACTTTATAACAGAGATATTTTTATCTATGATGTCATGTAATTGGAAAAAACTAACTGATGGGATACCACTGTTTCAATTGTTTCCTGTACAGACCCAGAAAATGGTCACAGGATTGTCCGGTGCTGAATTGAACATGCCGTCAGGCAAACAGGAATTATAGTCTGGTATGATCCAACAAATTGTCACGCACCCATGATATGCGAAATATTCAGTTGTGCAACTTAATAAGTTTACAGCCGAAACAGAGTATATTTCCATTATTCAGTTTCTCCACCAACCCAGTGTTATTTAGGTATAGTACATGTAAGTCTAAATTCTGGTTTTCATAACTTATATATTGAATATCGGGTACAATATTTCAATTAGATTTTGTTAATTTGTTAACAATATGATTTATAGAGTTCGTTCAGTTTATATTTTATTCAATAAATCACAATTGGTTAAATCAAGGATTTATTAATTTGAGATATCATACAGATATCGGCCAGGCTAGTGTATGGATGCTGAGAGGTTTTCCGTACGTTACACATTCCTTAATTAGAGAACCGGCATACAAAATAACTTTTCTAGACACTGATACAGAATGATATCACAAACATTATTTTTCGTGATTATAACTTTTATGTGATTTATCAAATATTGTATATATGATATTCTAAAATCTAACTATACTATATAATTTAAATTTAATAACAATTGACAATAGATTTTTTATGATAAGAAACATAATAAGTAATTGATAAATTTTTACAGAATACCAAATTAATTTACACAAAATAAATAGCATGATTGAAATAACTGGTATATAAGATAGTATGATTAGTGAGTCCAAAAATGAACTCACTTGGATTTTATTTTTCGATATCGCTAAACGGAGAAATCTTCACATTAAAATATTATAAGATTATTAAAAACAGATTAGTATGAATTTAGATGGCTTATAGAGATTTTCTATTACTTATAATACACTCAAAATTGATTTTAGTATTAACAAGTTTGAATTTTAGAAATGAACCTGAATCCATCTTATTGGGTTCATAAGATGATGGATGTTCATTTTAGGTTATTAGGGTTACTGAGAAGTAGGTGAGCTAATCTAGAATTCATTAAAATAGTTTAGTCCAAGATGAAAAAAAAAAAAGATAATATCTAACCTCTTATCAAAAATTGAGAATCTAAAATGTGAAAAGAGAGGGAAGGAGATACTCTTCTCCGGTGAAGTGGTGGTAGCTCTGGTGGCGACTCATGCGGTGGTTTTGAAGGTGACTCTGACGAGATGAGAATGTTAAAAAATAATTTTTAGAATGAGTGGAATGTTTTTTGATTTAGAGGTTTATATATGATTGGATTTATGAGTTACAGAATATGAAGAGTTTAGAGAGTTATAGAATTTAAAGGATTTAAAAAGTTATAGAATTTAGAGAGTTAAGAGAATTAAATTGGAGGTTTAATATAGATAATTCATGGAGAAGATGAAAGGATAGGAGTTAGAGAAATGCATGAGTAATGAATTGAGAATATAAAAATTTTGAGAGTTATAAGAGATGAAAGGTTTAAAGATGAAGAGTCATATTTATCATTTTGTTTATTTATTTAATTTTTTATTGCTATAAAAAAATGGAGGGTTGTTACAGGATGTCTCTATAGTAATTTTCATAACCATTGAAAATGAAAAATAGAATGATAGTAGGATATACAAGGTAATTGGCATAAAATGTCCAACATTAATGAACCTAAATGTAAATGCCCTCAATTTTGGCTGCCTATTAATAAGTTGAATTCAGATAATTTTAATATTTTTTTAGAAAAAAATAAAAAATAAAACTACTCGGAGTTTGTGAAAACTCACGGTATGAGTAGGAGTGGCAACGGACGCGTCCACGGGCTAAATTTTGACCTTCTTAATATAAAATTTTGAATTAGAAAAATAAATTTTTTTATTTTTAATTCGAAATTGTGTATAGAGCGGGCTAAAATTTAGTCTGTGGAATATAGCATCATAATCAACAAATAATATTATAGTTAGTGGTTTTAAAGTATTCTAATATGACTTTCCAAAAATTAATCAATCACCAAAAATAAATCAGCATCTAACAGTGATTCATTTTTTTTTTATTGTCTCTAGCAAATCATCATCCTATTAAAAATTTATATTTTACTATATACTTTAAAGTTAACATCCTATTAAATGTTATAAATTTCACACTTTAATTATTATATTTAAACATCTAACACATTATTTAATTAAAAAAATTTTATTTCACAACCTCAAATATCATTCTGTATATTTTTTTTAGAAGAGACAACAGGTGGGAACTCACTTTGTTAAATGATGATTGAGATGAAAATAACTAAATTGGTGATTTATGAGGGATGTACTATTTTTTGTGGATGTGGATTCTCTCCCAATGCAAGGTGGTAGGATTGACTTTATTTCAATCTCAGTTGTCTATTAAGTTGGTGAATGATTATCAATAAATTTTGTCTCTAGTAGCATCATCGCTCTCCAATTCTCCAATTTGTGAGAGATTTCGAGTTTGACTTCTAATGAAGATAAATTTGAGTAATGTTTAAAAAAAAAATACGTGTGTAAGTCAAAATAAAATCTTTGGATTTAATTGAATGCATACCTGGTTGTAATATCATTTAGCTAAAATTTGTAATATCATTTAACAAATTATAAGTAGAACTACGTATCTACAACCATTCAAAGCTAACATTAAATATTTTTGGACAATGGTATTAATTTTTTGGATAGAGTATATTTAACATCTGTTCAAAAGAGTTATATAATTAGTTACGAGATTTAAAAATTGACAATCTAAACTCCGATAGTGTGTAGAAATTCATGTGGTACAGATATTTCTATGCTCTTCTATCTTTGAAAGAAGATTCATTTTTTAAAACTAATTAATATATGATCAAAGAGTATGAACTGCTGGAATGTAAAATGTATGTTACTGCTACATTGTTATTCTTAGATCTTGGAGAGTAAAGAGACGCTGTCACAAACTTTTGTGGTTAGTTAACACTCACTTTTGTTTTTCAAGGTAACGAAGAAAAGGGAAAGCCAAAAATTGTTACCTTGTGAGTGGGCTGTCACACTTTGCGGCGCAGAAGCAGGGATCTTTTGCGCAGAGTGCAGGGTGATGACACAAGCATTTGCTTGCAGGCTGCCCGCATCGGCACCACCATTAGCTGAGAGAGTCCGCGTTTGTCCGCTGGACTTGGAGCGCAGAATCCTTTGTCCAATGGAGGAAGAACAAGTGACATGTGCAGGCTAAGCTTCTTGATTTTTTTCCTTAATTCTGACCGAGTAAGATTTCAATTTTAAGATTCCCCTCGAAAGAGTCGGGAGTTTCTAAAGGAGCACACTTCTTTTTTTTTTCCTAATGAGCCCACTTTACAACTGTTTGGACTTTCAAATTACACTATAAAGTGGGCTCACTAGGAAAAGTGGTGTGCTACTTTGGAAACTCCCCAAAGAGCCTGATGGAGATTAGTGTGGGGTGGATATATTAACGGTTTAGAGAGGATAGAGCTCAGCATAAACATGGTTTGCATCGAACTACAGACAAGATGGAGGATAGATGCACATCTAGACTAGTATGAAGAATCTCAAAGATACATATATAGCAACCAGGTTCTTTACGTTTATTCCCATGGGATATATACTTGGATCTAAATGAGCAAACTCCTAAAGTTGTAAAAAATTATAAGTTTGTCATTTTTTTAACTCTATCTTTTTCTCTGATTAGGAATTAGTCCTCAAACGATGTTAAAACTGTACATAAACTAATTTCTGAACGGTTTAAAAACCATTCGGTGACTAACTCCTGACTCATAAATGTGCGCTCACAACAAATATATAAGTGGATAGTGGAGACATGTTTACCATGTATGTCCTCGGTAAAGAACTTTAACTATGTAAAAAGTTAAAGATAAGGGCAAAATAAGAATGGTGTTTTTTTTTTTTCTCAATGTTTCTGTCTTCTCTAGATCAATTTCTATCTAAATGTTATTTATGTCGTATAATGTTCGAGTAACGTTTGCGTTTATGTAGTATTCATCACAATCCATCAAATGAAGGAATTAAGTATTACAAATGGTTTTTGTATGTATATATGTATATATATATATATATATATATATGGAATTACTGTAGGTGAGCCGCCAGCTCAGGAAAAGTTACGTGAGTAAGCGGTCAAACTATAATGATCCAATTATTTTTCTTCAATTTTCTTTTTACAATTACTATCTCTACATTCTTAACTTCTTTCGGATTAAATTTCATAAATTTTGGAGTTTATTTACTCTTTCATCAAGTGTATACAAAATATTTTATTCATTGAAAACCGTTAATTTTATTCTATTTACTACATATTCTACTTTGAAGTTATTTTCCGTTCACCTAATTCATTTATTTTTGAACTAGTGAATTGGCTCAAAATCTTAATGTTCAAACATATATGAATTCAACATTAATTCCTCAGTTACTCCATTAACATATGACTACATTACTTTTGGGTTGGATTCATGATTGGATTCAACCATTTTGGTCTTTTGATATTGATTCAATAGAAGGCCAAGGCAGGTCAAATTGTGACTTTAAGCTCTGTTTGGTTTGAGAGAAAATAAAGGGAAAAAAAAAGAGAAAATATAAAGAATATTTTTCATTGTTTGGTTTGAGAGAAAATTTAAAAGAAAAGAAAATATTTTCTTACTAATGAAAATTTCTTCTTTTCTTTCATTCTCTCTTTTCTTTTCTCTTTCATTTTCTTTATTCCATTTTCTCTCAAACCAAACACAGTCTAAGTCATCAGACTCAAGAAAATAAACATAGAGATGATTTTATTACTTCTAAAATTTCAACATTCAGGTTGGAATCTTAGATGTTGGGTGATAAACAGAGAGAGGATCACTAAAATTTCATATATATATATATATATATATATATATATATATATATATATATATATGAGGAAACGGGAAATACACCGGCGGTGAAGGGAGTTTCTTCACCGCCGCTTAGGTGGCCCAATGAAATTATTACACGTGGCGTCATTCAAGATAACAAATAAATGAATTTTCTTAATCGCCCTTTGAGTGGTGCCACATGTAATAATTTTATTGGGCCACCTAAGCGGCGGTGAAGGAACTCCCTTCACCGCCGGTGTATTTTCAGTTTACTATATATATATATATATATATATATATATATATATATATATATATATATCCATTTTTTCTCATTTTTTCTCGATATATAGCAAGGAATTTTTTTTTTTTAACGTAAAAGACAAAAAATTCAGTGTTAGGTATACCAACCAGGCTATTTTAGTGAATAAACACAAAACAAAAAGGTAAAAATATGTGAGAATCTATTCATTGTGGCTCCCCATTCTAGCATGCATTGAACCCACGCATCCCAAATAAAGTGCCCAAAGTTGAAACTTTTTTGGTCAGCCAAGTTGTCTACACCATCAATATAGCCCTGTAGCCAAGCAAAAATAAGTTTCTCTCTTCCCTCTTATTTGCCACCAAGTGCACATTAAAAAATTAAAAATATTATAGTTCTTATTTTTTTTAAACCAAAATTTCTCTAATTTTTTTTTTAAACCAAAATTTCTCTATATCGCTAATATAAGGAAAGCTTTGGTTTTAAAAGAATTGCAATATACTCATTAATGAAAAGCGGAGGATAGAAACCCATTTATAGGCGAGCAAATCAAAACGCAGAAAGCGGACAGACCAGTCAGTCAGAACTTTAAAAACAAGTAAGCTACAATATTTCTTGCCTTTTAGTGCACCAATTGGTACAATAAGAAAGAAAATATAGGTGATTCTTATAAAAAAATATTATTTTGTTGAAATAGAATCTGCAACTATCATGAAAAAATCACATGCTTATCTTTTATGCAGAGAAATAAAAATTTTAATAAAAAAAACATATCAGAATCAGCCATTATGAAAAAATTTTCTTGAAGAAAAGCCTATAGAAATTATTTCTCTCACTTAGCCCATTTTCTTTGCTTCACCAAACTCAATGGGATAATCTAATCAAATTGAAAAACGTGGGTAGAGAAAGGACAATTCCTACATTTAATATATAACATTTATTCTACTCCCCATAACAGTAGGTAGATATGAATACAACTTCCTCTATTATCTCTCAACCATGCATATCTTTTCAAATCCAATAATCACCTTACTTGTTGAATCTAAATAATGTCCATATTACCCTTTTCATGTGGGGCATATTTTAACAATTCCCTTTCGCTAAGTACTGTGAAAATGTCCTAATAAACAGTTATATATATAATTCTGAAATGGCCAGATATGCAGTGGAAGTTTTCCTTTTCAAGATCTAGCAAAACTCTTTTATGAAATAAATAAATAAATAAATAAAATTAAGTAGCTTTCCAAGTCTTGGGAGTACGTCACAAATATATAAATACCAATCAAAGCTACGATTGCATTGTTTTGTGATCAGTAAAACAATTCAATAGAGATGAAATTGAATTATACAAATATTAGTTGGTGTAGGTGAAAATTGTCAGAAGATAAGAGATTTTCAAATGACCTCTAAACATTTCTTTGATTGTGATCCCTCTCAATATCTACCTTTGCATTTTATTAACATTTTCTCCAAAATTAGAATAATAATAATAATAATAACAAATGTATGAGATTGCTTCACGTCACTAGTTTGTGTAAAAAAATAGCTAAATATAAAACTCTTGAATCTTATAAATAAATTAAGGAACTTGATGGTTGAGAGTTGACTTTGGAATCTTGTTGAGTTTGGAATCTTGGAGGGAATGGCTATTAGGTTGCTTGAAGTATGAAACTTATGATTCTTTGATTTTGATGGGCTACCAAATGATGTGTATAAAACTTTGAGGATTCATACATTTTAAATTGAGGACTACAATTATAGCCAATAGGCTGACTTGGGTAGTTTCATATTATGCATACATATATTATTAGTAGACATATTCTATGTAGCACTATCATACATTTTTCATTTACATTTTTTATCCCATGTTACACGGGGCTATTTGGTTAGGGTTGCAAGTATATATAAAGTGGATGGTTTGCAACTGCCTTTTCATACATGTGGATTTTTCTTACTGTTTAGTTATAATTGCAATTGTAGATTTTTAGCAATTACTTACGACTTGCTACAACTATAGTTGCACAAAAATAAGTGGGTATGACAATTTACGATTCTCGTTTACAAATGTTAATATTGTAGTGTTGAAAAATGTATTATGTTTCATAACTCATGAAAATAAGAAATGAAAAATTGAAATTTTTTACAGCTCTAACTATCACTTGCAACTTCCAATGTGAACACAATATTAAACATTGCAACAACTTCTATTACTACAGTTTCACTTACAGTAATATAAATTGCAACTTGTAACACTACTTGAAGGCAACCAAATACTAGTTGCAGTAATACAAATTGAGTTTGCCAATACACTTGCTATAAAGGGTAAAAAAGTAAATGAAAATATATTTCTAGAATTTTAAATTCTAATAAGAATTTTCTATACAAAGTTGTAAGTTTCTTATAATTTTTTTTTTTTGTGTAATATTTTTTAATAAGCCATACTTGCAAAAGCAAGTCAAGGATGCAAGGGCATGTGGAATCTCAAGATGCAAATGGCCATTCTATTTAAAAAAATAACTTAGACACCATCACTATGGCCCTTTGTAAGGCCAAAATGATTTGATTATTTTATCATGACAATTGGAAATATAGGAAAAAGATTCCACCAAAATTGCAACTTTTAACATGAAAAAAAGGGGTTTTTATATATCTGTCCCTTAAATCTTTAAAAATTAGAATTTAGTCCTCCAAATCTTCATATTTATAATTTAGTCCCCAAAATTCTTTAAGTTACCATAATTTAGTCCCCCAACCATATTTTTTGTTCGAATTTTCCGTTATACTCCTGAGTTACTTTACTTTAGTCCTCTCTTCCTTCTCTCTTCCTTTTCTTATTGGATTCCCCTCTCCATTTTTCTTCTCTCTTACTCTCTTCCCTCTTCTTATAAGTTTCTCCTGGGTTACTTCACTTTAGAGATTAACTGGGAGGGAAGTGAGAGAGGAGAAGAATAGAGAGAGGAACCCAAAAAGAAGAGGAAGAGAGGAGGAAGAGGAAAGGGATGACTAAACCGAAGTAACTCAGGAGTATAGCGAGAATTTCGGGCCAAAAATATGGTTGCAGGACTAAATTATGGTAACTTAAAGGATTTGAGGACTAAATTATAGATATGAAGATTTGGAGGACTATATTCTAATTTTTAGAAGTTAAGGGACAAATATGTAAAACCCCCAAAAAAAGAAAATGCGAGAAAAAATAGCATGTTTATATAGTGATTGAAAACAAATGTAAAATATCATTTATATAGATTGGGCGAACATCAAATTCTTATATCAAATAATTGTTACTATGAAGCTCAGAGATCCCAAAAACACATAGTTTTTCCTTCAAAAATAGGAACAATGAGGGAACTTATTAGACATTTACCTAAGCTAGTGGTTTATTTTTTTTTTAAAAAAAAAATTAAAGGAGAGTCAAAGCTTCATATTATTTAGTGGGGATAGGAACTTTTCACATAGAAAAAAAATGGGAAATATGAGATGATGATGATGATCAATGATGCATTTTATGCTAAATCTTCGATCGAAAGGGTAAATTGACTCAAACCTCGTCATTATGTCCCTTGGCATGGGTCAAAAAAGGTTGGCTTAGTGGGCTATTTGTCATGGCGTGCACAATCGAAAATATATAAAATAAAATAAATATGTTTTGAAATTGTTTCTGGTATGAAATAAATATATTTGCAAAGAAATATGCGCTAAGCTTTTTCATATATTAACTTGCGGGACAAGATATAGGAATTTATGGTGGAAGTTTATGAAGGATGTTGAGGCTGATATAGTAAGCTTCCTCCTAAAAAATAATCCAACTTCAACACCATCAACATGCCCTTTCACAATGCCATAAGTGTGCTTGACTCTTTTGGCATGGCCATTAGCACTATGGAATGAGAATAAAGAAAAAAAAAATATTTCAACCATATTAATTGCTTATTCTTTAAGAACAAAGGAGATAAAAATGGCTAGGATATGTTAGTTACTAGATCATTAAAGTATTCAAACTTTTAATTGCATAAAATTTCAGCTACAAAGGGGTTATGGAAGATGAATGTCTTAGTGATTGTTTGAAGATAATGTCCCATTTTCTTGGACTGAACAAAATATTTGTTATTTTATTTTTATCTCCATGAAATTTTGAATAACTTATTCCATCAGTTTCGATCTCTTTTGAATCTGCACCCTCCTTTAGGTATGATGTGGATACTGATACTGCATTGTTCTTTGGTGTTTTAAAAAAATGGACTTGTGTGCTCAATTATTCTTAGATTCTATCAAGAATTATTAAAAATGATGAAATTTTTGGATTAGAAAATTCGAGAGCATTTTATTCATTCAACTTAAATATATAAATAGTTATAATGACATCCATAGAGAGTGGAGAGAGCGAAACCTTTTAAAATACTTATACTATCCATTTATATCTTATGGATCACCTTCTGGTAAATGGAGAACAAACTGTTCTTATTATTATAACAGCAAAATAAAGAAGCCATTTATGTATGCAATAAAAGAGGTGACATGAAAAACAGAGATGCACCACTCAAATGACGATCTATAAGTAAAATAATTTGCATTATGAATGATCACATGCAAAGAATAAAAATCAATGTATGTATTGATTACAGAAATTGAATAAGGGTATAATTACAAAAAAAAAAAGTGATTATGCTCGGAGATGGCCAAAAGCTAAAAATCATTTCTCATGTTGATTGAGGAAGTACACCATAAGAAGGATTAATATGATCACAAAATGAATAACAATATGAAAAAATGTCGATAGCTATAAAATTGGAAGATTATCAATAAGAGATATAATACCAATGGAAAAAGAATAATTAAAAAATTTGTCATGCAATAAAATGTAGATCACAAGTACTAAACAATGAACCAGTTGATGGAGATATGAATGGAATCATAGCAGAATGGACAATCTTAATGATCTACTTGAAGAGATATGGACAAAAACCAGATTCAAAATGGCGCCGGAGGTATGGGATTTTGTTAGAGAACACCATAAATGACTTTTGAAAAAAAATATGCTCGAATCAAAATCGAGTCTAAAATTGTGGATTCAGGTGGAACTAGGAAGAGGTGATCAAATATGGCAAGGCTATTTGAGAGGAGGATTTAGAGATTTCTTTTAAGATGGAATAACAATGGAAAAGGATGGCTTACTTGGCATGTACGAAGGCAACCCAACGCTAACGACGTAGTTTTTATTGTTAATCTATATAAGTTTAATTGCTTTGATACCATAATGAAATTTATGGATTGGAAATTTTGAGAGTATTTAAGTCATTTAGCTTGAATATATAAATAATTGCAATGACATATATAAAGATAAGATCAAATAATAGTTTAGTTATAATAACTTTCTCAACAACTCAAACTAATAAAATAAAATATAATCCTAACAATTGAAATCCTAACAATTTATAATATCTAAATAGGGGATAACATTTGATTTTTAAGTTTTATTATCTTGACAAGAATCATAAATTTTATACTAGGCTATTATACACATATAGGGGTGGCAAATGGGTTGGGTGGCCCGTTGGGTCCAACCTGGCACGTGCCAAGTATGTGCTTACCACCGATGTGCCGGGCCTAACTCGGCATTGGGTCGTCCCCAAACCTGTGTGCTCAGGCCTTTGGCCCGAGTCGGCACATGCGTGTTGGGCTGGGCATGGCATGGCATGCCTAAATATATTTTTTTAAAAATAGCCATCACGGCAAAAAAAAAGAGGGGATTTTCTGTATATTTTTTTTTGTAGAAAACCCACAATGGTTTTTCTGCAAAAAAAATTGCAAATTTAAATCTCAACGATCAAAATAGTCATTGGGGTTTTTGTTATTTATTTTTTACCAAAAAAATGTCTCCTCCCTTCAATAAATAACCCCTTATTCATCCAAATTCATTTTTTCTCACAACACTCAAACTGTCTTCGATTTTCATCTCTCTAATCTTTTCAAATATAAAGCTCAAGCATAAAACACCATCAAGATTCAAGAATCAAAATATCCTTTCTCGAATTAGAAAAAAAATGCAATATCTCATTTTGATTTCAAACTTCTTCAAAAAACAAGCAAATTTCGGCTTCAATCTCCCTCTTTACAAGCAAAAATCTCAACTTTCAAGCTATTTTTTTTGCTTGCGGCATTTAGATATTTATTTATTTTAAGCTAAATTTTATTCGGTTTTTGGCCTGTTTTTACTATGGACTTATTCGTCAAATGCTTCTTTTCTCAAACCACAAGTAGTTTTAATCATTTTTTAACAAATGAAGAGTACTGTTTTGTATATGAACCATTAGAAAAAACTCCACAAGTTCCATTTGCATCACACGAGCACATAATCTCTTCTAATTTGTCACAAGAAAAACCCACACAATCAACAATTCTCGAAGTAACCATCTCCTCTAGGGCTTCAAAATCCGATATATATATATATATATATATATATATATATATATATATATATATATATATATATATATATATATATATATATATCATTTTGAAAAATTTATATAGAGGGCTTCAAAATCCAATATATGGATCATTTTGAAAAATTTATAGAAAATGGTGTTATGAAACCTAAATGCAAATATTATCAAAGACCATACTCCTTTCCTGAAGAAAGTGGAATGGGTTATCTTAAAAGACATTTAGAAAATGTATACCCACAAAATGAGTCTCAACAAATACATTTAAAGATATATGTAGGTACTTTATGAAACTTTAAATATAATACTATAAGAGGGAGAGAACAATTAACCACATATATAATGCACGTCGAATAATCATTCTCCATGGCCAAAGACTCTAGATTGAAAATTTTCTTAGATCAGCATATAACCCCGAATTCAAAAAAGGACCAAAATCAACTTGTAAATTGGACAAATATATAGTGATAGAAGATAAATATTAATTACAACTCTAACTTCATTAATTTACAGAGTTGTCATAACCTCCCATTGTTGGAAGGGATTAAATAGTAGTAATTTTTGTGAGCAACAACCTACTACATAGATCCCGATTGGCGAATTCAAAAAAGAAAAATAGGATTTAGAAGATTTGAATTTCCTCATAATGGACGTAATTTTTTACAATTTTTACTAAGTGTTTTTTATGCTTTCAGAATATAATAAATTTTTTTCTATTTCTTTCGATAATACTTTCGAAAATACGGCTGCAATAGAATTTTTAAAAAATATTATTAAACCAATTTTAGAAGGAAAATTATTTCACATTCGATATTTTTGCCATATAATAAATTTTTGTGTTCAAGATGGATTAAGAGTAGTAAATAAATTTATAACTAAACTTAGAAACATCTATAAAATATAGTGGGCCAAAAAGAAAAACTTTTAAATTAATATGTAGAAATTTGAAAATCTCACTAAAAAAGTTTAGATGTTAGAACAAGATGGAATTCCACATTCAAGATATTAGAAGAGGGAATTAAATAGAAAGATGTAGTAAATTTATTTAACAAAATATAATTATAATCTTACATTTTGGATGTAAATGAATGGAATCATTTACATTACATTTGTAATTTTTTAAGAAAATTTGAAGATATAATTAAAGCACTTTGGGGACTTACTACCCAACCACATACATTACACTTTATTATTTAACCGAAATTAGTTCAGTTTTTTTTATTGAAATAGGAATAATCTGTTTCTTGAAAATATTGTCAAGCCAATGGAAATTAAATTTAGCAAATATTTTAAATTTTTTTCCATACTTACTATATTTTGCCACTATTATAGATCCGCGAACAAAATTAGATGGAATGGAATACTAAATAGAATTATTTCATAGAAATATAAATTATAAAACTAACATTCAATAATTAATTAATGATTATAAAACATATTTAGATATTATATTTCCTACATATGAATAGATATATATAGTAACAAAAATTCGAAGACAACAAACTAACCTGACATTAAAGAAGATGATATATCAAACACAATAAAGTCAACTTTATCTACCAGCAAAAAACCTAGGCCAACTCACACTTCTTTTAATGAGCTTCAGTACTATCTAGAATCCTAGATATGGCCAACTCAAATAGTAATCAATATAATTGTTATGAAGTTTTTGATATTTTGGCCTGGTGAAAATCATAGAAGAAAACATATCATATGCTTTTCAACATGGCCCATGATATACTAATCTCTCCAGTGTCCACAGTAGTATCAGGTCTGTTTTTAATGTAGGTGGGAGTGTAATATTAGAATGAATGAGCTCAATGGTGTCCAATAATTAAAGATGAGTGTTTATCTAAAGGACTGGTTGGATGCAGAACAAAAAAACAAAGGAATTGCAGACAAACTGGAGCAAGAGAACTCACTAAAAAAAGATTGAAAATTGAATACTCCTATCATATTAGTCTTCTTTTTATTCTCTATACAATTGTATTTTTTCCATATAATTTTTTAATAACTCATAATTCTCTAGAAAGTAATACTAATAACAAGTTGAG
This sequence comes from Dracaena cambodiana, assembly GCA_036321105.1. Taxonomy (NCBI): domain Eukaryota; kingdom Viridiplantae; phylum Streptophyta; class Magnoliopsida; order Asparagales; family Asparagaceae; genus Dracaena; species Dracaena cambodiana. Next base: position 29,425,158 of record JAYEPQ010000016.1, read on the forward strand.
AGTAATGACTAATATCATCTCTTATTTTTTTTGAGCTTTGTATGATCTCCAAAAAGATCTACTGAACTAATTTGTAAATGTAATGAAATTCTATAAAATAAAATTCTATTTTTATACAAATTTGTTGGTTAATTTTCTTTATTGTTAAAACTTATAATTCAGTTAATTATTTTTATTGTTTAAAATTAAAAATGTATAACTTAAATGACAAATTTAACAATAAATAAATAAATAACATGTAGGCACGGGCATGACCCATGCCCGCAGGCCATGCCTGAGCGACTATGTGGCACGGCCATGCCCTAGCCGAATCGCACCTGAGCCGTACCGAGCACCACCGGTTGCCATTCCAAACACATATAACATGAAACATATATTTATATTAATAGTAACGCCATATAAAGTAGAAAAATCACAAACTTTTTGGGTCGAGGGCTCCAATCCCGCACCCTCAACAACAATGATTCGCTCCATGCACCCAGAATAGCTCGATTCCTGAATAAATCAATCCAAAATTTAAAATACACCAATAGTTCGGCACACTAATTCGAGTGTTTGACTCCACCTCTGATGTCAACTATATATGTGAATTTGATAAACAAAAGAAAGCAAAGAAAAAAGAAAAAGAAAAATTTGGATAGCTTTGGTTACTAGATTTGGCCATAATATCATATTTTGTAATAATTATACATGTCAGTAACTCATGTCCAAAACAATACCTCCTCTTTTTAAGATGTGAGAAGTTCCAAATTCGACTCTCAACAAATATTAAATTTGGATGATATTGTATAAAATATATATAAGTGAATTTGACTGAAAAAGAGTGCAATAGTTATACAAGTTCAAATTCTTGTATAAATATGAGTTGAGCTTCTTCTTATGTAAACTAAACAAGAAAAAGAAATTGATGCAAGGCTATGAAGAATCTCAAGATTGAAAGGGTACTAAGCTTCCTCTTTAAAACCTCAACTTTAATTAATTCATCATAATGACCTTTCACAATGCTAGAAGGACTTGAGCTCTTTGTCATGGCTTGAATAGATAATAAACAAGGCAAGGGGAATATAATATGTGGGGACTAGAAAACAACATTTCCTTTTGTATGTCTTCAAACTAACCTTGTTCTCTCAACAAAGGAGCTATGTATCCTTTTCTCCATTTCTTATTTCTTTTATTTTTATGAGAAAGGAGCTATTTATCTAATCAACAAAAACAAAGAAGTTATCTACAACATAGTTGAGCCTTGAAAAAACCATACAATATATATATATAATAATCAATCTTTAAAAAAATAAATGCTACAAGTTGTTGGTTTTGGCTCCAAAACAGGAGAAATGCCAGCTTCATTGGGTGAGTTTTGTAGGTATTAACAATATGCAGGAGAAAAAAAAATTAATTTGAACAATGTAATGCTCTTTTATTAAGTTAAGAGGTATTAAACAAAAATAAAATAAAATAAAATAAAAGTTAAGAGGTATTAAAAATTCAGTAATGAGCTAAGGACACAATAGGATGGATGTTTGTTACCCAAAAGACTATATTACAAGGGTCAAGAAATTGTACATAATTAATTATTATTTGCAATTAAACAAGAGAAGAGACCTAAATTAAAATAGTTTGCACTTGACATAGAGATAGAGAAAGGTACAAGCCTGCATTTGTAAAGACAAGCCTGTGGGGGGCAAAGATATTATTATGATCCTTACATTTTAATTTTTACAAAAATTGAAATCATGATTATTAAAGTAATAATTTATTGTATTTAAAGAAATCTTATTTTGGTGCTCAGAGCCTTTGTTGTGTATACATAAATTTTTAAAGAATTTTATATAAAGTTTTAAAATCAAATATGGACCGGAATCTGGATCGGAACAATAAAAAGGAGAGATTGACAGAAAAAACATTTATACAAATAAGGTTTCACAATAAAAGTTATATTAATAAAATTTTAAAGTTTAAAACAAGACTTTTGCTTCTTCTTTTCTTTTTTTTTTTTTTCACACAATAGCAGTTGGGACAAATTTGTAAGACTATATAAAATCTAAAGCGGAATCATAAGGATCCTTCTTGCTAAAATCTAACAATTTAGAAAATCGAACATATTCTTGTTTGATAAAAATTTGAATATGCTTTTTTTTGCCAATTATCTGGTAAATTAATAAATTATATAAAGATCATTTCATGGAGAAAACATATATATGAACCAAAAAAAAAAAAAAAAAAAACTCGCGACATTAAAATCGCTACACAAAATGTACTCTAAAATTGTGATTCCTAATGAATATAATCTGCTAAAAATAACATTTTGAAGGGGTTGCTTTCAAAAAAAAATAGTGCCAAAACTCATGGGAGGTTCCAACAGAGCACACCATTTTGCTTTGTGAGCCCACTTCAGAACTCGGACAAAAATACACTGTTAAGTGTGCTCATTTAGTAACTCCCTAACTCCTTGGACTCAAGTGACGAAGCACCCAATCCGCAAGGACCTCAACCGATTTGTTATGGCGCGCGCCCCACAGGACGCCGGTTGGGTATCTGGTGGGAAGCCACCCGTGGGCCCACCCGCTCGGTCCATTTTCCAATGCTGGCTTTGACTGCTGGATGCAATGGCTTCTGCGAATGGGAGGCCAGTCTGGCCGGCCCTTTCCGAGCTACCGTACGCGGGCCCATCCATAACCGGTTAATCCGGTAGCAGCCCAAAAGAGAGAAGCGGGGAGAATTGCTCTAGAGTTTGTTCCTATTTTCTAAATTTTTTTTGTCATACCTAAGCGTGTAATAGTATCCAAACTGATTGTCTATCGCAGAGAGATGAACTTGAAACCTTCAAAAAAAAATTTGAACAAAAATGATACCACTAAAAACATTGCTCATTGTCTTTAAGAAAATAAAATGAGATATTATCAGAATTTTTCGTGTGAAAAATATGTTCGTAACCTTCTTTTCTTTCTCAATTTTTTTTTATTCTTCTAATTTTCTTTTGAAATTTACGGTAAAATTTATATTAAAGAATTTTTACTTGATATGTTGAAGACTACAACAAATAGATGTATATATATTCGGACAATTAATTAATACATATAGCATATACATGGTATAAATAACATTAAAAAAAATGTTTGGAGGAAATAATATGATTATTTTTTATACAAAAATACACAAATAAAATATGGTATAAATAACGTTAAAAAAAATGTTTGTAGTCACATAATATAATTATTTCTTATACAAAAGTACACAAATAAAATTTGGTGCATGAAAAAATGAGATAAGAAGAGATTTTCAATTTATCTCTAAACAATTTTTTGATTGTCCCTCTCATTGTCAATTTTTGCATTTCATTAACATATTCTCTATAATAATAATCAAAATAATAATCAAAATAGCAGCAGTAGTAATAATAATATGCATGAGATTGCAAAAAACCCATGGCTAAAGAAATTGTAGATAAATCACAATTTGAAATATTTGCTAAATAATACTTACACAATTAACTTCTACTTTCCAACCTAAACATTAACATTATAATGACTACATTTAAACTATACATATTTAAATTCACAGTATCTTATAATTTATTTGCAAAATTATGCTTAGTAATGTTATTAATTATCTTAATTATTATATGAACAATTTCGATTAAGTCCAAGTAATTCCAGCAAAGACGATGGGTCCATCTTAGGTAAAATCCATACCAAAATTGTATCTTATCTATATATAGAAAGTAAATTAGAAATTTAAATTTCCTATCTTTTATAGATAAACAAGATTCAGCATCTAGTAAAACACTTATCATATGGCCGACGAACCATAGACTATAAATATCTCTTGATCTAATACAATAAAGAAGAAAATCTTGATCAATTCAATAGAATCATAAGTTTGTAACATGAAGATGTAATCTTTAATAATGTACTCATCCAAAGCTCCTTTATTCCCGAGGGCATTTGTCGAGAACATTATGATTGAACATCCTCTTACCAATTTATTTACTTGAACAACCGAGTTAGACGTATTTTACTACAAAAAACTAGTTAATTATTTTTATTTGATAAACTTCCGTCTTCAGATTCAAAAATAATTAATGATACTTGAATGCATAAACTACAAACAAAGTCAGATCAACTTGTGATGCTTAGATTAGTGTTGTATAAATTACACAAGGATAAAAATTTTACTATCTTGTTCTCACTAGTTGGATAGAAAACTATGGGTTGAGAGAAGTTATCTTATATTTTAACACGCCTCCGCAGGTTGGGGTTGAAGGCCCATTTTGGACAGAAATATGAACTTTACGTAGCGGTATAATTTTTTTATAAACCCGCAATTAAATGTGCGCCTAGCAGGAATCGAACCTGGATTGCTCTGATATCATGTTAAAAGACCCTTTCTCTATACCAAAACTCTGAAGTTGTAGTAAGGATTGAGAAAAGTTGTTTTATATTTTAACAAAAATAATAAGAAACCATTAGTTAGTCCACCGTAAACAACAATTATAAAATCTATGAATATTTAAAAGGAAAAACAATTAGAAAATGTAGAAAATCCTTTAGAATCTATTAATGATTTAACTATATCTATCTAAATATAGGAATAATGCTATCATAAATGAAAATAATTTTATTTATTTATTCTGAATGACAAATATTTAGTTCTATCTAATTAATAATAGAAATGATAAAAAATAAAATAAATAACTATAAATGAAGAAAATTAGATTTCAAGAAATCCAAATCTTGCAATTTGCTTTCTCAACCTTTCAACATATCCTCCTAACAAAAAAATAAAACAAAAAAAATTTATTTTTAACATATTCCATTAAAAATTGCAAGTAGGTCCCACCATGACCCCAGCGGGGATCACACGCAAATTCCAAGGGCAAATCTGTAAACTGTCATCCATTAATTACCGGTTAGACCAGTAAAAACCACCAACCCATTTCATAAATTTACAAAAATCATTAAATTTTTTAAAAATAAAACAAAAAAATAAGAAAAGATAAAAAAAGCGGGCCCTACGGCCCATACCCACTATCTGAATTAAAAAAAAAAAAAATTCTTAATTATCTTTTCATTAAACAATGCCAAATTGGGTGCAGCAGTACATTAGTAAAAGAAACAAAAAACAAAGTCCAATAATTATATGAAATTAATTAATAATCAATTAAAATATTTAAAAACTTCTCCTTTTTTAATACTTTTTCTATCTATATATCCAAGGGAATGCTGGCTTCCAAGCATCCATCCCTCTGCTTAGATAAAGTCTCCCCCATTCTCCCATTTTCTCCTCACCCTGCGATCTGCGCCCTCTCCTCCTTGTTGATTTCTCTGCTGTAGCCATGTCGCTCATTAATGATCTACTCAACCTCAATCTCTCCGAGTCCACCGAAAAGATCATTGCTGAATACATATGGTTCGATTGATCCCCTCCTCTCTCTTTTTTTTTTTTCCTGATTTTTTTTGGTGATTATATAGTCAAAGTCTCGATCTTTTGGTGATTTGCTGATGAAAGATTTTATTTTTATGGGGTTTTGCTGATTTTTTTGCGATGGGTCTGTTTTGTTTCAGGAGTTTAGTTAAATATAGTAAATGGGTGATTGTTGTTAACGAAGTTTGATGAGAGTGGAATTCTTTTTACGACTCCATTGCAAAGCTTTGATTTTTTTTTTTTTTTTTCTTTGGGTTATGTTTTGAATGTCAAGGAGAGGAGTATGTTTAGTTTTTTATATACTGATGTAGTGATCTAATGGGTAGTTTAGATTGTTCATGGTGAAACCATTTACATCTCTCTTCAGTGTACTAGTTCATTATTTGGGCTGATTCAATTACTGTCATGGATTGCAACTGTTTACCACTTGTTGAAGTTTAGATGGTATGCTTGAGTTTTTAATTATGGTAGATGTTTTTTGTATTTTTAATTTTGGTTTGTGTGATTTACTATTTTAGATTACAGTGAAGATCTATTTGTTCTTCTTACTTTTGGGCTGATCTTACTTTTCTATTTAGTTTCTTGTTAATCTGCATGCTGAAATTTTATCCTTGTTTCTAATGTTATTGTGATGGATCACAGTCAGTATGCTTTACAACTTTGAAAATATTCTTAATTAATTTATTTGTAAATTTTTCCTAATTCCTACTTAAAGTTTTGCTTACTTTTTTTTTTTTTTTTTTGCTGGTTATCATTTAGTTTTCTTGTTACCTTCCTCACTAGAAGGATCATCTATTGTATTGTGCTGTTCTCCGTTTAATTTTTCAATAATATTTGTTTGTATATTGGCTTGTAGTTTCGTTATCACTCATTATCACTCATTAATAGAACATAGACGCAGTTATGTCTAAACAAAAATAGTGTTTTTTGTATATTTTTCCTAGTTATTTATGGTTGTTTATTTTTGACAGGATCGGAGGAAGCGGCATGGATCTTCGCAGCAAAGCAAGGGTAAGATCTTACATGTTTCATTGTTTTTTTAGCTTGTTTTATATTGTTTTTCTTTATCCTATTTAATTTGCATGCTAAAATTGTCATGTTAATTTTTTAATTGAACAGACACTTCCTGGACCTGTTACTGATCCTAGCCAGCTACCGAAGTGGAATTATGATGGTTCAAGCACTCTACAAGCTCCAGGAGATGATAGTGAAGTGATTTTGTAGTAAGTTATCTGATTCCTCGATTGGTTTTGATAAATTTCAGATATTTCTTTGTGTCAATATTTATGATATATGTAATTTATTGTTATGAACAGCCCACAGGCCATTTTCAAGGATCCTTTCAGGAGAGGAAACAATATTCTTGTAAGTTCCTTTTCTTCTATAGCCAGCTAGTACTAGTACTTGAGTCTTTATTATAAGATGATTAAGATTGGTCAAGTTAATTGTGGTGCTTGGGATACTAGTACTTGAGTCTTTGTTGTAGTTTGATTTGCTTGTCTAAAACATTCTTTATTTATAGTTTAAGATAACTAGTCAGCAAATTAAACATGATTCTGTTAACAAAATAAATCACCCATGCGTACTTGTCAACCTTGTATTAATTTACATAGAGAATGGTAAAAAAAAAAAAAAACTTGCTAGGTTCTATAGTGAATCGGCACATAGCTTTATGCTTATTTGCAGTTCGATATTTTGTTTTTTTGTATAATTTGATCCTAACCACTTTTATGGAATAAGCTCTTCATGTAGCATATTCTTCTTCTTGTTGACGTTAGCTTCTTTGGGCTGCTTAACGTCTAGTATCATGGATACTTCTATCTTGAAGATGTCCCATGTGCGATTCGTGGAAAGCATAGTGGACACACATATTGTATTTATTTTTAAGAGCATACCTATAAGATGTTGCTGTGTGTCGGTATGTTGTGGCCATGTCTGACATGTCTGTATTTGTGCAACAATGTACCTTAACAAGAAATTACCATTACATTCTTATTTGGATATTAATTTTGATATAACACACGTGTTTCTTTTTTTGCATGTTAGTTTTGTTTTCTTTACGTCATGATTCATTGTTGATTCTGTATGTGTAGGTAATGTGCGACTGTTACACGCCAGCTGGGGAACCAATCCCGACAAACAAAAGAGCAAACGCTGCCAAGATATTCAGCGATTCTGCCGTTGTTGCCGAAGAAACATGGTTGATACTTCTATTCGTTTCTATAATGAATTGGCGTCATACTTCTCATCTTATTAGATAGCTTGAATCTTATGTAATTTTGAGTCTTTGACTAACCAGGTACGGAATTGAACAAGAATACACCCTCCTTCAAAAGGACGTCAAATGGCCTCTTGGGTGGCCAGTTGGTGGTTACCCAGGTCCTCAGGTACTAATCTCGGCTCATGTTTAGCTGATAATATGACATGTTATATTCATCTTGTAGTTTGTTTTCGTAAGGTTCCCATTCACCATTCTACCTTCTTTCTTTTTCGTTTCAAGTTTTTGACTGCATGCTTGTGGTATATTTTATTTTTTTTATTGATTTTATTTTGCATGTCATGGAATGAACTGGATACATTTGATGTTTCTTTCTCTTTAAGTTTCTAGTGTTTATAATCTTAACTTCTTCTTTGTACTTTTTAAGCTAAACAAAAGGATTAACTCCGTTTCCAAAATGAGAAAATTCTAATTGCTACATTCATCTTCATAATATCCTTGACGAGAAGTCGAGTGGAGATTTTATCCAATGCCAAAAGTATTGGACGATTTAATGCATCTTATTGTTTTTGCATGCATGGCCAAATCTTGCTAAATAGTGCATGCATCCTATAGGAGGCTCTTTCCCAGCTAACATATCCCGTTATTGTCTGTAATCTTGAACCAGCGTTTTCACATATTACGCAGCTACAGTCAATGTGGGCAATCGATATTATACATTTTCCATTATTTTGCTAGTCCAAAATGCTAACCCCATAGTTGTTTTTAACCATAACATTCTTTAGATGTTTTGTTCAAACTGTATGGTCAGAAACCTAACTGTCTCGAGTGAAATTAGTAAGAGAGTACTAATGTGTATTAGGCGGCCACTTTTGTTGTGAAACCTTGTCATGTTGGAAACTGCATCCGAGACAACAGTGCTTGCTATGTCTTGCTACTTGTTTGCAGTTCAAATAAGTTGCTGCTTGTCGGTTTGTTGTGTTGTATAGTGCCTGTTTCGACATATTAGTTAGTTGCCAGTTCTATTCAGTTTTTATCAGTAATCTAGTTTCGGTCCTATATCCATTGCATTGGGAGAAGCTGTAATTTTCGTCTTCCATTATTGCTGCATTCCTTTCATTTTTTGTGAACGTTGTTCTCCTTCGTGACGTACAGATGTTTTCTTGATCATTCAAATCTCTTTATGCTATTTAATTTGCCTTTGGTTCAGAACCATAGCCAGTTTCTAAATTTATGCATGATTTACGTGTAGGTCTAACAAATTTGGTTCTTTTGCTAGGGCCCTTATTACTGCGCTGCTGGTGCAGACAAGGCTTTTGGCCGTGACATTGTGGACGCTCACTACAAAGCCTGTCTTTACGCTGGGATTAACATCAGTGGTATCAACGGAGAAGTCATGCCTGGCCAGGTACGAAATAGATCACTTTATTATCATCTTGTTGTGCTAAGGCCTTGCAAGTTTTGTTAATCTGATATCTTTTTCGAACAATGCTCTTTGTATTTACTCTAGTGGGAATTCCAAGTCGGTCCAGCTGTCGGTATCTCAGCCGGTGATGAGTTGTGGGTTGCTCGATACATTCTCGAGGTGGACAATAATTGCCTGCAGAAATGCTATGATCTCTTATATTTTAGGATAAACAATGTTGTGGCATTTTTTGACTGACCGAGCTTTCTAACATGTTCTTGATTCTGATGGGAAACAGAGGATTACTGAGCTGGCTGGTGTCGTCCTCTCATTTGACCCGAAACCTATTCAGGTTAGCTTTTCTCTCATTTTTTTCCCCCCTGAAACTTTAAATTTTTGCTACAAACAACAACAACAACAACTAAGCCTTTTATCCCAAGTATTTGGGGTAGGCTACATGAACCGAAAAAAGAATCACGCCAGATTGATCACTTTGATATTCCTTCTCTATTCATTTCTATCAAGTAATATTTCCTTATTTAAAACTCTAGACTTCATATTTTTGCGTATCACCTCCGTCCATGTTTTCTTCGGTCTTCCTTTCGTTCTTTTAACTTGTCCTGTATTGATAAATCCCCCTATTTGAAGTAGTGCACTTGTAGGACTACGTTGCACATGACCAAACCATCGTAAGCGATTTTCTCGCATCTTCTCATCGGTGGGAGCTATACCTACCTTAGCACGAATATTTTCATTTCTTACTTTATCTCTTCTAGTATTGCCGCACATCCAACGGAGCATACGCATCTCTGCTACATTTATTTTCTGTGAATGACGCCTAGTGTTGCCACAATTCAAAAACTTTGAATTTTTGCTAAAAGGTGAAAAAAAAAAGTTAGTTATGGAAAAATTGGAAGATGAGTAACTCATATTATGCACTTTTATCTTTATTTTTTGTTCTTTTTGAATAACAAAATTTACCATACAAAGAAAGCGATCATGGTTCATTTTCTTTGGACCAGACTCATCTCCAATTATTTATTTTCTCCATCTTGAGAGCATTAAGGTATTCTGATCTTTTATTAAATTGAATCATGAATTTTGCTGACACTAGGGAGATTGGAACGGTGCTGGAGCGCACACAAACTACAGGTTCGATAACTCAAAAAAATCTTCCTTTTCTCTTACTTCATCATATATTGAAGTTGAATGTGTTTGATTGGCATTTTACCATTTATCTGAAATATTTATCGATATTGTGCAGCACAAAATCGATGAGGGAGGATGGAGGATATGAGGTCATCAAGAAGGCAATTGAGAAGCTTGGGCTGAGGCACAAGGAGCACATTGCTGCTTATGGTGAAGGGAACGAACGCCGTCTCACTGGAAAGCACGAGACTGCTGATATTAATACATTCAAATGGGTATATCATTTGTCTGGTGCCATAAAAGATTAGAATTTTACCCAAGCAAAGCATTTGAAAATTAACTCTCTTTTGGTTTCCCTCTCAGGGAGTCGCCAATCGCGGGGCCTCTATTCGAGTGGGTCGTGACACCGAGAAGAATGGCAAAGGTTAGTATCTCCACATTTCACTGGCTGATGGTCAATTTATTTATCAGAAAGAAAGAAAAAATAAAACAAGTTATTAATTTTATTATTGCCTTTGTGGTCTATTGGTCTCACATTTTTTAACCTACTATCAAGTTATTCAAGCATTTACTCATATTTTATCAAAGTGTTCATATTTCTTTAAGGGGAGTTTCTAAACGAGCATACCACTGGTCTTACTGGCCACACTTTTTTTTAGTCGGATTACTCCATGAGTTTGTAGATTAATTCCCGACTTATGCAAAAAAAAAAAAAAAACAATGTCACAAACTGAAGGGGCAAACTTGTAATTTTTTACAATTTGTTTATTATTGCCGATGATGTGCTCATTTAGAATTTCCCTCTTAAAGTTAAACCAGATTGCCACCCATATTTTTGGTATCGGTCTTCATCAAAGCTGAAGCATTTCTCTCTGTTTTGCAATTTCTTAGGTTACTTCGAGGACAGGAGGCCGGCCTCCAACATGGATCCTTATGTCGTTACCTCCATGGTTGCTGAGACCACCATCCTTTGGAAGCCATAAGCGCAAACAAAACTCTTTCAGATTCTCACCATTTCGTTGAAGCATAATAGGTTTTGATCCCTGTTCCGTCTCATCATTACAAATAACTTTCGTTTCGTAGTTCAGTTTGGTTTGACTTTTTCATAGTTGGTTTCGATGTGGTGGTTCGTGTTTTAGAATGTCAATTGGGATTTGATTGTGCAGGCAGGGTCAGCCATTACCGTTTGTGATTGCTCGAGCCATGCCTTTGGGCTGTTTTCATATTACAACAATAAACATTCGAAGTAGTTACAATAATATTAAAACTCCCAAATATATTTCCTTGCTGCTCGACAATTTCTCGACTCTGATGTTACTTGATGTCTGTATACTGGTACCGTTCTAATTTTGGTACATTGGTTAGTGTGTTGCCTATTTCTTACGACAGGTTCTTCAAGAAATTATGTGAGATAGAAATTGCCCCTAGTTTTTTGCTAAATTTATCCGTGCAAGCGTGTATGTGCGTGTGCACTAGAAATTGCCGAAGTTTTTTGCTAAATTTATCTGTGCAAGCGTGTATGCACGTGTGCACGGTGCAATCCACAAGCCAAAGTCTCTCTGGATTAATTGTTGTTGTCATGTAGATGATGCGGAATTTGGACTGAGGATCTATGGTTGTTGTACGTGTTTGGGGAAGTTGTATTTGAGCACTCCACTTTGCTCAGTGAGCACACCTCCTGAAATGTTTGCCGTTTGAATATATTTTTGCCTCCTATTCGGGGATTAATCTTGTATGATGTTAAATCTGTTGAGGGATTAATTTCTAAACAGTGTCGAACTATTGGGGGAAGGGGCTAATTGGGACAAATAAATGTGGGCTCACTGAGCAAAGTGGTGTGCTCAAATAGAATTTCCCTGGTGTTTGTGTTTGGTGACGTATCTTTTTCTTTTCGAAAACTTGATTGACGAATTAGTGAATTTAGATGTAAGAAAATTTGTAGGGACTTGGTGGCGATGAAAGTTTGGTGGCATCTCCTTTTGAATCAGCAGACCAATTGCTGGAAACATGAATGCTATTAATATTATTAATAAATCAGAAAAGGCAAGACTTACAGGAAAAAAGGAACTCTGAACACATTGAAGTATTTTGATGATCTCTACAAAGGGCAGGATTGGATTCAATGGATCTAACACTATAAAGCAAAGGGCCCATATTAATTAAAGGTAGGCTTTCCTTTGGATGGCCCACAATTCAGAGTAAAATTTCTTTCTCTTTTCTAAAGTCTAGCTTTTTTTATTTTTATAAGATTTCTTTTGTACAATTGCATTTCTTATGTTTTTCTAGAAGCTTGCTATCCTTGTCATATTATTCTCTACTGAAGGTGAGATTATAATAGAAATGCAGTAGTTTGAAATGAAATTTCATAAAGAAAACAATAGGTTTAAAAAGGACATATTTTAATATGGCTTTTCTTTGTAATCCACAAACCCTTTAATTACAAGAGGAGAATGGGCGAGTAAAAGAGTAGACCTATCCATTCTACTCTACATTCCAGTGTAGAAAATTTCGAAATGAGCATATTACTAGTCTTAATGAGCCCACCTTTTAAAGTTATAAAAAATTATAAGTTTGTTATTTCGTTTTGTGATCTTGTTGGGATTAATTCCCGTATATTTTGAAAACCGTCTGGAGACTATCACTGATTCAAAAAGGTATGCTCAGTAAGATCAGTGGCGTGGTCATTTAGAAATTCCCGTGTAGGGTGGAGAAGCCGTGTCGTTCTATTGGTTCAGGTGTCTATGAGGTGGACTCCTTTTTGCTCTATGTGCATAAAATTAAGTGAGAGGAAATCTCAATGATGCAACCTCTCTTTTGTTTTTGTCAGTATTTTATTTTTTAAAAAACAGTATACACACCCTAACATGTTGTATGTATATGCAAATTGTGAAGTGCAAAGTTTGATGATGGTATTTTTTTTCACAATATTGAACATTTTATGTAAATAGAAGGCTAAATTTTCTATGGTGGATCAATTAGTTCTCATTCTATAGACAGGTTAAAGTTCCAAATAGAAAAATTATAGAGCAGAAGGATATGTTTAGGATACTTTTAGAATATAAAGTACTCACTAAACTCGATTTTACGCGATTATTTACTGAACACGTGATAGTAATGTATGCGATTATTCTGAGCGCATGATAGTAATGTATAAGCGCATTCATATAGTTATATATAGTTGTTTTGTATTGTGAGAGCTAAAATTTGACCCGTAGACGCGTCTATTACCATCCCTACTCTACATAGAGAAATTCGTTCACGTTGAGCAGTATTCATTGCATTAACAACGTGGTCCCTTATATAAATATTTTAATATTACATAAATGAAACTACTTTTTACTATTATGTTGCCTAAAGAAATTCAAGAAGTATTAATTAATTAGTGCGAACTCAACTTAAAATACTAGCATGATCCACAAGATCCAATACGATCGCACATAAAGTTACAATGTTACATCTCTTGAATCTGTAATCGATTTGATTAATTTTGTCCCACCGAGTGGTGCACCCCATTAAGGTGTGAGAGGGCCGTGCAGTGAGACAACCACAAATAACATTGTGCTACATATAAAGAACCACCGCTAAAGTCAAAAAATAATACTAGATTTGATTAGGAATTTGATAATAAAATTGAAATCTAATTAGGAATTTTATCTGATTTGGATTCTATTGATAAAAATCTTTTTAGATATGATTTTAGTTTTAGGAATTTTACTAGATTTTTGTTTGCTCTTTTAATTTGATTTTATTGTTAAGAATTTTATTAGATTTTTTTTTTGGTTTATGAGGCTTTTAAATAAAACTTTTCAGAATATTATGATATGATATGAAATTTGAAACTCTAGTATGCTGATTTACTAGTTGGCTTGAAAATATTTTTATTTGGATTCGTTAAAAGTGAGCATGTATTTGTCTAGATGCTAAGACCCGAGCCCTAATTTGTTCTCTTCCAAATCACCAAAATCCCTAATAACTACCAATAAACTCTAATTTTGCTTCTATCTTGCACCAAATTTTTTACAGCAATGTATCTTTTTACCAAAATACCGATAACCTAACCTTTCATTTCCTAAGAATAGAAGGTAATTTTTCACATGTATCCAGATTACTCCCCAACTAAATTTATGTCAACGTAGAATAATTAGTTAATATATTATGTAGTATTCTGTATTCACTAGAACTAGAACATTTAGGCTGTACTTGGATGTCAAAAACAAAGTGTTTTGGAGTGTTTTTTAAAGTGTGTGTTTTACAGTTTTTTGGCGGTACGTATTTTAGGGTGTTCTTATCATGGTTTTTGGGGTGTTTAACTATCTACCTGCGAGTTTAGTTTCTTATAGATTTTCATAGGTTCCATAAATATATAAAAGACAAAAATACCTTTCTATACAAATTATGTTTAAATTAATATAATTTTACTTGAAATAAAATATTGTCATTTTATATTGGTAATTCGTCTCATTACATTATCGCTTGCTAGCTCATTACGCAATCGAATTAATTTTTTCCCTCAACATAGATAAATTATCATTTGGAATATTACTAAGTTTAATAGAGATTTGCATCATAACTTTTTGAGATTTTGATTGAAAAATTAAATAAACAAAAAGAACAATGATATGATAATTTGGATAATTTAGTAGAAAAATTAAAAATAGAAAGGTAATAAATCATACTCAGCTGAATTGAAAAGAAAATCCTAACTTCTCCAATAGAAGAAGAGATCTGATTGGAATCAAGTTGCACTGTAAAACCCTAAACTTTCTCTTTAAAGAAAATAAAGAATTGGTTTTTTTTTTTTTTGCGCAAATAAATAACGGCTTCTTTTTGAAAGAGAATGCAACGTGAAAAGAAGTGTGGAAAGATAAGGTCAGGGAAAAGGTTCGGACAAGAGGCAACGTGAAAAAAAAAGTGGGAAAATAAAAGGACGTGGGAGACGGTTGGAACGATGGTAGTTTTGGAGAAAAATTCTAAATACTCCAAAATACCTTGATTTAGAGTGTTTTGAGAAACACTTCAAAATACATATTCAAGTGTTTTGGGGTGTTCCAATATTCTTATCCAAAAACTAAGATTTTGTTGAACACTTCATAACACATCACTTCAAAACACCCCAAAACACTTCATAACTAATCTCCCAATCATAGCCTTAGTCTCTTGTATAGTTATTCTAGCACTGTAGATAGAGCTAATTTTAACTCCCATATTGACTTATAACCCCTATAATACTCGGAGAACTATTATTTAGTGTCAATTTAATTTAAAACGATCATGGCATGGTTCAGAAAACCCTTATGGTCATTTTCATGAACACAAATTATGTAATGGTTGCATCTCTTGAATCCATAATGTCAGTTCAATCAATTTTATCGTGCCAAGCGCTTTCACTTTCTTAAGATGTGAGATGAGTGTCGATATGTATTGTTTGATATGCCACCAAATACATTCGAAATACAAGATTAGAGGAGAGATTGAAGAAGAAGAGAACATAGAGCGAACGATTGTTTATTAGAGCCCAAGCTATTAAGTAGTATCATATATTGCAGGTCAGGCCCAATCACGAGTGAATAGAAATTGAAAATTTTATATTATATCTTCAGTATCGATGTCGGTCATCAATGGAATGGGGTTCGACATGCATGTAGGTTCACAAGCACTCCATCGAAATTCATATTTATTTTCTCATATGCTAGAACAATATCCATTTATTGGGAGAAGTTAAAGGGAAAAAGGAAGAAAAATTAGAGAAAGCCGACACTATTTCAGATAAAAATTTGAATATATACATAGAGCTATTTTAGATACTGTAGTATGTTTAACATCAAATCGATAGCAAAATTTTGGTAGATGGTTTTGTT
Organism: Dracaena cambodiana; assembly: GCA_036321105.1. Taxonomy (NCBI): domain Eukaryota; kingdom Viridiplantae; phylum Streptophyta; class Magnoliopsida; order Asparagales; family Asparagaceae; genus Dracaena; species Dracaena cambodiana. Next base: position 29,441,212 of record JAYEPQ010000016.1, read on the forward strand.
GGAAATATTATTAATTTAAAAGGATAAAATTTCATATTGTTTATTACTATTACTATTCATAATTTGGCTTATGTCATAATATGTGATAATATTTTACGTTGGCTGTTACTGTCCTATCACAACCCTCCTTTTTTATCCTGACTTGGGACAAACAGTAAAAATATAAATCTTTAAGTACAACACTAGTAGAGGTAAGAGAAATCTTTTTGCATATGATATTTATTGACTTAGAAAAAACCTATTATGAGGTACCACGAGAAATATTTTGGTAGATATTGACGAACAAAAAAGTTCCCATCAAGTATATTGACATAATTAAGAATATGTATGATAGAATAGTAGCCAATATTATAACATGTAGTGGTTTAACAAGTAATTTTTCTATCACAATTGGATTGCATTAAGGATCTGTATTGAGCCAGTTGTTATTTGTTATAGTGATGAATGAGCTTTCTAGAGCTATTCAGAATGAGATATCTTGGTGTATACTACTTACTGATGATACTGTCTTAGTTGATGAGACAAGAGCATAAGTGAATGTCAAGTTAGAGTATAAAGGCACACATTATAATTTAGAGGTTTTAGATTGAGTATGTCTAAAACAGAGTATATGGATTGTAAATTTAGCAAACGACGGACCATAAATTATAATGCTGTAAAACTGGATGGATAAGAGATACAAATAAGCAATCAGTTTAGATACTTAGGTTCTATTATTCAGAATGATGGAGAGATCGATAATGATGTTAATCATAAGATACAAACTGGCTGGTTGAAATAGAGAAGTGCAACGAGAGTTTTATGCGACTGTAACATTCCGTTAAAACTGAAGGGAAAATTTTATAGGACTGCTATTAGGCCAATTTTATTATATGACACAGAATATTGGGCTATAAAGAAATGTCATGCACAGAAGATAAGTGTAACAAATATGCGCATATTCCGCTGGATATACGACAGCACTAAGAGAGATAAAGTGAGAAATGAAAATATTCGTACTAAGATAGGTGTAATTCCCATCGATGAGAAAATGCGAGAAAATCACTTACGATGGTTTGGTCATATGCAACGTAGGCTTACAAATGCATCAGTTCGACGAGAGAAGTTTATCAATGTATGATAAATTAAAAGAACAAAGGAAAGACCGAAGAAAATATGCATGGAGGTGATACAAAAAAATATGGATTTTAGAGGTTTAAATGAGGAGATATTATTTGATATAAATAAATGGAGAAAGACTATCAAAGTGATCGATCCGGTGTGATTCTTTTTTGGTTTATGTAGCCAACTCCAAATACTTGGGATAAAAGGCTTAATTGTTGTTGTTTTATTACTATTACTATTACTATTTATTACTTTTATGAGAATAATTTTAACTGTTATTTTATTTATTATTATTGCAGTTATTATTGTTATTATTTGTGGGCATCATACTAATTACTGCAGCTGTAAGTGCCATAATGGTTGGTTCATATAAAAGGAACAAGTTTTTTACAAATACATGATGAGTATAAATAAAAATAAAAAAGAAGAAAATAATAAAGATCTTTCATACATGACAAAATCTTTTTATTCAAATTTCTACCCTATCATTCTCTAAGGAAAAATGGACATGTCGAAGTTAACAATTCGTGCTCAACTCTCTCGAAACTCGTATATTAGAAGACACCAGAGAAAAGAGATTACTAGATATATTTGCCTTGGTTGATATCATGAGATTCGCATATGTCCTTTAGGACAGTGATAACACGCCTTCCCTGGGACCGGTGAAGTCTTTCTAATTTTATTATTTTGTTTATAAATTGTATTGTTAATTTAGTAGGATTTTATGGGAAAATTTGCAACAGGTTAGCCACGCTTGATCAAACAATGTAGAGCAGTCATAGATAAAAGATGAATATAAGAACATAGAATATTAAGTAAACATGACAAATCTTTGGATAAAATCATGATCATCGTAAAGTTTAATATAATTTGTGGGAAGTTTTTCCTTTAGATCAGAAGTTAGTACAATCCCAACATGAGTTTGCTATGCTTTTTCTTTAGATAAGAATATGCATATACACTATGGAAGCATCATACAACAAGAGAGGGCAGTCTATAGGTATATTAACATATGTACTTCTCCAACTATGGAATAATTATTAATTTGGACTGCAACTTATCCAAGTTCTACGGTTATATATATTGAACTCAACTTCCTATTTAGAAGAAAATGTACCTATTTAAGATAGCCACTTGATCATTTTTCGACAATGTCCTTACGGGGCAAAAGTGCTTTGATGGATTTTGCAGTTGTACGAGCGTGAATATGGTTCGGGAGACGATAGATAATCAGAAAGTGTGGAGTCAGCGAAATGATAATGGAATGGATGGAATATTTCCTATTGGACTAGGTCTCTGCTCCATTTCTCATGGTACAATCCTATTTCTTATATTTCGGTAATCTTTCTTTGAGAAAATCAGTCAGCAATTCTCATATATGAGGAGGATCCTCAGGTATAATTGTTCATTATGTCTGTCAAGTTGCATTTTGTATAATTTATACAGAAAGAATTAATATTCCATGTTAACGAGAAATTAGAGGAAACTCATAATCGTGGGGTGACAATAATGTGCGACATAACGATGCTAGCCCATAGACCAAGTGAAGATGTTGAAACTCCCTTCCACTGCACAAAAACTCCACAGTTATAGTAAAAGTTGAGGAAAATTATTTTGTATCGTAAAACCCGCAATTAAATGCGAGCCCGGTTCAATTATGTTGAAAGTCTCTTCTACCGCATCAAAACTCCGAAGTTGTGATGAGAGTTGAAGAAAATTATTTTGTATTTTAACAGAAGACCACCTTCATCTTTCTTTCATTTGAATTCGAAAGAACCCTTCAATCCATATCTAAGGTAATAAAAAGAATGCAAGTGTTGGACTGTTAGAACTAAAAAAAACGGAAGCAAGATTTGACGAAAATTAAGGGAAGTTGCATAACTAACATGACAATTGAAGACAAATTAAAAAAAAAAAAAAAAAAAAAAAAGACTATCAGAAGATATCAAATTATCATCAATCTCTTTCTACGTACCATGAACTCAGGTAGATTAATCAAACATGTCAAATATTTATCAATCATTTCCAATTACCTGCTCACTGCAGTACCATAATCCATATAAACCATCTACATGTCAAATATTTATTTGCCACACATTCAGTTATCATAACAGGAGAAGACCATATCATGCTGATGTAGGGTTTTACTTGGAGAATATTATCGTAGTAAAACTCTGAGGCATCACAACCAGATTGCTTTCACTCATTTTGAAGAACTTAAAGAGTTGGCCACGTCCACCACAAATCGGTATCTAACATCGCCTTTGGCTAGTCGCTCAAAGGCTGCATTCACATAATCCATCGAAACGACCTCAACTTCTGCAGCTATATTGTGCATCGCAGCAAAGTCTATCATCTCCTGGGTATCTCTCATCCCGCCAGTTACACTGCCGGCAAGAAGCACTCCCCCTATAAATTTTGAAACAAATCAAGCAAGTTAAGGATCAAATTCAAAACAACAACTGATGCCTGAGTAGGATAAAAACTCCATTGGCTTACTCTGCATCAGAGAAAAAGCCGGGACCTCCATTGGCTTGGTCTGCAGGCCCACATTAATCATCTTTCCGTGCATCTTCAACAAGGATAGCAACGGGGCGACGGGGTGGGATGCAGAGACTGTATCAATAATACCATCCATTGTTCCCACCGCAGCCTGTAACCACATGAAAATGTAATAATGAACAATTGTCAGCATCAAGGTGGTTTGCAAAACTACACGAGGAAACTTTGAAAGACATAACGTATCAGAAAGTTCAAGAAAACCCGCAATCTCACTATGAGATCATTTTTTTTTTTGAGTACCTGCATTTGCTCGGGGTTACTACTGACCAAGAATGCATCGGCTCCAAATTGTTGGATTGCTTCCTTTTCCTTCCTCGGGGATGAGCTGATCACCGTTACTTTCATCCCAAATGCCTTCCCAAACTTCACGGCTACATGTCCGAGCCCTCCAAGCCCTGAAACTCCAAGATGTTTCCCTGGCTGATCCAGTCCAAAATGCTTCATTGGACTGTACACTGTGACTCCGGCACATAACAAAGGTGCGGTCTTATCTAGGGCCAAGTTCTCAGGGATGCGGACAGCAAAATGCTCATCGACAACTAGTTTATCTGAAAATCCTCCGTATGTGATCGTTCCATCGTTGTAGATGCCATTGGAAGTGGCTACAATTTTGGGACAGTAGTTCTCAAAACCCTGAGCACAACTGTCACAAGTGTTGCATGAGCCGATCATGTACCCTACACCAATCTTGTCGCCAGTTTTGAACTTGCGGACAGTGCGTCCCGTTTCAGTCACAATGCCAACAATCTCATGCCTACAGGAAATAGGAGAAAGGGGGTCAAAGCATAATGTACTTTTGCAAAAAATACTATTCAAGCATTAGAAATCATAATAGGTATATATGTAAGTATTAAGATATATGCATGTATGTATGCATATGTATCTATACACACACATACATATATAATACACACACATATACATACATACATACATGTGTACATACATACATATATATATATATACACACACATGTATGTATATATGTATGTATGTGTGTGTGTGTATATATATAGAGAGAGAAATAGAAATGAGCTGACAACTCATGCAAGTTATCTGAGCTGCAGTTTATTTCTAGTATCTCAAAGCTGACTAAGCTGTTTTGCTTTGAGTTTGATTCGCGTGACACTCAATTTTATTTGAGAGCTACTAAATGACTTTTCTTGCTGTGAAGTAAAAAAGCACAGAGGCGGGAAAACATGTCGAAGTAGGAATCTCCGCGGAGATTCATTGACTGAGCTTTCACCATCTCCGGATGAAGTGGATTAAAAAAAAAACATAAGCGAAAGCTTAGGCTTTTTTTTAAAAAAAAATTATTTTTGGATTATGATCTCGACCTCTTAGGGTTCACTCATATCTAATTTCTTGTGTTTTAGTTTTGATTTGGTACTTCATCAAGTTAACACAAAATTAATGATTTTCAATGAATAAAACATTTTGTATGCACTTGATGAAGGGTAAATGAACTCCAAAATTTATAAAATTTAATCCGAAAGAAGTTAAGAGGGTAGAGATAGTAATTGTGAAAAAAATTGAAGAAAAATCATTGGATCATTATAGTTTTGCCGCTAGCTCACTTAACTTTTCTTGAGCTGGCGGCTCACCTACAGTAATTCCAGATATATATATATATATATATATAGACACACACACACATACACACATAAGTAAGTATGTGTGTGTATAAGAATGGTGTACCTAAAATACCTCCACAAGGAGTTGCCTATGGAGGTGCATCAAAATCTTAACATTGAAGGTGTGTGTTACTAATTTTAACCATTAGTTATGATATTTTTGCTCTAAATAGGTGATGTATAAAAAATCATGTGATGTAGATGTCTCTCTATCGTCAATCAAGAGGTCATATTTGTTCTATTATTGAAAAATCATTCATTTTGTACCGATCTAATATATGATCAAAATTTTTTGAAAACGCATGATTTTTGTTGTATATCACTATTTTAGGATGTGGAGATCACATAAATAACGGTTCAGATTATCTACATACATCTTTCATATTAAAAATTAGGAGCGACTCCATAGGCAGCTAGCTCCCTGTGCGACACCTTGGATACACTTTTCATATACATGTGTATGTCTCTGACATCTTTTATGCATTAAATTTTTTATGATATTTCTAATTCACTAACATACAAATACTTTGTGTAAGGAATTGAATTAATCCATTATTCATTAGGTTCAAGTTTATGGGTTTAAACCTATATAAATAAGGGTTTGTTGAGATAAAAAAAAGTTGACCTGATATGACACGATTTATTACAAAAACGACTTTTCAGCTTATGACTACCGATGCTTATTTGTCAACTATATGCAATAAATTAGAGTTTAATCACAATTTTTTTATGTTAATTGGTTTTTCCCCAATATAACCCCATCAAATCTCTCCCATACAAGAAAATCTGACAAATCAACTTTTGATGCTTTAAACCCTTGAACTCTTCATGTGCTAGTCGTGATTAGCCAATATAAACTGTATCATTCAATTTTGGCTGCACTAGAACAGTTAGCATCAAATCTGATATGATCCGACTGATATGCTTGTTTTGGTTGATTTCTCTATTAGATTAGATTACTATTTTGTATCTGAGTTTAGTTTGAGTTTGGTATCACATCACCTGTTAAGTAGTTTGTGAGGTATTACGAGGCCTATAAATATATGTATCCTCTGACTTATAATAATATAGAGATTCAGTTTTGGTTCTAATTACTTCCTGTCATTATCAAACTTTACAGCAATGTTGAAAATAATGCGTTATGAACCCGTTATATTGCGTTATGTAACTTAACGGAACTCCAACGCTACGTAACAACTGAAAATAACTCAGTAAACTGTAAGAGTACGTTTTTTTAATGTTATTTTACGTTATATTAAATAACATTACGTTAAATTATGTTATATTACGTTATTTATAATTATTTTTTAGTAATATCTATATTGTTGATTATTATTTTGATTATTAGCGAACTGCATTAATTTTCTTACTTGATTAGTTGTTGACTTATTTTGATTGTTTGTAAAATTGCTAATTTATTAAGTTGCGATTGTTTCCTTATTCGATTATTGTAATTCCTCTGTAGTTGCTGAAATATGATTCTATTAAATTTTATCTAAACAAAAATTAACAATTATAAATAAAATAAATTGAACATAATATAAATTTCAACAATCATAATAACTGGAATTGAAATAAAAAAATTAGAATCATGTTTTCTTATTTAAATGATAACTAAAATTATAGCTGTAGACTTAGTATAATTTATGAAGATAAATGTAAAAACTATTGTAAAACTTAATATAAAATTAGAACAGATTATGCATTACAAAATGGTTTTATATTATTTTTTAGATATTTAAATTTATTTTTCCAGTTATAATTTTTTTTATATAGTTTTATATTATTTTTATTAAATAAATAGGAAATTGCATAAGCCATGTTATGTATTATGCTATATGCGACATAACCTAAAAGAAAAAAAAATATTACGTTACCGTTATCACTATTTTAAACATTGCTTTGCAGAATAGATATTCAGTCACAGTCATGCATCCAGAAGCTAGCAGCAATAAGCATCAATATAAGCCAACTGACAGAAATCAAATATTTGAATTTTACAGATAAAATATTATTTAGAGTAGACAAGAAATAATGGTATGAACAATAAAGGGAGTAGGAAAGAGCTTATAAGCCGTAAACATAAAAAATGGTTACAAAAATTCTTTACTTTTGTAGAAATTACTGTCTTTAGCTGAATCTAGTTTACTTCACAAAACACTAGTACTTCACTATGAATGCTGTAGCCAGATGAGTCATGTGCATAAACTAGAGATGAAAAGGATGTTTCGGTAAATTACTGTTTCCAGGAAACAGGGGCTAAAATGGGAAATTCTATATGGGCACAAAACTTGACTTAGTAAGCACCATTCCCTAACTTAAAAGTTTACCCTTTTTTTTGCCACATTTACCCTTCACCCTATTTAAAATTTCCTTTCTTCTTTCCCAAATCATCAGGAGTGGGGGACTGTGCGAGTGGCTGCAAGAGGGGAATAGGAGCAGCAGAGAGGGGGTGGGTGCGGGCAGATCACGCGGTAGAGCTGGGGGAGTTTGGAGAGTCCGTTTTTGGTTTTCAGATGAAGTGATGTTCTCTAAGCAAAAATTGGAATAGGGTTAAAATTGGAATAAGAATGGTGCTTACCAAGAAAAAAACTACTATTTTTAAAATAGATATGGTACTCACTAAGTCAAGTTGTGTGCTCGTCTAGAATTTCCTGGCTAAAATAAGTAGAATTATAGCTTTCTCTTGCCTCCCCTCTTTCCAGAAATATATACATAAAATCATATGGAATCGAAGCACGATTAATAAAATATATCAAATTCAGAGTACACTGTATTCTTATGGGGGAAATTATTATTATTTATTTTTAAGAAAGAACAACATAATTTTGTGAAGAATGGACGTACCCTGGAACAACAGGGTACATAGAAATCCCGAAATCATTCTTGATGATGTGAAGGTCAGTATGGCATATTCCGCAGTACAAAATCTTCAATGTGACATCGTTATCCCCGGTAGCCCTACAAAACATTATGAAAAGGAATCAAAATTAATAACATTCTGAAACAGTAGTATTATTTCTAGAAAGAAATTTGAAGTGCGTAAGGTCATGTTTGGTGTAACATTGCTTATCAGCAGTAAGATACATACTGCATGCAACTCGTTTACTTGCTCAATATTCAAAATACCCATTCATGTTTCCTTCTTTAAGTATACAAGCATTCAAATGTTATTTTGGGCAGTATATCGACATTGCAATGTCAATCAGCTCATTGGATTGATACACTTTACTAGAGTCGAACAAATGCAAATTCATTGTTAGATTTTAGAGGGAACGGCTAGTATGACCCTGAGCTTTCACTGTGGCTTTTCTAGACTTAGGGCATCCTCTTAGAACACCATGGTAGGTTGAGATAGTACTCCCCAGGATTTAACTAGTGATTGAAGAAGTTCAGTTGGCAGTAGATTTGATTCTAACAGAAAAATGTGTCCGCAAAAGACTACCTTGGACGAGTTAGTTTATGCAGATATGGGATCTCGAAAATGCTTTCCTCACAGGCAAGGCAAAACTCAAACATTTTGCATAAGAATTATGGCCTCGAAGATGCTCCAAATATCGAACAGTGGAGTGGGTTCCCCAAAAAGTAGCCATGATCTAGTCTAGCGGTCCTCTGCTGGACGAGTCTGATGTGCTGATCTAGCTTCGCATGCTGACTTAATTAAACTAACCTCGCGTGCTAATTTAGACTTAGTTCGGTTTTCAAGTTTAGTTATGCCAGGCTGGCGAAGCTGATCGCTAGGCTGGCCAGACTGAGGACCGCTAGGCTGGCCAAAGCTGAGGAGTGCTAAGTTGATTCTTGCCAAGTTATGGACTGCTAGGCTGGCCAGACTGAGAACCGCTAAACTAATTTTTGTCAAGCTGCAGACCGCTAAGCTGGCCAGGCTGAGAACTGCTAGGTTGATTTTTGTCAAGCTGTGGACTGCTAGGCTGGCCAGGCTAAGAACCGCTAGGCTAATTTTTGCCAAGCTGTGACCGCTAGGCTGGCCAGACTGTCTTTTACCAAGCTGTGGACCGCTAGACTGGCCAGATTGAGAAGCGTTAAGTTGACCAAGCTGAGAACCGCTAGGTTGATTCTTGCCAAACTGTGAACCGCTAGGCTGATTTTTACCAAACTGTGGACCGCTAAGCTGATTTTTGCTAAGATGACTTTTGCCAAGCTATGGATCGCTAGACTGCCAGGCTGAGAACCTCTAGGCTGGGTTTGAGCATGGTATCCTCCATACTCCATGATAGGCTGATTTTGAGCCCGGCGAACAAAACGAGGTTTGAGTGCCCTACGGCGTGCGATTCCGGTTGCGGATTTGGGTCCGTTTTTGCGCCGTGATAGGTTCTCTTTTAGCGTCGATCGTAGCAAGTTCCTTGAATATTGGAAAGGACACTATTTTTTTTTATGAACCAGAGCTTAAAAATCCAAATGGTTGTTGATAGATCAATGCCTCCTTGTCATCCAAAACTATCAGGTCATCATTTTGTTCAAGTGATTTTGAACGTTTTGGGTCGATCTCGACCTCGATCACCAATTTATCCATCCTTTCTCCAATTTTTTTTAACGTCAGATTGGACCACCATCTTTTCTTCAGTATAGAAATTATAAAAAATTCTCTTTTTTTTATTACAATGAAAAGACTCGAAAAAGAAATAAAAACAGACAGAGAGAATTTATACAATACGTCGCTCTTTTTTTATCAAAAGGTTATGGGATCGAGATAGCTATGAGGATTGGTTTTTTCCTCGTTGATAATTCGACGTTGATGATTTGGAGGCGGTGGAGATTCTTGAGCTCGTTCTTCTTCTTTTCTGTTCTTGGAGGAAGTTCAAATTTTTGCACGTGAGAGAGATCTAGTTAAAGGTCCTTTTCTCTGCCGGTCCCAAGGCTTTAAGGTTTTTGCACGTAACTTAAATTGCCAAAGGTTCAGAGTATTTATAAACTCTAAGTTGTTGAGCGAGTTTCCATGTAGATAGGAACATGATCTTGTTATAATCTTGATGAGATATTTGAATTTTCTTTTGATTAGATTTGTTCCAAGATTCATTGTATCCGGTCATATTCCTGTACCCAAAAATCAATTAGAGTTTAATTAGAATTTATAGAATTATCAAACTCAAATAGAATTGATTAGAATTCTGCATCCAAGAATTAAATAGAATTTAATTAGAATTTATAAGATCCACAAAATAACCTGGGGTGGAGCGAATTTAAATTATTGTGCACGAGGCTGGTCCTTACTGTGTGCGAGGTCGATGACCGGCCTCACGGCATCACGGCGCGAGGCTGGTGTCCAGCCTCGCGATCGCGCGAGGCTGGTGACCAACCTTGCATGAGGCATATGAATTTTTTTTTGCTTGTTCGTTTCTGGTTTTGTCCTCGCATATGCGAGGTCCTCCGTTTTTTTTTTTTGCTTGTTCGTTTCTGGTTTTGGGCGCGACCACGAGGCTGGGTTCCCAGCCTCGCGTACGTAGGTCCTCTTTTTTTTTTCGTTCTTTTCTATTTTCTTTTCCTTTTTTTTCCTTTTTTATTCTTTTCCCGCCTCACGCCCATGAGGCTGGGAGTCCAGCCTCGTGAGGGGAATTATTTTCTTTTTATTTATTATTATTTTGTTTTTATTATCCTACGCCGCCTATTCTCATCCCTATCAAAAAGATATGATTTTAGCCACAGTGAGGCATAGAAGGGAGTTTCTAACTCTATCTATAGATCTCGTTAAAACAAGACAACCATAACCTTGCGTTGCCACATACTGAAGTTATTAGTTTCATCTAACTTCTCCACCTTGAACATAGCTTTCGTCACCATGGATCAAGACTCCTCTGGTGTCATTTGTGGTGTTGAAGAACCTTATTTGAATCTCCTGACAATAATTTTCCTAAAAGGTATTGCCTTTTTGATTCTTTAGATTTCCAATAAATCCTAATATCAAAATCCTAGAAATCAAACCTAGGGTGCTCTGATACTATTTGCTGTAAATTATCGGAGTTCTAATATCACTTGTTATGGATCAGACATTGCACAATGAGAGTCTTTCATTTAGGGGTATAAGATTATTGAGATAAATATTAAATCAACAAAAGCATGACTTAAAGAGAGAAAACAAATAAAGAAGAAAATCAAACAATGCCAATAATTAACATGGTTCAGAACAAGTCCTATGTTCAGGGACTAAATCAAACTTCACTAGTGATAATATTTACAAATACAAATTTTGGGTTTCTCAAATTTCTCAAAGTTACAAAAGAAATCTCTCTCTTTTAAGAACACGGCTACAAACTCTCAATGGTTACAAAGGAATTCATTATTAGTCCTAAAAGCTCTATCTAACATCCTTAAATAGTTTTTGATTATTAGGTACAAAATCCTAGTCAAATAGGATTTAACTCAGACCCAAAACTATCTCAAAATGTTGATATAGTGCGAGTCGCACGAGTTTCCATTGGTGGTAGGATTGGGATCGATGGTGGATTTGGTTAAGAGCACCATTCATTGCAGGGTCACTCTCGCTATCGATTTTTTTTTTCCAAGGGGGGGTTGTGACAGGATTGGGATCGACGGTGGATTTGGTTATGAGCATCATTCGTTGTGTAGGGTTACTCTCGCTATCGATTGTTTTTTTTTTTTTGGCTGGAGGGAGGGGGGGGGGGTGTTGGGGATCGAATCCCCCATCGAGATCGTAGAGATAAAGAAAACAATACAACACAAGAGGAATACAAGAATTAACGTGGTTCGGCCGACCAAGTTCGACCTACATCCACGGGAGCAACGAGAGAAATATCCACTATGAGAAAAATAGGTTACAAGAAGAGATCCAAGTATCTCTCTACCTCTCGCATCTCTCATAATAACAGAAGCATCTCTCTAAACCAAAATTGCTCTTTTCTCTCGTATCACATATAAGAGATATATATAGTGTTCCTATCCTAATCCCATTAGAATAGCACTATCACCATCTAATTGGTGTTCCAATCCAATTAGAACTCTGGTCTTCTTACTGAAATCCAACTGGGACTCCTTGTGATTCTTGATCACATTTGGATACTCAACAGATGCGAGACACAAATCCAACAATCTCCACCTTGGCTCGTATCCGATGAGCCATGCATATTGGAGAAACTCCGTTGTTCTCGCCATCCACTTCGTAGACATCCACCGCATGATCATCATGTTCCATCGACCGGGAACAACTTATATAATCATTACTGCCCCTATACTTGAGCACTCAGGATCACTAAACCATGCTCTCCTCCGAGCACTCATGATTACTAAAGCATACTCTCTTGAACACTCACGATCACTACACCATGCTCTTCACCAAGTGCTCATAATCGCTACACCGTGCTCTACCTCAGTCAAAACACCTGGACCTCCTGAGTATTCACAATCTCTTATTATTTTGTGCATCACACAAAAGTCGATATATTATACTCCACCTTGAGCTAAAAACTATGACCAACTCTCAAAGACAGATGATTATATATTACCATGTGTTTTATCATATCATGAAGTAACCGTATCCATCAACATTAAGTACCATGACGTATCTCATCATTGTACAATCAACCAACCATTGACTATCGATCATCTCGATCAATATCGATCTCTCGATCATCGTTGATCACTGCTGGTCTGTACAAAATCTGCTCCAAATAGTAGATTTTGCCCAATCTGCATCCACCACTGTGTCTGGAATGCTGAAAAATATAGGATTCGATTCCTAGATCACCTTAATCGGACACTGATTTTTCAATCCACGCTCCGATCAACCATAACCGTCGATCTATGCCTCAGAATCTATCTAAGTTATCAGTCATTCCTTTTGGTGGACATTGCTGAAGCCTCCGGTTATGCACATCACCGGTTGTATCCGATTGTTTTTTTCTCTTCTTCTTCTTATTGTATTTTGCCATGATATCTCCGCCAATCTCCTTATCGATTCGACATCAGATCCACCATCTCGCAATTTCGATTCCGGATCCATAACTCTAGCTCTGATACCATTTGATGGGGATCGAATCCCCCATCGAGATCGTAGAGATAAAGAAAACAATACAACACAAGAGGAATACAAGAATTAACGTGGTTCGGCGGACCAAATTCGACCTACATCCACGGGAGTTACGAGAGAAATATCCACTATAAAAAAAATAGGTTACAAGAAGAGATCCAAATATCTCTCTGCCTCTTGCATCTCTCATAATAACAGAAGCATCTCTCTAAACCAAAATTGTTCTCTTCTCTCTGTTCGTCGCAAAAGTTTCTTCGCTTCCTTCCATTGAATACATCTTAGATTACAACAGAAGTGAACAAGATATAAAGAGAACAAACGAGAGGATTTTATATTTCAATCTCTCTCTTTTACAATAATTGTATGGGATCTGTGGCGATGGGATCTGTCAAGCAGCTCCTTTTGACGATCGGTACGTTGAAATCTTCTCTCTTGAAGATATCGGCCGACTATAGACGATCTTCTCTGGTTTTGATTTGTTCAAGGCTCTCTCGCGTAACTCGAACTTCTCAAGAACTCCAGAAAGAAGATGGTGATTTTCTCTGATCTTCACGAACTCAAGGCTCTGTGCGTAACTCGAATTCTCCAAGATTTCAGAAAAATATCTCAATTGCCGAAAAGAAGATGATCAGCAAAGGCTTCAAGGCTCTCTCGCGTACTTGAATTGCCAAAGGATCGATAGAAGACTTCAGATGCCAAAAAAAAAAAAAAATCCCTAGGGTTTCACCAGGAAGGTATTTATAGCCCCAGGTTAATGCAAGAGTTTCTATCTAAATAGAACTCGTCATTCTCAGGGATTCCAATCAAATATCTTAGTTTTGATGGAATTCTGATTAGACTTGATTTGGGTATTTGGATAGGCCCAGAATCATAATCTCAATCAATTTGAGATTCTGGTTATCTGCTTACGCGGAGCTTTTAATCGCATCAAAACGTGGTGCTAAATAACCAGTGCGCGGAGCTAACACGGAGCTATAGAACATCTCCGCGTTTACTCAAACGCGAGGCTAATACAAGCCAGACTGCGGAATCAACGCGGAGCTATTAAACATCTCCGCGTTTTATTCAAACGCAAGGTTAATATAACCAAACGCAGGGATATTAAATTGGCTCCACGTTCTGTTGTGGAAAATCCTTTTAACTTAGAAATTCTCACTGCCAACAGAACTCCCTCCAAAGTTTTCAAAATGGCTTAGACTTCAACAGATTTTGAAATACTTTGGATATCTAAACTGAAATGCAGAGTTAGAATACCAAGTCTATCTCGCGTTATGCTCACTTACGCGGAGCTAATCAGCTTCACTTCGTCTTCAGTGAAATGAGTAATTATGTCATTAATTACCCTGAATTTCTACGCCGAATACCAAGCGACGGAAATTCTGTTTAAATAGAGCTCCCGGCTCATCTTCTTCTTCATCTCATCCGAAGAATCTTAGGGCTTCAGAGCAGGCGACTCAGGCTTCTTATTTTGAAAGAATGATCTCCAGCCGAACTTCTTTTTCCTTTCCATAGATCTTCATCACTAGGATGCCATCTAGGAAGAGTGCGACATCGCGCAAGTTGGCCGGTGTTAATAGCAACAGCCGTGAAGGTAGACGCGACGGCGAACCAGTCTATGCAGCGTCTTCCGAAGGTAAAAACCTTAACTCTTGGGCTTCTAAGAACCATTCTTGAGATGTTTCGGCTTGGTTTAATCTAGCCAACTGTTTATTTTACCGGCGAGATCGCCGTTCTCCGCGAAGTTATCGCGTCATCCCCTGTGCTTGAAAAGCGAGGCTATCTTTGATTAGCAGTCGCTATGAATTGCGAGGCTATCTTTGATTAGCAGTCGCTATGAATTGCGAGGCTATCTTTGATTAGCAGTCGCGATGAATTGCGAGGCTATCTTTGATTAGCAGTCGCTATGAATTGCGAGGCTATCTTTGATTAGCAGTCGCGAATTGCGAGGCTATCTTTGATTAGCAATCGTGATGAATTGCGAGGCTACCTTTGATTAGCAGTCACTATGAATTGCGAGGCTATCTTTGATTAACAGTTGCTATGAATTGCGAGGATATCTTTGATTAGCAGTCGCGATGAATTGCGAGGCTATCTTTGATTAGCAGTCGCGATGAATTGCGAAAGAGAAGGAAAGAGCAGAAAAAAATCTCGTCCCCCTATACGCGAAGTTATCGCATCATCCTCTGCGTTTAAAACGCGAGGCTATTTCTTCAACTGTGTGCGGAGTTAGCTTAGCTCCGCGTTTTCACTCTTTTGGAAACTCTGTTCCTTTTGCAGTAAGTCCAATCCTTTCTGAAGAGGAATGTATGCGGGTCCATCAATCTTCATCAGCAAAAGTAACTCTAAGGAAGTCAGAAGCATATGCTTTACAACATAGTTGCAGGTTTCAAGCTCTGGCTCCTGGAGATGGACTATTGAAGGAGCTTCAAGCTCAAGTGAGGGCCTGCAGCACTTGCAGTTCAGAATTGCAGCACTTGCAGTTCAGCTTGTGCTTCGATGCAGCACTTCCCTTTCCTCTCGTGCTTCATTTCAGATGACAGGTCCAAAATGACATTTGCAGAGGAGATCTTTTGCATGTGAATCAGGGAACTGAGCTTCAACACCCCGTAGAGAGAAATCTCACCGTTAAGTTATTGATAAATCGATGTATTGATGAGTTGATGATCATGTAAAAGCTTTCGGGAGAGCTATAACTCCTTCTTTGTAATTTCTTCGTCTCATTAATAAAGACAAATTATTTTCCTCTCTATCTGTAGGCTTCAATAATTTTGCTTGCTCAACAAACAGATGGTTAATAATTCTGGTAAAATAATCTAAGGCTCTTCTACGTAACTTAGATCATTAATACCTGAAGAGATCGGACAGGGATCATCTTCAACTTAGCCAAAAATCTAAGTTTTTCATGAGAACGCGAAGCTAAAATACCAAGTTATCTTCGCGTTTCTCGGAGTTTCGTGGAGTTAATATCTTCACTTTCTTCTTTATCACGCGAGGCTAATAGCTCCACGTTTTGGAGAGTAACTGACCAGTCATTTTCTCCGAAATCCGCGCCGAACTCTAAGAGGCGGTTTCCCTTTTTTAAATAAAATCTCTATTCCTTTTCTTCTCACTTTACTTGAGAATTTTTCAGAAACTTAGAGATTCAGGCGATCACAGTTCAGGCGACCCGAGCTTCTTCCGACCGAGTTTCCTCCCGATTTTCAGTCGATTTTCCTCAGCAATGGCACCCAAAACTCGTGCTACTTCTCGCGCGGCTCCATCATCGGCAACTGCGCAAGCAGTGGTGGCGGCGGCCATGGCAGCGACGCGCCAGCCCACATTTCGCCTATCGGAGGTAAGAATCTCTCCATCGAGACTTTTTAGAACATCTCTAGAGTGATTTGGCTTGATCTTAACTGATCAATCAACTCTTTTACCGGCGAGACCGCCGTACTCCTGCTGTAAAGCTTGGAGAAGAAGAAAAGTCTCTGACTTTCTTCTTTACGCGAAGTTATCACATCATCCTCGCGTTTTGAAGCGCGGGGCTATTTTGAGTAGCAGTCGCGTGGAAACGCGAGGCTATTTCGAGTAGCAGTCGCGTGGAAACGCGAGGCTATTTTAAGTAGCAGTTGCGTGGAAACGATCGGCTATTTTAAGTAGCAGTCGCGTGGAAACGCGAAGCTATTTTAAGTAGCAGTCGCGTAGAAACGCGAGGCTATTTTAAGTAGCAGTCGCGTTGAAATGCGAGGCTATTTTAAGTAGCAGTCGCGTGGAAACGCGAGGCTATTTTAAGTAGCAGTCGCGTGGAAACGCGAGACTATTTTGACTTCTGCGTGGTCTTATAGAAACTTCTCTCACTCTGGTGCTTCTTTTTGCAGTAGGGTATTCGATGGAAACTCTTCCTCACAAGAATTACTTCGGCTTTGCTGGGGGTTCTGATCCCTCAGGCCAATTTCGCTTCACCACTATTTTGGCTTCATATAAGCCAGACCCGAAGGAGCACAAGGAGAAGTTGATCAAGTACCATCCCACTACTGCGCGAGAAATCATAACCGATGCAGCCTTCGAAACTTTGAATAGAGAGGCGATGGAGAAACCCGCCTTCCTCTTTGGAGACCAGATGGATCAATCAGATGAGATCCTTTCTGAAGAGGAGTGTGTTTGGTTATATAACTCAGGCGAAATGCTGATGTTTCTGCCTAGAATGGCTCGTAGCTATCCTCTGGTCTATCTTCAGAGGCTGGTGATGCCTCGGGAATTAAAGTGGGGACTGACTCAAGAGCAAGATGGCGTCCCAACAGGCAAATTTGGTGCAAAAGGGGTTTATCAAGATGGTCCCCCCAGATGCATTACTGGTTTGCTTCCAGGCCGATTTGGCAAGGAACTTCCAGTGGGAGAAGTCACATCTCGTGCCCGAACTTTCTTAAGTGAGTTCCTGGCGAAGGATGGTCAGTACCCGGCTCGCGACTTCAGGATGCCTGGCTGGGTTCATTCTTCTAACAATATGTAGTGGGCCCGCCTTGTTCAGTACATGCTGGATTCCCACGAGCCCATTTTAAAGGATATTAGCTTGTATAAAGCTATTAGGAATGTCCAATTCAGATTTTCCCAGAGCGCTTATCATTTTTACTGCCTCTTGGAGATGTATAACCCTGAGACTTGCACTCTCTTTACACCAGTGAATGAGCTAGGATTCGCTCTTCACGAGATGTTCGAGGTCTCCGGGCTTTCTATGGGTGAAATCCCCTATGAAGAGTATATCCCTACCACCAATGAGCTGAATATGCTACTGGCGAGGGATGAGCGTATCTATGCCACATACTGGGAGATGATGTACCATTATCATATTTGTGCTGACTTGACAGGTGCGCGTAACCACGGTATCGGTCATAAGAAATGGGCCGAGTATCTCTTTGCCAATTTAAACTCTAAGGATAGCTCGGCCACTATCCATGGTCATTCTCCTGTCCCCATCCCAGAGATTGACCAACGTGTAGCTAGGGGCCATTACCGTCTGTATTATACTACAGACTCCAATGAGAACGGATATGATCCCGGCACTTCATTCAAGAGCTACCATTATCAAGCCCAGTTCCCGATCTCCAATAGAGGTCTCATTGCCGGATTTTGATGCTGTGGCTGAAGAGATGTGTCGTGCCGTCGTTGCCCAAAGAAGCAATTGCAGTGACCGTGGTATATCCAGCGGTTCTTCTCGCATATGGCCGACTCTTAGACTTCTTCCCGCCATGGTATGCAATTTACAGTATGGACTGAGGGTGCTCTGTCGTGATTTCCTCCCCACTATTAAGGTCAAGGGGAAAGGAAAGGGCAAGTCGAAAGAGACTGCCCAGCCGAAAACTCCAAACCCTAGGGTGGAGATGCCCTACACCTATTTGATGGCATGGCTCGTCTTGCACTGTCCTTCTTTAATGAGTGCACCAGAGCGTCGTTCGGGCGAAAAGTGCTTCTTTGTAGAGCTGTATGAACGCTCTTCATGGAAGCAGAATTATATGTCTCAAATTCGGAAGACTTTTCATAGTTTTCAGAATTATGAGATCTTCCGGTGTTTCCCTGACTTTTCCGGCGGAGGATATGGGATGAGGCTGAAGGATGCCGTGGGAGCAGATAAGTTCACTACTTTATCTGCAGGAGCGTTCTGGTGGCTTCTCAACATCCGTCCCGGACACTTGGTGTATCATCAAGATCTCGGGTGTCGGATCGAGCCATACACTCCGAATCGCTTTGCTCGTCAGTTTGGATACTCCCAACTTTATGTGCGCAATCCAAATAAAGATCTCGCTCACGAGGGGAATTTATACGAAGGCGCTCGTGGCTGGTTCCATTTCGCAGCAGGCGGAACCGAGGCTGAATTCTCCTTGCCCCAGAAGGCGCCAGAATTGGCCATAACTCTCAGCTTCTGCAACTGATTCAGTATTGCGAATGCTGACGTGCCCGGCTTCTCTCTCAATCGCAGTTGTTGCAAAAAAATTGAAGCCCTCTACATTAGCCGCCAGGGTGCTTCTAGAGTGAGAATAAAAAGAATGGAAGAATTCCTTGGCGCCGCGGCTGAGCCTTCAGACGCCAGCGAGTCCGACGACGATGCCGGTGATGACGATGACAATACTGGTGCTGGTGGAGCTCCCCAGCCTGTTGTCAGTCGTCCCTTGAGTCCAGCTCTCAAACGCCGCGGCACTTTAAAGAGAAGATCGGGTAAGAAGCAAAAATTGGCTCAGGTAACTTTGATAGCTCCCCAAGAAGTGGCTGTCAAACTTCCTTCAGACTTGTTGGCTTCGTCTCTACCCCCAGCATCGGCAAGGGAGGACGAACCTGCTAAAGCTCCAAGTGTTGTTGAGGTTTCGGCCCCTTTGGCCATAGGGCCTGCGGCAGAACCTGTGGCGCAACTAACGGGTAGCGAGACGGGTACGTTGCTGGAAACGACAATGGCTCCCCCTTCAAGTCCGACAACGGGACTTGTATCGCCTGGTATGGCCCTTAGCATTTTATCTTTTGCCCGTTATTATTTTAACGTAACACTGCTTTTCTGGTCTTCCGAAATGCAGGTGATCAACTTCTCTCGCCAATGCATTCGACTACCCAAGTAGAGTCTGACGATAGGATGGACCATTCCGGCTCTGTTGGTGGTGTGGGTAGCTCTGCTGGCGAGTTTGCGACTGATTATTCCACACCGGCTCCTGCCTCTGTTCCCTCTTCAATTCCCCCAATTGACGAACTGGGAAGTGATGAGAGAACTGAGGTCATTATGGCATCTGCTGCTAGGGAGGCGACGCCTTCTCCTAGCATGCCATCTCCAACGCCAGTCTGTTCCACTGAGACATTTCCCACGGTCGTTGGCGTACCTTCTGTTTCTCAGTCAGCGATTCTAGCGCCTTCTACTATAATGGCTGTTGAGACACCTGTAATTCCTCCAGCTTCTAATCTTCCAGTCGGGAATGAAGAGAACTTAAAGTTCTCATTTGAAGCTTCTTCTCCCATCAGAGGAATTTCTGGTGGAGATACCCCCTCATCTTCTCCTGTTGGTGGCGCTCCCCGGGTGACTTGTATTAGCAGCCCTCCTTCTCAGGTTCCTGATTCCACCAGATCTGCATTGGCTTTACTGGCCCCGCATGTCATGATCCTGGTACAAGGACGGGCTTCTTCTTCGACACCGGCAGCCACTGCTCCCCTGCCCGTGACATCTTCCTTAGCATTACTTGCTTTGTCTGTTGGCACTGCAAATCCTCTTGAAGAACTTTTCAACCTCAGTGTCGCCGATTTTATGCGTTTGCTAAGGAGATGTATCGAGATGGTCCTTGCTGACCACGATTTTTTCAACTTCGCACGTCTAATGTTATTCCGCTATCTGGAAAATATCGAAGAAATTGGGGGACGAGATCGAGCAGCTCCTTATCGGGCCTGTTTTGAAATTTTGGAAGAGCAAATGAACATACTCAACATAGTTCGCCAAGCGGATGTTGAGTCGATTACTGGGATCGAATGGGCTCGTCTTCGGACGGAGTTGGTTGCTCGTCGAGAGGAATTAAGGCGCCAAGAAAAAGAGTGGTCTCGAGCGTTAGCGGGGTTCCAGGCTAGTCGGGAGTCCATTCTTAGAGGTTTGGATTTGGTGAACTCTGAAATTAAGGGGAGCCAGGCTGCCATTCTCAGCGCCCAGGAGGCCATTGCTAATGCTCGGGCGATCTTAGTAGAGAGCGAGTTTCAATTAGGGGAAGCCGTTAAGAAGCGGGAAGCGCTGATCCTTCAACGGGAGCAAGTTGATCAGGAGGAGACAATAAGAAGCCGTACTATGGAAGAGTCTCGCCAGCATCTCATCCATCAAGTTGCAATGAATGATGATGACCTACTTCGGCAGGCGCAACATTCTATAGAGCCAACTCGTCGTCGAGTGGTTGACGAAGCGATGAGTAAGTTAAAACATCTCGGAGATCCATAGTTTTCTTTTATTCTTCATTCCCTTTTTGTAATGAGAACTTGTACTAAAAGAAAGAATTTTATTGGTTCTCAGACTTCTTTTGTAACTCCATTATTTTTAAATGATGAATAAGGATAACTACTTTTTGATTCTTTTATTAGTTGGCTAGAAAATCTTCTTGCGCAACAAATAACTTGCCATCAAGAAGTAGCTTTCTCTGTGAAGCGTTCCAAGTCGTACTGTCAGAGATAAGAATTTAATATGACAGGTTTTATGGGATTTTTAGCAAATTCCCAGCTATCAACGGGTTTGATTGGCCTTTATCAACTACCGTTTGAGTTGGGCTAGCCATGTTATTCCACTCAACATGGTGAGTTGTCGAGGAATTAATCTCCTCTCCTCCTTTTGCCTTTAATCAGCATTGGGTAGTTAATCTCATACTCTTACCCCCAGTATGATAGGGTTTGCGAGAAATTTATTCTCTTCCCATTACCTAGTCGGCGTTAGGCAATTCATACTTTTACCCCAGTATGATGGGTTGGCGAGAATTTTAATCTCTTCCCATTGCCTAGTCGGCATTGGGCAATTCATACTTTTACCCCAGTATGATGGGTTGGCGAGAAATTTAATCTCTTCTCATTGCCTAGTCGGCGTTGGGCAATTCATACTTTTACCCCAGTATGATGGGTTGGCGAGAAATTGGATCTCTTCCCATTGCCTAGTCGGCGTTGGACAATTCATACTTTTACCCCAGTATGATGGGTTGGCGAGAATTTTAATCTCTTCCCATTGTCTAGTCGGCATTGGGCAATTCATACTTTTACCCCAGTATAATGGGTTGGCGAGAAATTTAATCTCTTCCTATTGCCTAGTCGGCGTTGGGCAATTCATACTTTTACCCCAGTATGATGGGTTGGCGAGAAACTGGTTCTCTTTCCATTGCCCAGTCGGCGTTGGGCAATTCATACTTTTACCCCAGTATGATGAGTTGGCGAGAAACTGGTTCTCTTCCCATTACCTAGTCGGCATTTGGGCAATTCATATCTTTTAGGTCAGACGCGCTTAATTACACATGCCTAAAAGAAAGATTGGGGGCTGTTCAAACTTGAGAACTGAGCACACCAGGTTTGGGTCAGAGGCGCCAAATTGCGCATGCCCAAGAAAAGACTGATGGTGGTTCAAACTTGAGAACCAAACTGGAGGCGGTTCAAGACTCTCGCATAACTTGAACTGGGCACTCCAAACACACCAGGTTTAGGTCAGAGGCGCCAAACTGCGCATGCCCAAGAAGAAGACTGGAGGTGGTTCAAACTTGAGAACCAAACGCACCAGGTTTAGGTCAGAGGCGCCAAACTGCGCATGCCTAAGAAAAAGAAGACGCGTATCTCCAGGGTTACTAAGAATAGTATTTCTTCAGAAATTTGCCATTGATCGGCATCATCATCCTGTCGCCGTCTTGATTCATTAAGCGATAGGCTCCACCGGAGTATACTGTCTCCACAATAAACGGTTCTTCCCACTTGGGTTCAAACTTACCCTTAGTCTTGTGGGTTAGCACCATTGGCCTTTTAACAGCCAGAACCAAGTCTCCTTACTTAAAGGTCCTTGGCTTAACGCTCTTATTGAACGTTTGAGATACTCGGGCTTGATACAACTCAATTTGCTGTTGAGTCCTGAGACGTTTTTCATCTAACGCCTCTAGTTTTTGCAATCTTTACTGATGGCGCTCTTCTGTAGTCATCCTTGTGGCTAAAGCCACTCTCAATGATGGTATCTGGATTTCAAGAGGCAAAACAGCCTCACTTCCATAAACCAAAGAGAACGGGGTAGCTTTGGTCGGGGTGCGAACGGTGGTGCGATATGCCCACAAACATTCTCCCAACTTTTCATCCCAATCTCGTTTATTGGAAGAGACGAACTTCCGAAGGAGTTTGATGATCGTCTTGTTAAAAGCTTCAGCTAACCCATTAGCCGCAGGGTTATATGGTGTAGAAGCGATATTTTTGATTCTGAATTTATTGCAGAATCTGGAGAATCCCTGACTGATGAATTGCGGACCATTATCATGAATAATCCGTCGGGGGACGCCACAGCGGTAAATGACATGATGCTTGACGAACTTGATCACATCTGTCGTTTTCACCTCTTTCATGGGCACGGCTTCGGCCCATTTTGAAAAATAATCGGTTATTGCAAGAATAAACCGATGTCCTCTGGATGACGGGGGAGTTATTGGCCCCACAATGTCCATCCCCCATGCTTCAAATGGCCAACTTGCAACAGTATTGTGCAAGTATTCTTGGGGTTGATGAATAAAATTAGCATGAACTTGGCATGCATGACATCGTTTAGCGTATGTCATTGCTTCCGTGATCATGTTCGGCCAGTAGTACCCTAGCCTTCTTATACGGTCTCCAAGTTTAGGACCGGGCTGATGAGCTCCACATATTCCATCATGTGTTTCTCTCAGTACTTCTTCTGCTTCCGCTTTTGATACGCAGCGTAGTAGCAGACCATCTCTTGACCTTCTATATAAAGTCTGAAGTTTATGGTCATAATAAAATCTTTGGGCCTTTCTCTTTATAGAGGTGGCTTCCTTAGGATTTTCTGGTAATATCCCATGTAAAGCGTAATCCACAAACGGAAATCGCCAATCACGGGGCTCCAGGGTTAGGCCTACTTGGCACACTTCTTTATTTTGAAGAAGAGTATCTGGATGAAGGAGCTCTCTGCTTTCAATGGCGATGCGTTTAACCTTACCTGGCGGGATCGCCAATGTTGCAGCTAATGCGGCAAGGGCATCTGCATATACATTCTCATTTCGAGATACGTGATATATATAGAATTGTTCAAAATATCCTGCTAGCTCAATAGCTAACTGATGATAGGGGATGAGGGCTTCATGTCTGACTTCATACTCACCTGTCATCTGATTGACGATGAGTTTAGAGTCTCCATATGCCTCTAGATGGTTCACCCCCAGTTGCAGAGCTATTTTTAAGCCGATAATGAGCGCGTTGTACTCCGCTACATTATTCGTGCACGGTTCTGTTAATGAGTAACCGTTAGGCAATATATGTTTATGTGGGGACATTAGCACAACCCCCACTCCAGCAGCAGATCGTCTTGCGGCACCATCAAAGAACATTTGCCAAGACTGTTCTCCGGTAACTGTGTTGACTTCTGATGTCTGCTTTATTAGACCAAATTGGATGATCTGCAAGGAAATCGGCGATTTCCTGTCCCTTCATGGCCTTTTGAGGGACAAAATGTATGTCATAGGGCGATAGTAAGAGCGCCCATTTTGCCAATCGGCCATTTAAGGATCCTTGTTTGGTCATCAGAATCTTCAAGGGGTTAACCCGTGATATGACATGAATTGTTTGCCCCGAAAGGTAGTGTCGCATTTTCTGAACAGCAAACACTAGGGCTAAACACTCCTTTTCAATTGGGGTATACCGTTGTTCGGCCCCAATAATTGTTCTGCTTAAATAGTAGAGGGCATGTTCATGGCCGTGCTCATTATATTGAGCAAGTAATGCTCCTAAAGCATTATCCATGGCCCTTACATATATAAGGAAGGGCTGCCCAGGGGCTGGTGCCATTAGTACATGAGGCTTAGTAAGGTACTTCTTGAGGTCATCAAATGTCTGTTGACATGCCTCATCCCATATGAAAGACTCCCTTTTTCATAAGTTTTGAGAATGGCTGGCATCGTCCAGATAGGTTGGAAATGAAGCGTCGAATATAGGCGAGCTTTCCCTGTAATCCTCTTAATTCCTTAAGATTGCGGGGAGGCGGCATTTCGCTAATCGGTTTTATCTTTTCAGGGTCGAGGAAAATTCCTTTTGAGGTGATTATGAACCCAAGAAATTTCCCGCTGGATACCCCCATGACCGACTTGGTAGGATTCATCTTTAGATGATATTTCCTCATAAGATCGAAGACCACTCTTAAATCATGAAGATGATCTTCTTTATTTTTTGCTTTTGACTGCTAAGTCATCCACACAGCACTCCACTGTTCTGCGCAGGTGTTCTTTGAATATGACACTCATTGCGCGTTGGTAGGTGGCACTTGCGTTCTTTAATCCGAATGGCATCACCGTATAACAGTATACCCCCAGCGGCGTTCTGAAAGCTGTATGCTTTTCATCATCCGGGTGCATTTTAATTTGGTTATAACATGAAAAGCCATCCATAAAGGACATCCTCTCATAACCGCAAATATTATCAATCATCACATCGGTGATGGGGAGTGGAAACTCATCCTTGGGACATGCAGCGTTCAGATCTCGAAAATCGATGCATATCCGGATTTTGCCATTCTTTTTGCGAACCGGCACTATGTTAGCCACCCAGTCAGGATGCTGCTCTTCTCGGATGAATCCGGATTGTATAAGCTTGTTGACTTCAGCAACTATCGCCTCCATTAGTTCCGGTCGAAAACGTCTTTGCTGTTGTTTGACAGGCTTAGCATCTTCTTTAATATTTAACCGGTGTGTGGCAATTTGAGGGTCAAGCCCAGGCATATCTTCATAACTCCATGCGAACACATCTATATACTCTTTGATAAGAGATATAAATTCCTCCTTTTCTAAAGGAGTTAGTGTGTCGCTTATGAAAATGGGTTTCGGATTTTCTTCCATTCCCATGTTAACTTGTATTAATTTGTCTTCTGTGGGCGGGTCACGCTGTTCAAAGCGGACATCCCAGAGAGTGTCCATATGCCTGGCCCAAGCATCATCTTGGACGTCAATTGGTTCCTCGTCGCTCTCTGGCGCGGATGAAACCATATTGACGGTCAAAGATTGAAACCAAGCACCGGTACTTACATCCGAATCATGATCGGGTGAAGATGTTTTTTCTTTGGCCGAAGAACTCTCTTCATCTTTTAATGGTGAAGAAGGTGGGGTAGATACATAACCCAACCCCCTGCGAGTCTTCTGATAATAATCAGGACTCTTTCCTCTCGGTCTAAACGAGGGTATGAGATTCCGTCGCCCTTTTCCAAAGTTTAATCCCGGCTTCTGGGTAAAATTATATCCCATCTTTTCCATCATCTGTCGGGATCTTTGTTCATACATATGAAATTGGGGTGATATTTGCTCATCACTTTCACTGCTTTGTTTTCGCCGAGGTAACGTAATTACCTTGCCGAACATAATCGGATTTTGGGATCCTCTCTGAGGAGGCACTTCAAAGTAGTGACCTTTTTCTTCAGCTATTTTAGACTGGGAGAGGAGGGATGACCTAAGTGGCAAATGATATGCCGCAAGAACTTCAAGTTCGGATAGGCCATCCACTTCAGTGGAAGTACAAGAGGGTTCAGACTCAGTAGCTACAGCATGCTCGTAGACTAACTTTACATTTTCATTAATAACCCATTCACTCTCTATTAAATCCACTATATTATCAAAACTAAAAGTAAAATCTAGGTTGGGGTTAATTTCATAATCACCC
Source organism: Dracaena cambodiana (assembly GCA_036321105.1). Classification (NCBI taxonomy): domain Eukaryota; kingdom Viridiplantae; phylum Streptophyta; class Magnoliopsida; order Asparagales; family Asparagaceae; genus Dracaena; species Dracaena cambodiana. The sequence continues at coordinate 29,467,879 of JAYEPQ010000016.1, forward strand.
CCATCATCCTCTTCAAAACGTTCATACTCCGTGTCTGCCGCGTTACCACTTTCATCAGGGTTTTGAGGCTTGCCAGGATCATCATTGGAGATTTCATGAGCTGGTTTGTAGAGTGAAGCATCTATAAAGTAATTCTCCAGTCCTTTAAAAAGTTGCTTATCTACAATTAGTGTCCGGACTTCTCCTTCCTCATTGCAATATTTTATGCATTGCTGAAGAGTCGACGGGACGATCATGTAAGCATGGATCCAAGGTCGTCCTAGTAGAATATTGTAGGAGGTATCTGCATCAATAACATAGCATGTAACCTCCGTCCTTAGATCTCCAATTTGGCATCGGAGTCGAATTTTCCCGAGGGGGCTACTATTATTGGCATTGAACCCATATATTGACGTGTTGGTTGGTGTCAGACGATGGAGGGAGATCCCTAGCAGCTGCATCAACCTTCTGGGTATGACACTTAGTGCAGAGCCCGGATCAATTTGAATTCGGTCCACTTTTGTGGATCCGACATATCCGGTGAAATATATTTGTGGGAAAACTATTGTGCTTTATATTCCTTACCTGCATGTCTTCTGGAGTGAAAACTATTTGTGGGACCTGTCTCCTCACTTGATGACAGCGGGGGCAAGAATCCTGTTCTTCATTAGCCGGCTCGACAATCTGAGCTAGGAATGACTCAGAGTCTGCCAAAGCTTCCCTTAACGCCTCACGAGTTGATTTTGACAATCGTAACAACTCGTATAGCGTTACTCGAGCTGGAATATTTGCCAGCTGAGTTATGATATCAAATTGGAAGGAGGTATTCTTAACCCCTTCATCTCTTCGCGGATTCTTCTGGAAACGAACACCTTTTTGCTTTGCAGGATTAGTAGTTTCCGCATATATATCCTTCGGATCTACTCTAGTGTAGTCTCTAAAATATGTTTTCCCAGACCGAGTGCCGGAAGGGCCTGCCCCATTTTGAAGAGTGGCCATGGCTTCGGGCTCCTCTTCAGAGTCTGTGGGTATTCCTGCAATATATTCGTCCTTTATTTCCGCGGAGATAGCATTGCTAGTCCGCTTTTTCTTGTGACCCCCTGTGTTTGTCCACTGCTCGTCTTCTATCAAATCGGGGGTGAACCCACATAACTTCCCCTCTTTGGGTCGTTACAGGGACAAGTCCTTCTTGGGCTTTGTTGTAAGGATCAAGATTCTTTGTGACTGCCTCACCCTTTGGGATTGGGGTCACTCCTGCGGGGAACTTATGGGTTCCAACCACTATGGTTGCCATATTGGCAGTGATCTTCTTCTGCTCTTCCTTAAGCGTCAGAACCCCAGCTTCTATTAGTGCTTGGATTCTGTTCTTAAGAGGAAAACAATCCCGGGTAGGGTGCCCAACATTCCGGTGATAGAGACAGTAGTTGGGATGTTTAGTCTTACCAGCGTCTTCTGGCTTCTTATTCTCCGGAAGTTTTAGCATTTCCTTTTTCTGGAGCAAATGAAAGAGGACAGGTATCTGTTCAGTTTTGAAAGTGTAATTCCTTTCTTGCTGCGGTCTAATTTGCCTTGACCCTCGCTGACCTTGAGACTTCGGCTCTGGCGAAGGACTGGTTTTCTGAGTAGCAGCTTCTGACGACATCGCTGCTTTTCCTTTATTCTTATTACTGTTGTTTTGGGTATATGACTTATTACCCCCAGCATTTCTTGGCCCGCGGGACTCTTCAACTCGGCGAATCAACTCTTTAGTTTGCTCTCCTTGTTTGAGCAGGTCCCTCCACGTTTTGGACTCTACGGCCCCCATTTTGAGGAGCACATTGGTCTTAAGATTGTGTCGATAGGTCTCTACTAGAGTTTCCTGGATCATTCCGTGTTTGCAATGTACGGAATTCTCCCGAAACCTTTCTATGAAATCTTTAACCGTTTCTTGTTCTCCTTGTCTAGTTGCAAGGAAGGAATGAACCGTAATCTCGGTATCATCCTCAAAGAATCGTGAGAGAAATAATTTCTCGACATCAAACCAGGCATTAATAGATCCTGGGGGCAACTGCATGAACCAAGTAAAGGCAGGCCCTCGCAAAGTACTCGCAAATACTTTTGTCATAATCGGGTCATTACCCAACAGATGTCCTGCTTGGGACAAGAAATAATAGATGTGCTGACTGGGCGATCCCTTCCCGTCATAAGGCTCTAACTTGAGCGGTTTATACTTCTGTGGGTATGGTATCATATCCCATTCAGGAGGATACGGTCTTGAGACCCCTGATTCTTTCAACTCCTTTTTACGCATTAAATCTTCGAGTTGATTCTGTAATTTTTCAAGCTTTTCTTCATGCGGATCATGGAAAGAAAATCTATCTTCTTCCTCATGCATCGAGTGGGCTTTCTCCTCCTGTTCTTCTTCATTTGGATTTTCCTTGCCCTTTTTGGCATTATCTTCAACAAATCTTGATAGCATGACTTTAAGACCTTCAATCATCTTTTGCTGCTCTCGAATCATTCTTTCTTGAGGTTCAAATCTCTGATTGATATCATCAGATTTATCTGCCATGTGAGATGCTGACTTCTGTAGTCGAGACGATGCAGAGGAACGAGGTGAGGTTATAGTTGAATTATCGCTGTCCTCATCGTAAAAACCCCCTGCGAGCCTCTTATAATTTCGAGGCGGGACGGCTCCTGATTTAAGTCGAGTAACACGATGAGGTTCTTCATCGCTCGATTCTGAATCATTATTCGTCTCTGCAATTTTCTTCTATTTTCCTACCATGTTGGAGGTTACAGCTCTCCCTTGTTTCAGGGAAGTGGTTCTTGTCTTCTTAGCAGGATTTTGGTTTGACTCGTTTAATCGGTCGAACACAGATATCCTGTTCTTGCTGCAGCCACAGTTGTCCATCACGGCTGATACTGCCGTCACAAGTTGCTGGCAATGACAGACAGGCTCAATCTGAAGTTGGTCTATACCTCTCTTCTTAGAGAGATATTCCCTGAGATCAGCGCTTTTAGTCATAGAGTCAAGAGGTCCATTCAACTCTTGAAAGATCTGGGAACCCACTGAAGCTTCTTTGTCTGATCAACCCTGACTCTGGGGTTGGACCGATCCTCGCGTGTCTTAGAAATAGCCTCACGTTTCACATTGCGGGCCTGAAGCTTATCCACACTAGCCTCGCGTCTCTCGCTAGCTTGGTATGTCTTTAGAAGTTTAGCTTCTGGAATAATAGCCCCGCGTGAAGGGAAGGTCTTACACGCTGGCTTATCTTTGCGATTAACGCAGATCATAGCTTCGCGCCTAGCACGATTTTTACGACTGACAACTATTTGTCAATCATACTCGCGTTCCTCGCGGGTATCAGAAGTCTTGCGTTTATTGCAAGTACTACTGGTCTCGCGTTTCTCGCTTGGCTCAGTATCAGCCTCGCGTGGAGAATCACACGCTGGTTTTAGAGAATTTTTATACTCGCGTCTCTCGCGACTAGCGCAAATCTTGCTGGCTTCGCGTCTCTCGCTAGGCTCAGCAATAGTCTCGCGTGGAGAATCACACGCTGGCTTTGAAGAATTTTTATACTCGCGTCTCTCGCGAGTGTTGGGTATTCTGCGACTAGCGCAACCCTTACTGGCTTCGCGTCTCTCGCTAGGCTCAGTAATAGCCTCGCGTAGAAAATCACACGCTGCCTTTGAAGAACTTTTATACTCGCGTCTCTCGCGAGTGTTGGGTATTCTGCGACTAGCGCAATCCTTACTGGCTTCGCGTCTCTCGCTAGGCTCAGTAATAGCCTCGCGTGGAAAATCACACGCTGGCTTTTCCTTGCTTTTAAGGCAAGTTGTATCTTCGTGTTTAACGCGGTAGAGACTAGTCTCGCGGGTAGCGCGAGCCAGTTTGCGAGGGACCATAGCCTCGCGTCCTCTAGAGTTAGCTCCGCATCCAAGGCGGGCTTTGAGGGCTCTACGCCTCGCTCTCTGGTTCCTGTTCCGGAGTTGGGTCCTGGTCAGTCCAGTCCCTAGGTCTTCTTCGGCAATCGGGAGCTCATCCTCGGCTAGGATTTCTTCTGTGAACTCCGGCTCTATAGCCGCAGTCTCCAAGGATCCCCGTCTCTAGGTGGATACCTTTCTACCCGTCACTCGGACATTGGAGTACATGCGACGATAGTGTCGTGTCTCATCCAAGTCACCTGATTCGGAGGAGAGGAACTCCTCGTACTTCTGCTGGTCGATTTCAACGACCAGTGTGTCTACTTCGGATCCGATCAAGTCAACGTCCGATTGCGCCACTATCTCTTCATCAGTGAAAGAGATGGCTCCCACTGTGGTCGCCAGTTTGTTCGTCGCAAAAGTTTCTTCGCTTCCTTCCATTGAATACATCTAAGATTACAATAGAAGTGAACAAGATATAAAGAGAACAAACGAGAGGATTTTATATTTCAATCTCTCTTTTTTACAATAATTGTGTGGGATCTGTGGCGATGGGATCTGTCAAGCAGCTCTTTTTGACGATCGGTACGTTGAAATCTTCTCTCTTGAAGATATCGGCCGACTATAGACGATCTTCTCTGGTTTTGATTTGTTCAAGGCTCTCTCGCGTAACTCGAACTTCTCAAGAACTCCAGAAAGAAGATGGTGATTTTCTCTGATCTTCACGAACTCAAGGCTCTGTGCGTAACTCGAATTCTCCAAGATTTCAGAAAAATATCTCAATTGCCGAAAAGAAGATTATCAGCAAAGGTTTCAAGGCTCTCTCGCGTACTTGAATTGCCAAAGGATCGATAGAAGACTTCAGATGCCAAAAAAAAAAAAAATCCCCAGGGTTTCACCAGGAAGGTATTTATAGCCCCAGGTTAATGCAAGAGTTTCTATCTAAATAGAACTCGTCATTCTTAGGGATTCCAATCAAATATCTTAGTTTTGATGGAATTCTGATTAAACTTGATTTGGGTATTTGGATAGGTCCAGAATCATAATCTCAATCAATTTGAGATTCTGGTTATCTGCTTACGCGGAGCTTTTAATCGCATCAAAACGTGGTGCTAAATAACTAGTGCATAGAGCTAACGCGGAGCTATAGAACATCTCCGCGTTTACCCAAACGCGAGGCTAATACAAGCCAGACTGCGGAATCAACGCGGAGGTATTAAACATCTCCGCGTTTTATTCAAACGCAAGGTTAATATAACCAAACGCGGGGCTATTAAATTGGCTCCGCGTTTTGTTGTGGAAAATCCTTTTAACTTAGAAATTCTCACTGCCAACACTCTCGTATCACATACAAGAGATATATATAGTGTTCCTATCCTAATCCCATTAGAATAGCACTATCACCATCTAATTGATATTCCAATCAAATTAGAACTCTGGTCTTCTTACTGAAATCCAACTGGGACTCCTTGTGATTCTTGATCACATCTGAATACTCAACGAATGCGAAACACAAACCCAACAGGGGGGGTATTTGCCTAATCGATGCCCCAATTGTGACTAAATCTACCCTTCGTCATGGATAACAAATAAACCCAAATTAACAAGGTCAGACTTCGATCCAGCCCAATTGTTAGATAGGGAGAGGATATGCATTACTGATGATAAAGAGAACTACCATATACAGTTCATCCCATGACCAGAGGATGGGAGGACCATGTGATGTAGCATGCGGAGAGACATCGAGATAGGCAACTTAGTATTTGATTACTACTGTATTTTGTTGTTGTATTTTGTTTTTATTTGATGTGGGACTTTATTTGTTGTTGTTGTAAGGGCATAGTCTGGAAACATCCTTTTTACTTTTCTGTACTACTTCTATTATCTGATGGAACACGGAGCTTTCTTACTCAAAAAAAACCAAGGACTTGACAAGTTCCTGACTTGGTTTAGTCTAAATTGTTGCAATCAGATGAATGACTCGTCGACCATGAAATGAAAGAAGAAACAGAGGGCGTTAACCACTCAACCAGCCCCTTGGACAAATAATCACCCAATCGCTCATCCACCCTTCAGTCTTTAGCCACTGAAGCACGTTCCTCTAGATATTTTACCCACATTCTCAATAACTCGACACCAGAATCATCATCTTTTACCAAAAAAACAGTTGTCTATCCAAGATTCAAAGGATTCAAAAAATAGAAGAGGTCTTAAAATCCCCTTTTCTTTCGGAAACAATTGTCCCATTTTATGGATTAAAATCCTTAAGATGTGAGTCTATATAATCATGCCCCCTAAGTTGAGAAACCCCGGCCCAGTGCGAACACAACCTAGTCCAGTCTGATCATACTGCAAAATTTACATTCAAAGACTAAATTTCCATGATTTAGTCTGGATAAAGTATCCTACAATTACCCACAAATTTTGCTCGAGAAACCTTGCACAAATCTGAACCAGATCTGACTCTCGAAAACATCCTCTATCGACTAATTCCATGTCTTAAAGATTCTAGATGATCATAATGGAGAGCAAATTATTAGAGAAGCAAATGAAGAAGAGAGAGCTCGAGAGGATCATCGGGAGTACGTACCTCCTGGAGAAGTTGAAGGGCGAGAGGTGTCCGGTGGCATCTCTGGCCGCCCATCCAAATGCGCTTTGTAATTCTGCTGCCATCTAAACCTCTCTCTTCTCCTTCTTCTTCACTTCACAGAGAGCTCAATCAGCAAGTCCTTTTTTAATCTACAAATCTAGGCTTAATTTGTTTGTGGTGGCAGATGGAGGGAATTTCTAGATGGGCACAGGTTATTTCCTAGTGAGCCCACTTTTTCTAGTAAGCACATTTTTCCTTTTAAAAAACCTTATTTTTTTTCCTAGTGAACATACTTATATACCCAAATTACCCTCACCATCTTCCTCTCTTTCTCTTCCACCGTTCCCAAACCCATTCTTTAGTAAGGCGATGCGGAGGCGATGGAGGCTGCTGCAGCAGTGGAGTCGAGTTAGGAGGCAGGGGGTCGGTGAAGGGGAGGGGGGCCGAACCTGATGATGGTGAACGAGGAAAGAGGGGTGTTTGGGCTGCCGGACCTGATGAAGGCGACGACGGAGGTGCTGGGGAACGGGGGCTGGGGTCGGCATACAAGGCGGTCATGTCGAACGGGGTGGCGGTGGCGGTGAAGAGGATGAGGGAGCTGAACAGGGTGGGGAAGGATGTGTTTGATGGAGAGATGAGGAAGTATGGGAGGTTGAGGCACCGGAATGTACTGCCCCCCATGGCCTATCTCTACAGGAGGGAAGAGAAGATGAGGAAGTATGATTTGTCATTTCCATGGTAGCAAAAATTCACAATTGCTTCTGTGCATGTAAGGCCGAAAGCATGTAAGACCCCATGGTGAGCAAGATTCACACCTGCGTCGAAGTTCTATGCATAAGCTCACAAGAAACTCTGTAAATCCACGAGGAAGTATGATTTGTTGTTTTTTTTTTTAATTGAGTCTCAAACTCAAACGAGGATTGTTCATGTCAACATATAAAAGAGAAGTTGTTAGCATAGAACATAGATTCTTTTTAATTTGTCATTTCCTTTAAATGAAGTTGTAGTCAAGAAACATAATATATATATCAAGTTGTAGTCTTGGATATCAATCTTTAATTAAATTTTCGAAACTATGAATGATTTGTTGATACATAGAATTTTTGTTGCCGTTGTTCTTTATATTTGAAACTATGAATGATTTGTTGATATTGTGTGTTTTGATACTAAATTAGGAGTATGAAAATGCTATTGGATCCCCTATGAATTATTAGGAACAAAGCCACCCTTGCTGTTGAGTTTGTCTAATTCTGGGCCCCAATATTCACTTTTTTTTTTTTTGGTTCTTTTTGCACAAAAGCCAGTGATTTTGTTGGCTAGATCAAGAGAAAGGGAAGCTACGTCCATTAACCATTACAATTAGTTATAATTAGATGAAGGATTGAGATGGTTTGTTACAAAGATCACAAAGTTCGCCAAACATTATATGGATCAATAATAGCGATGAAAGAGACATGAATAATGAATCTTTAGAATTAAAACACCTCAGCCTCATTTCACTTTTTCCAATTATCCGGGCTAACCAGTCCGGACGTATGCTCCCTGTCTGGGGCTGCTAGTCTGGATGAGGAGGCTTCATCCAGGCTGGCTAGCTCGGATCAGAATTCCAGAGTTCTGGCTCCCTGATCCGGGCTAGCCAGCCCGAATCGTGTTGGTTGATTCCGGCTATCAGCCTCGGATCAACCAAACTGATTCGGGTTGGCTAGCCCAGATCAGGAGGCCAGAGATTCTATTTTCTAGGGTTTCTATTTTCTGTGGTTTCACAATGAAAGAACCGATTTAACATAAATATAGACTTTAATTTCCGTAATTTTTTACTAAAAAAAGTTAATATTAAAGAGAAATAGGGTTTGGATTCTGAAATGAAAATTTTTCCTCTAATTTCTGCCTTTACTTTGTTTAACAAGAAAAAAGGAGCACAGGGGATGAAGCAAGAAAAAAGGAGCACAGGGGATGAAGGAAGAGACGAAGGAAGGGCATTTTTGACTAAAAAAAAAATTAATGGTAAAGTGGTAATAAAATGATCTTTTAAGTGGGCTCACTAGGAAATATGCTGTGCCCATCTAGAAACTCCCCAGATGGAACACACAAAGAAAAATAAAAGCAACTTCAATTATTTCGCTCCTTGATGGGTGCATGCCTTCAATGATGGATAGATGTTAGAGAGACCCCAGACAGTGAAATTTGAATAGGAACGAAAAATATCGGGGGGTGGGGGGTGGCAAGACTGGCCCATGAATTGGTACGTCTACGTTCACATGTTAAATGAAAAGGAAAATATCAAGTTACAGTGGTTTTACATATACGATTTCTTAAATTTTTAAAAATTAGATTTTAGTTTCTGAAATATTCATGATTTTAGTTTCTAAATCTTTTAAATTACTTCACTTTGGTTTCTCTGGGTAATTTTTAGCTCGAATTTCTTATTATACCGTTGGAAGGAAGGGAAATAACGGTTATTACTTCTCTTTTCTTCCTTCCCTTTTACTTTTCTCTTCCTCTTCTTATTAGGTTCCCCTTTCTATTCTTCTCATCTCTCTCTCTTCCTTTCGATTCCAGTTAATCTCTCTCTTTCTTCTTTCTTTTCTTTCTCTAACCCTATATCAATGGAGAGGGAAACCCAATAAGAAAAGAAAGAGATGAGGAAGAGAAAAGGGAGGGAAAAAACTAATATTTTCCTTTCTTATAAGGCTATAACGTAAAATTCGGATAAAAAATTACGTATGAGAATTAAAGTGAAGTAACTTAAACAATTTGAGAGATTAAAATCAAAATATAAAGATTTCAAATATTAAAGTCTAGTTTTTAAAGATTTAAGGAACCGGTATGTAAAAACCCCTGAGTTATAAAACTTTATAGATGGTCCCTGTCCCTCGAGAAACACATGGAAGAGCTTGGGAAACTTTCAACATAGTAGGACGTCATAGTCATTGTTTATAATTTGAATTAAACTGAACAGTATAAGGTCAGGTCAGAAAATTGTAAAGAATTAACTCTAGTATTTAAGACCGTGCTGAACTGTACAAGGCCTGGTCGAAAATTGGAAAGAATTACCTCGGGAACTTCTAAAGGGGCACAAGTTTTTTCCTAGTGAGCCCAGATTTTCTAGTGAGCCCAGTGAAAGTTTAGAATCAGATAAAATTTCTTAGTGAGCCCAATTTTATTCCCAAAATACCCTTCCCTCATATTTCTGCATCTCACTTCGATCTTCCTCTCATCCTCTCCTCTCTTCTCCTTCCAACCCCTCCCCCCACCCCGCCGCAACCCACCTCCGCTCCCACCCAGCTCCGCCCGACCCGCCGCCACCCCCTCCGCTCCCAACCTGCTCCGTCCGACCCGCCGCCACCCCCTCCCCCAAATCCTCCGTCCCAACGCGCTCCGCCCCCACAAATCCGTCCGCCCGACCCAACCCACCTCCGCCCGCATGGTCCAGCCGCCCCAACGCGCTCCGCCCCAGGTTCCGCCCGCCCCAACGCGCTCCGCGCCCACCCGCTGCTGCAACACCCCCTCCTTCCGCCTCCAGTGTCTGCTGCCACACCTCAAAATTTCTTCTCGTTTCAGAATTTTTGAGCTCCAGTGTAAGTCTCCTTTTAATTTAAATTTAATTTTGTTTTATTTTGTTTATTCTTATATGCTCTTTAACTGTATTGAAAACTGAAAACTTCTTGTATAGTTTGATAATAATTTACATTCGGGAAATTCTAAACGAGTACATTTTTTTTGTTAATTTTGTTTATTTAATATTTAGATTATAATTATGAAGAAAGTATAATATTGTAATCGTAGTTGTAAAATTTGCGAAACAAGTAGTTATTTTCTAATTGTAGGTGTTAATATTAAAATTTATTAATTAATTTAGAAGTTTAAAATAAATAGGTAAAATATTATATTTGTAGCAAATTATACTTTATTACTACTTATTTGCTCATAGAAATTTTACTGTTTTGATAAAAAAAATATCTATGAATGAAATATCTTTATATTACATAGATGAATTCGGCAGAATCTTCTCGTGTTCGACCAACTGCCTCGTTAAGGAGGAAGAAAGCAGTATCTCGACCACAAATCCAACGCTCGATACGAGAGAGAGAAATCGAAGTGGCCGTAGATACTGAATTAAATGTAAAAACTCCTAATTTGATCAGATATGATAGTGCAAGATTAGAAGAAGGGAATACTGATGCAGGAGGCTCTCAAGATAATCTTCATGAGTCAAATTACCGAGGTCCAGTTGATTTATCAGTACTGAAGAGTTTCAAGACGCACGTTGCTTTCTTCGTTTTAAAAGACAAAGAACCACCAGAAAAGTAAGCAGATGAACAAAGATAAGATCAATCCACTCCTAATACACCCGATACGGTAATTATGTCTCGAATCAGAAACAGACGTCAACCCCCGAGGAAGACAAGGAGACAGTGATTAGATTATATTAGTTGTGTATTGATATTGATGATGTTAGGAACTTCAAGTGGCCGATGTAATTGTTTTTTGCAAACATTTTGAATAATTTGTAGAATATATGGTTTTTGTTTGTAATGAACCCTATTGGTTGCTTTTTGTTCGATTAATATACACACTACGTTTGTATTTGATCTTATTTCTATTTGTATAAGATCTTATTTGTTTTATACGTAGGGGACCTTGTTTATAATCTTCACTATTTCATTGTATCAGCTATTGTATCGTTGTTTCATTGAATCGGTGTATCAATGTATCATTGTATCATTATATCGGTGTATCAGGAGTATCATTGTATTTGTGTATCTGGAGTATCATTGTATTGATGTATCATTGTATCGGTGTATCGATGTATCAGTATATTATTGTGTCGGTGTATCAGTGTGTCGGTGTATCAGTGTGTCTGTGAATTATTGTATCTTTTTTGCTTCATTCACTATATTTTGTGTAATAATGTATAATTAATTGTTAATATAAGTCATTAAAGTGACGCTAAATTGAGTAAACTAATGATTTATCAATTTATTACATAAATAGAGTGGGTGAGGCAGCGACGGAGAATCAGATCGGGTCAAGTCCCTGTTCGGACTGTCAGTCCGAACGAGGGGGCGCCGTTCGGACTTACAGTCCAAACAAAACTGGTCTGTTCGGACTCTAAGTCCGAACAGATCCAGTCTGTTCGGACTCTAAGTCCGAACAGACTAGTTTTGTTCGGACTCTAAGTCCGAACGGGGTAATCGGAAGAGGGAAGAAGGGCAAAATGGGAAATTTTTTTAGAGGGCATAGTTGATATATACGGTAAACTTTAACTGGGCTCATTAGGAAAAAACTTGTGCCCCTTTAGAAGTTCCCAATTACCTCTCGTATCAAGGATCCAAGAGCCAAGCGTCAATTCTTGACCCGCTCCATTAAAAAAATATGGATGAGAAAAATAAAATTTTAAATTTTAATTTGAATTTTTTTTAATATAATATGTAAAAATTGGTTATTGCACCTTTCTATTCTCATCCTGCTGACAATTCAGCGAGGCAGACGCACTTTGGACTCGGTACCATCACTTCACCTGGAGCTGCCACAGTTCCTCTGATCCTCTTAGCAAAAAACTCACTAAGAATGAGACCTCTTATTGTTCTATCTCATCATCAAGATCATCCGTGAGTACTAATTGTTTTAACTATTTATTGTTAATTTCGTAAATTTCTAATTTAATCATGAGAGAATTAATCACACTTCTATCATGAAATAATATTGTTGGGCCACTTTGCAAGTGGTTTCTGTCTCTGGACCATTAGAAGGCGACTGTCTAGGAATGTGATTCCAATGCTCAACATCATTTTTTAAGATAAAACTAGGAAATATAAAGTCTCTAGTTTTTTTAACACCCCGCACCTTAAGGTACAGATAATATTTGACGACGTATCATAAACGGATATACCAAACTTAGAAAATATCAACACAAGTATGCACTATTGTTTAAAATGCATACATATATACAATGCGATAAAAGCCTCAAATAACACCCTAAGCCCATTGTACCCGATTTTTTAAAAAAATAGTATCTTAATTTAATAGACAATGTCATATTTGTTTCCACATTAAATAAATTGAATACATCTTATTATTTAAATTAACTTAACTAAAATAATGATAGATTTGTATTTGAATTTTAAATCTCTAATGTCCAAATCTTACTATATAAACTCTATCATACTAACTACACAACAACTCTATCCTTCTTAACAATTCAACAAATATATTCCCTCCATCCCAATTTCTTTTTGCATATAAAAAATAAAGAAAGAAAATAAAGAGAGACAGAGAAAAAAAAGGAGAGAAAAAGAGAGAGGGGAAGGTCACGCCGGTCAATTTTCAGAGCGGAGGTCATCTGATTTTTGAGTTTTCTATCAAATCAATGCAAGTACTATCTCCATTCTTTACTTTATATGATCTATTTTGCATTTTATTTGAGCCAAGAGAAAAGAAAGAAAGAAAAAAAAGTACAATTCTAACTCTTTCCTCTTGATTCATTTTCATGTGTATTAAAGCTTAATTACTAATAGATGCAATTACTCTTTTCCTTTCCTCTTGATTTATCATCTTGTGTAACATAACTTACTTAAAAAGAAAAGTTAATTAAAAGATTCCAATATTTTCTCCTTTAATTTTGTTTATCGAATAGTTGCTAGAGTATACGTAATTGATTTTAGTAACTGATTTATAAATTTATTTTTCACATAAAACATCATCTAACATATTATTTTTTTATTAAGAATGTCCTAACATTGGATTTTAAATAATAATAATAAAGGAAGAAAAAAAAAGAAAGAAAGCTTCTTTTTTCTCTATTTAGCGAATGAACAGAGAAGAATAATTGGAATAAATAAATAAATAAAATAATAAAAGAAACGCAAGTACGTTCTATTCATCAATTGAACATAGAGATGAAACAACAACAACAACAATTAAGCCTTTTATCTCAAGTATTTGGGATAGACTACACGATCAAAAAAGAAAATCATGTCGGATCGATCACACGCCTCAACGAAATTCATTTTTTGGCCCATATCATAATATGTAATAATATTTTATACTGGTTGTCACCCGCCTACTACAATCCTCCTCCTTTGTCGTGGTGGTTTGGGACAGGCAGTAAAAAGATAAATATTTAAGCACATCACTCGCGGAGTTGAACAGAGAGATGAAGAAAAAAATAAATAAATAAGTAAATAAAATAATTAGTTGTTCTTTCATGCTCAACCATTAGCCATCAACAGTAACGAGGAACTTTAATAGGCTTTAGAAAATCTTTTACTACTAATGGAGGATATCCTCAATTTTTTTTATTGTTTATCACCTAATTTCTAGTGCAGTTTTCTGCATTAATATATGTAATAATTGGAGAAATAACTTTCATTTTCATTATATTTTGGAATAAGAGATAAAGGTGTTAAGCATTATGACGAGAAGAAAAAACTGTAACCATTAGTAGGATAAAATTTAATCTAGTGTTAGAGTTGTCAATACCTAGATATGTCCTGACCAAAAAAATAAATATTATTATGTAGTTTTATTTAATCTTCTTATTGTTTTTTTTTTTTTTCTTTTGACATGTCAAAATTGCAATTTAGTGTGATATTTCTAGAAGATTATCTTAAGTCTCCTCCTTCAAATTATTTCCACCCTCATAAAAATTAACTTTATGCAAACTAGTATGGATGTTTCATTAACTTCCAAGTTTGTTTTTTTTCAATACTCATATTTCATTTAATTTAGGTTTCTCATTACTTTTATTTTCTTCCAAATGATATCACATTCTAAATAATGGATTCATTTTATGATATATCCAAATAAATAAAAACAAAATAATAGGGTTATGAGGAACTGAAATAAGGAACTAGAGTACATATTTGGGAGCTTTATTTTTACATTGTGAAGCTGAATTTTAGGGACCAAACTTGGAAGAATTTGGGTGAATGTTGGATCAATGTCATATCATGTTATCGGGTTCAGGCTTAAGCGCGTAAGCTCATCCATTGTGTTTTTTTAGTATCTAATGATATGGTCCTGGGACAGTACTAATAGTCATGGAGCGTTATGCTTGGGACACTCATAAAATATGTGGTTATTTCTCTTGACAGTTCCAAATTAATTCACAATAGATATCAACGCGATATATCATGTTTTATATTAATTGATTAGTGTCATTAATTACATATGTTTACTCTCAGTAGATCATCAATACTTTTAAGACAAGTGCAACTAAATTCATGGTTCACAGTTTAAAAGATATAGTTTTCATGATACTCTAGTATATTTTCTTCTTTATTCTCTTTTGTGCTAGAGATACACACACAAACACACACACACCATACATAGCTTGTATATATGCTTGTTATTATCTGTTTTCTTATAATACTTATTAGATCATTTGAATGACTTTGGTTTGGTACGCCTAAATAATCGGTCCACATTAAGAAATAGTAAGGGACTCGCTAGGTATTTCTGCTACAAGAGTAACATGATCGACTCTCTCTATTATTTATTATATTTTTTAATGAGGAAAACTTTGGTATTTATCCTTAGTTAAACTTAAAAATTTTTGATATTGTTATAAGGATCCCTTTTAGTCTTCCGATAGACTTATCTTGATCGTGATTTATTATTCTTATTCTATGTTGTCATCTCATTATATATATACCTACAAATATAGGCATCAAATGTGCGACTGTAGTGAAGTTAGTGAGCAACGTAGGCTGCAGCCTATAAGAAAATAGAAGTGAGAAGATTGTTGTAGTTGTGTTCTTTTTTATGTCAAAGCAAAAGTTTGTTAAACTCGCTAAAGCCTTTTGTTTTAGTTCTTTCATTTCACTTCCTATCCCTACTCCATCAGTAAAAGAGAAAACATAAATTGACCATTCGCATGATGAGAGTAAACTACATATTCACCAATTCCGGCATTGGGTAATCGTATATAATAAATTACTGCATTGTAACATTAAATGTAACAAGTCCATATTAGTTTGATTCAAAAATCAAAAAGGAAAAAAATAATCCAAAACATTAAGGATATGTTTGAATGTTGAAAGTAGAGGAAGTAAGAAAGAAAACTAAAAATAATTTCTAAAATTGAAGTTTAAGTAGAATCCTCTTCAATAGAGCTCTAATGTTTGTGTATTAATTCTTCAAAGTAGAAAGTACATTAGGAAGTAAGAAAATATTGTATCTTATTGTTAAATAAAATATTATAATAGTAATATTATATTGGATTAAAGCACTAGATTTCAAAGTAATTATTATAGTTAAATAAATAAAAAATAATAATGTTTAACCTAGTTCCTTGAGTTTCAAGAACTCTTCCAACAAAAAATTAAGGTAAGAAAAAAGAAAAAGTAAAAGTGCCACATAAGATTTATATCATCTTAGTGAGATTTATATCATCTTAGTTGAAGTAACTTCTAATTTTTTTTCTTGACCATGCAAATAAATGAAATAGTAAAAATAGCCTTATTTCCACTAATTCCATTTTACTTCCACAAACGAGCACACCATAAATATAAAGAACCAAATTAGAAACTGATGTGTAACTTGTAATATATAAGTTCCCTAGGCCAATGGACCTTACCTCAAGTGGCACCACTATTCTCTAATTTGCGAAAAGTTCTGAGTTCGACTCTTGGTGAGGACTTAATTTGGATAATATTGCCAAAAAAATATGTGTGTGAGTTTGACTGGCAAAAAAAAAAAAAGCTCCCTATGTTAATCCCATAACTTAAATGAGAAAAAAAAAAACGAAATGACAAGGATAGGGGTGAGCATCGATTGGTTCGGTTCGGTTTTTTGAAAAAAATCCAATAAAAAACCGAACCGAACATATAAAACCGAACCGACCAAATACGAGTGAAAACCGAAAACCGAATTGATTTTTCGGTTCGGTTCGGTATTCGGTTTTATGGGCTCCGGCTCAAAAGCTCAATTGAATAAAAAAAATTCGGCCCAGTTAAAAAAAATGCGAAAAATGGATAAATTTTGGCCGAGTTTAAAAATAATAAACATAACAAATCCTGTAAAATCTGGAGCAAAATAATAGAAATAATTTAACTACAATAAACAAAATAATATAATTACATAATAAACAACATCTATAACAAAACTAAAATAATATAGCAAGTTACAACTTACAAACAACAACTGCATACCACAGTGATATTAAGTCAAATTACATGACATGGTCATGATTACAAACATAAATAATATAGCAATTTAAATTACATAACATGATCATAAATTTAAATTTAACAGTTTGTTTTCTAAATTAATTATAAACGGATTAAGATTTACTGGTTGGATTTGTAGCAGCTTTATTTACATTAATAATTTCATGTGGGTGTGTCTCACCAATACGAATTTTAGCTATCTAAAAAAATAATAAAACAAGTCCACATAAGCCAAAATAAATATAGAAATTTCAACTAGATAACAATTGATGATACATTAAAACGTCAACATCTAAAGATAGGTTCAGTGAATAATGAAGCCTAGAAAATAATTTAGAATTCCAAAACAAAAAAAAAAAAAAAAAAAATGCAACGGAATGGGGACCTCTACCTATGCTTAGGACTGAGAAAATTTCGTTCAAACTAATACTTGTTGTATAATGTTTACATATTAGTCACAAAAGAAACCACATGAAAATATCAATGTACAGTGTGTGCATAAATGTGTGTATATATATGTATTTAGGTATTTTCTTGCATTTTTATATGCTATTACATAGGTTTTTTCGGTCGGTTTCGATTGGCGATTTTGCCACCAATAATCGACCCGAAAACCCCGAATATAAATTCGGTTTTATCAACCGAACCGACCCGATAACCGAAATAACCGATCCGATCGGTTCAGTTCTACGGTTTTTTCGATTTTGTCGTAATTTGCTCAAGGATACAACCTTTATCAATGTCAAAATAAAATATACAACAATATAAATAGCAAATTAATTAAAAAAAAAAAGGAAAAGCCTACACAAAAACCTAAAGACCAGCCGTAAAAGGAACCCCAGTAGCCTGAATCCAATCGTTCCCCATCAAGAAATTCCCCACCGTAAACTTCCCCGCCTCCGACGCGCTCGTTATAACCCGATAGCCCGGCCACTTCACCCTCTGGCGCGTGCCCGCTCCCGCCCCGCTGTTCATATACTCTCCGTAGTACAAAGTGCTCAGCGCAAAGTCCCCGCTCCACACGAGCCAGCCGGCAGGATCAACCAGCCCTCCGATTGACGTCTTCATCACCACCGTCCTCGAGTAGGCGTTCCACGGCCGGCCCAGATATGTCTTGAACGATCCCTGCACTGGACTAAGGTCCGGTGCAGGGGCGATCATCGAGTTGTGGATCACGATCCCCGTGTTCTCGTTGGGGTCATTTCGGCCTTGGGCCGTGACGGTGTTCTTCTGGTTGCTCATTGGTTTTCTGACGTATATGTTGCAGTTCTGGAGGACGGCAACTGCGTCCCCGAAGATGAAGTCGACTGTGCCGTAGATGTCGCAGTTGCGGTAGAATTGGCGCTGGGAGTAGACGTAGAGGGTGTCTTGGTAGCCCTTGAAGCTGCAGCGGTAGTAGACTGAGAGGTCGGATCCGGATCGGAATGCAACGGCCTGGTGCTTCTGTGGTCCGGCCGTATTCTCGAAGGTCATGTCTCGAGCAATGAACCCATCACCGGTTACGGCTGCGTACGTAATAGATATTTGGAAATTTTAGTTAGAATGATGGAGAATGTAAATACATGCAAATATTACTATTTTAGATCGGTAAATAAGCAAAATACTTAACTTAAGAAGGGTATAAATATGGCCACATGGTATTATTGGGAGTTTCCAAATGAGCACACCACTTTTCCTAGTGAGCCCATTAGTTAGTTTATTTTTCGTTCAGATCTGAAACATTGAAAAATGGGTTCACGAGAAAAAATGGTGTGTTACTTTAGAAACTCCCGATATTATTTGAACTGTTATTCATTATGTTAAAATCAGGGAAGTCACCTGTCTCGTTATCTATCTATCAATCTATTTCTTTATTTTTTTTCTTTAAAAATTATGTAGATGAGTTGTTGAAGTTGAAATTCTTCTAGAGTCATGATTTGCCATCTGATAACAGAAGTCTTTTTTACTTTTCAATTAAATCACTAGTGAATAGATATTCAACAAGTTCGACTTTTTTGCATGTATCGCTTACTTACGTTACTAAAAAGTTGTAGTAGGCTGCTAAAGATAACGCCAAGGCAACAAGGTCAGCAAACAAAAGAATTTAGCCAACATAACTAACAAGAATTGGGCATAGCAAAAGAACTCTCACCAAAGGTTGCTGATCGGAAAGTTGTCGACCCATCTTGAACGTTCTTACTGCCGGTGACGATAGTCTTGTCGATACCATCTCCGACGATCATCAGATTCTTCATCGGTTTCTTGACCTCTACGTTCTCTGTGTAGGTACCGGCCTTTACACGGATGACAAACCTCGACATACTCCCTTTCCTTAGCTTTACAGAAGCCGCAACAGCTTCCGATATAGTCTTGTAGTCCCCCGAGCCATCTTGAGCTACGACAAGGTTAGCCTTAACTGTAGACGACTGAAGAAGTTTGCGCTCGGCTATGGAGACCCACTCGGGAAATCCACGAGAGAGCAATCGGCGATTGCCACCTGAGGTGACTGGAGCCATGGCCTTGTTAATGGCAAGCGTGTTGCTTATCGACTCCGATATGTTGTTGGCCGAGAAAGGGGAGGACTGGAAAACGTTTGACGGAGAGTTGAGCTCGATGAACCCGTTTCGGCACGTCTCTTGGTTGGCGATGGCTGCACTGATCCAGGTCTGGGCATCATTGGCAGTGGATGACGCCATGGAACGGTTGAGGAGCTGGATTGTGTCCTCAGCAAGCTCCAAGCAATCGGCCCACGCAGCCTTGGCTTGGGCACTGAGCGAGCCTAGGTTCATGGATGATGCGCGGGCAAGGGTCAGACTCGCTCGGTACATGGTGGCTTGAAGGAGTAAGTCGCGAAACCCGACCCGCGACTTGTCCTGAAAGAGTTGAGAGTTGGGGGTGGAGATCATGGAGCTGCACACTTGAGGATAAGGCGTTTGGCTACATGATAGTATAGGATCACTTGCTGCTTGCACGCTAATTAGCAAGAGAAGAGAGAGAGAAAGAAAATGCAATGAAAACTTAGCCATTTGTGATTAGCTTTTGCTTGCAAACTTTGAGTTGGATGATTGAAGGATGAGGGAATTCCTTTGGTTTATATAGGCAGCGAGAGCATGGATGCGAATGAGAGTCCAAGGCTTTTGAATTAAAAAATAAATAAATAAATAAAGTTTTCAATTTTTATTTTTTAATTTACAATTTTAAAATACACGAGTCGAGGATCGGTCTTTAGACCCCCCAATTGTCATCTCACTCAGATAAAATTTGAAACGTTTGCGACTTTTTTTTTTGACGCTTCTGTGGTCTCTGAATTTATTTTTCAACAAGGGGTAGTGTACCAATCATTTTAGTACAATGTCACGGGTGTATACAGTGATGTACATAGAAGGTTGTCGGCTCGAACCTACATTTTCACTACGCCAAATATATTAAGCTTATTTATTTGCTTAGATGATTTATTAGAAATATACAAGACCCAATCCATCATCCAAATCTCAACAAGATCGATGTCAGAGTTCTCAACATTACGCAGTCTGATCTTATCCTCTAGTTAGTTGTGCTGTCTTTGAATAGATTAAGGAATGTTAATCTAACAACAGGAAGCCATGGCCAATGTGAAGAAATATATAAAAAATAAAATAAAACAATAATATCTAATACAAAGTCTTCAGACATTAGTATTTTTGAATTTGTATACCTTGAATAAATTTTCTAGTATCAAATATTTGGGCTAAGAAAACTCCGTAAACCGTAAACCATAGCGTGAAACATATGATATATAGTTTGTTGAAATGCAACTCTATATCCATATAATAATCTAATTGCGTTTTAGTCTCTATCTTATGATAAGTGCACATATCATTCAATTATTAGGTTTACTTGATCACTTTACGACATAATTAGATCAGTATAATGTTCAATCCGAACACCTACTAGAAGAAAGAAGCTGACTTTCTAAGAATTAATATATTAAAGTGTAATTGGTTATATTGAGAGAACTCTAGTTCTTTAATTTAGTTATATATCATTGGCTCATTGATAAATATTTTGTTTGGAATGTAAAGAGAGAGGATTCAACACGGCCATATCGAGAGATCACTGTTTCTGTTGGACCACATTGAATTCCTATATCAAAAGAGAATTTGGACTGCCGAAAGTAGTTAGCTAATTGAGCTAGAAAACTGGGGGAACTAGCTCTTTTGGAGCTCGCTCCTGGCACTTAGCAAAACAGGAGAATGCCGCATGTTTAGTGCATCAAACTGGAATTTCTAAAGGAGCACACCACTTGTCCAAATATGCACCCCTTCTAAAGTTGCAAAAAATTATAAGTTTGCCATATCATTTCGTTATTTATTTTTTATTTTTTTGGTTATAGTTGGAAATTAATTTCTGAATGTTTGTTTGGAAACTAATCCCGAATGGTTTGAAGACCATTTGGAAATTAATCCTGACTCTGACTCAGAAAAAATGTGATTATGGACACAAGTGATGTGCTCCTTTAGAAATTTCCCATCAAACTTTAGAGAGTATGAAAGGTCTTGACTTCAGATTTACAAGACTTAAGTTATATACATGTGTGAATTATTGTTAACGTGCCATAGGTCCTTAGCTCATTTGGAGCAAAAAGAAAATAGGACGGCACCACGCAACAAGTTTGAATAGAGAAAGCATAAGGGAAAGAAAACAAAAAAACACACCATTTCATTGGTAAGAGCTCAACGAAAGGTATCTAAGACAAATGTTATAAACATTTTAAGATACTCTCACGTGTTGTTACCCTTAAAAGAACGAAAAAGCCAAACGTATTACACGACCATGCTTTTCTTCTTGGAACTTATGTACGATGCTGGATTGCAAATTATTGTTGAATTCATGTATGTTTGAATATTAAATTTTTGAATCAATTTACTAGTTCAAAAATAAATGAATTAGGTGAATGAAAAATGGTTTCAGAGTGGAATGCATAGTAAAGGGAACAAAAGGAAAAAAAATAGTCCCACGTCCGTTAGAGTATTATTAAGATGTGAGTTTATATAGAATTGTTTATTCCATGCCATTCCTTATGTAATAAGAGGAGAAACCTTGAGTATAACGGGTGAAGCTATGCACTGTAGGCAGAAAAAATCGCAAAGTAAGAAAATAAGCCACATGGGGCAGAATAGCCTCGCGCACGCGAGGTTATTAGCCTTGCGTGCGCGCGCGAGGCTACACTGCCCCGCCGGGGGCTAGCGAGGCTAATAGCCCGGCAATTTCAATCCGAATTTCGATTCTAATCATATCCAATCACTTGGAATCAAAGATTTCGTATCCAAATAAGAATTCAGAGATAAATGTGATTGGGATTCTATCCTAATCTCGAAGGAAACTCTGATATCTATAAATATGATCCAAGAGGGAATTTTTGGGGATCTTTTGGGAAAAAAGGGGGAAGGATCTAGATACCAGAGCTATTGCTGTAGAGAGCTATCGTCCAGAAACTTTTCTTCACATTCAAGACTGATTTGGGGTGTTAGATCATCAACGGAGTACAAGAGCGATACTCCATAGCCACATAAGAAGCCACAACTTCTGTAAAAGAGAGAAACGTGATCTATAAGTCTCTTTCGTTTGTTTATTTTCTTTTATGATCTTGTAATTTGGATTATTTTCACTATAATCTTTATTGATCCATGGCAATGCGACGGAAACACGCTGACGACCACAGTGGGAGACGTCTTCTACACCGATGAAGAGATTGTGGCCCAGTCTGACACCCATAAAATCGTAAGTCTGTAGAGATGATGATCGTAGAAATCGATTAGAGTAAATACGAGGAATATTTATCCTCTAGATTGGATAGTCCAATAAAAAGATGGCCTAATCACCGCTTGGAAACCCTTGGTACAAGTCCGAATGACAAGGGGACTCCCGTTGAACAGAAGCCCCTTGGATCTTCGATCTTAGAAAAGGAAGTAGTCCAAGAGTTAGACTCGAATGACGAGATGATTCCTGTTGAAGAGAAACTACTCGGATCTTTGAGTTCTAATCAGCGAAAGTTCAAAATTGTGAATTCGAGTGACAAAGGAAGTCCCGTTGAATAGGACCCCTTTGGATCGTCGTGTTCCAATATTGTAAAAAAGGAAAAATCCTCTCCTATCATGGCTGAACAGAATTTCGAAGAAAAGCCAAAGTCGGGATTGACCAGAACTCAAATTCGCAATCGAAATCATCGAGCGTGGTGGCGAATTCTCAAAAGACAAGTTCAAGATGAATCTGGTCTCGATTCCATGTGCAAAGCTAATTCCTTGTGCAAAACTATTTCCTTGCGCGAAGGTAATTCTCTGCGCAAAGCTATTTCCTTTGCGCGAAACTAATTCCTTGAGCAAAGTTAGTACCTTGCGCGAAGCTATTTCCTTGCGCGAAGCTAAATCTTTGCGCGAAGCTAATTTCATGTGCGAGGCTAATCAGCCCCGCGTATAGAAGATGAAACGCCAGGCTATTCAGCCTCGCGTAAGCAGTTCAAAATTGAAGATTAAACCCTAGATTTATGAAACATCTACAAAGACCAGAATTGGGTCTTGTACAAAACATAAACTTCAGTCCAGCAGGGACTCTTTCAGAGCCAGTATCAAAGAGAAAACTCATCAAGAGTATGATTTATGAGAAGTCCTCAATAACAAGAGTAAGATGGTCCAACCTCGTCCATTATGCCGTCGTGAACAGATGATCTCTGCGATTCTTACCAATTGCAATTGTATTCCACCCCGACCCTCAGTTTTTGGTAGAATAACAGAGTTAAAGGATAGAGCACCCAAAAGAAGGTGGTTTATGAAAGAAAAGTGATTAAAGATGAGGAACCCATGTTCGTAACCTTGAATATGGTAAACAAAGGAAATAAACCACGAGAACATGGATACTCTACAGATGCAGAACCTCGACATCACACCAGACTTCGGTCGGGAATATTGGCTCCATGAAACTACAAAAAGTTGGTTGGGGGTCCGTACAAAGAAGACGAAAATGACAGTGACCATTCTGCTATTGCAACACCACCGTCATATGAGTCTTCTCGATTCGAGAATTCAGCTGCCCACATGACTGGAACTTATAATGAGATGAGTCAACGACTCGAAGCGCAAGAGCACCGGATTCTAGAGCAACAGAAAACTCTTGATGAGCTTGATGGAGAAAGATAATGAAGACAAGTCGGAAAAACTGTCCGATAAAACACCAAAAGACAACAGAGAAAAAGAAGAGGAAAAAGAGGAGGGATTCCACTACGAGGTGGACCTGCATTCGGAGAAAATGCAGAACCAATTAGAAGTGTTGATGCACAAGAAGGATCTGCAAGAGGTTGGGATTTCCAGGCCATATCCAATTGAATGGAAATCAGCTCCTTTCTCTGAAAGATACATACCTCTGAAATTAGAACTTTTTGACGGAAAAGGTTCGCCCAATCAACATCTCTATTACTTCTTGTCGCAAACGGGTCATCTTGTGGAGAATGACCCTATAATGACTAAGCTCTTTTCTAGTACCTTGAGAGGGCATGCATTTACATGGTTCATGCAGTTGCTCCCAGGAACTATTAAGACATGGACCGATGTAGAAAAAGTTCCTCCGTCGTTTCTTTGAAAACGATACGGAGATTTCAGTTCACGCTCTCCTCGTGAACAAGCAGAAAGAGGACGAGACTGTCAAGAGTTTCATAGAACATTTTCGAGAAATGTCATTGCGATGCTCGCATGGCATCTCACAAGAAACGCTAGTCGAAACGTGCAAGCATAACCTCCAAATTGGTATTCTCATAAAGATGGGTGTGGTGGAGTCCAAGACATGGAAATATTTTGTTAAACAGGGACAACAAGTGGAGGATATAATTCACCGTATTGATGAAAACCGCTCCTAGAGAAGAGCACCCACAAACAGACAGCAGCCACACTCAAACCGTTCTAAGGGTAAGGAGGTGATGACTACTAAGCCTGTCACCAATCAGAAACTCCAAAATAACTGGGACTTCACTAGAACCCAGCGAACATACGGATTCAAGGATGAACAAACAATCACCTTCTTCTATTTATTGATGAAGGAAGAGATGCTTAAATTGCCCGAGAATTGGAAGCCAGAGGATGCTGAAAAGAAGGATGACCCCAAGTATTGCCTCTACCACCAGAATATCGGACATCCAATGAAGGACTGTTACGTGCTCAAGGATAAAATCCAAGCGCTCATTGATGCGAAGGTACTTCATTTGAGACCGGAGCAGAAAAAAGTGTCCGCAAATGCGACAACAATAACTATAGGGTCATTACATATTCCAGCTGGTGTGACCCTATCCCTGAAGAAAAACTGATAGTAAAGAATTTCGACCCCCACGGGTTGAAAGAAAAAGGTCTTGCCCCAATCTCAACTGACATAGGGGAGATCATGTTGGTCCACCCAAACTTGTTGAAAGACGAACAATGGACCACTCCAACCCACTCAAACAAAGCCAAGGAGAAGACTTAGACATCTAATGCAGTGTCCATCCTTAAAAAAAGGGATCAGTCTAGTACTACTTCACTCACAGATTCTGAAGAAGAGGCAACAGTGATGGCCACTCATCCGAATGAGGCAGGGCTATCAGGAACTCGGTCCGAAAAGAAATACCTGAGAGATTACTCAAGGGTTGGACCACCTAAGCCAGTGGTGGCACCTGAAGCGTCACTCACCAAGCAAAAAGAGCTTCGATATCAGAAGAATTCGAAGAAGGATAATGAGGCAATTGGGAAACTATTTCAATTTGTTGTGTTAGCTCAGTTAGCCAATATCCCAGCTTGAATCACCCTATACGAGCTTCTACAACTCTCTAAAACAATAAAAGATGCTCTGAGGGAAGTGTTGGCCGACCCAGAAACCTTCCTCGCTCAGATCGTAGAACCATCAGCCGAAAAGGGAGAACCTTGCCCAAGTTGTCATCAAACAACAAGGAAGATCCCACATATAACATTCTCGCCTGAAGATATACAGGTAAAGAATCCAAAACATAAGAGGCCTTTATATTACTCAGGCTATATTGGTTCGACCAAGATGAACCGAATCCTGATTAATCTTGGTTTTGCGCTTATCATCACCCCTCGGAGGTTGATGCAGTTTTTAGGCATATCTCCTAGTCACTTCACTCCAACTAATACCACCATCTCAGGATTTAATACCCATGGCAGCTACCCATTAGGAAAGATACGACTCCGATGTCAGATTGGAGATTTGAGATCTAAAGACACTTGCTACGTCATCGATGCAGACACATCATATAACATTCTGCTCGAACGTCCTTGGATCCACGCCTATACGGTGGTCCCATCTACACTCCATCAATGCATAAAGTATATCGATTGTGATGGCAAAGTGCATACACTAATAGCAGACAAACAACCGTTAAAGGGGTTGGAAAACTACTTTATGGATGCTATGCTATATAAGGAAGCCCATGGAACTTCCGATGACTCACCAAAGGAAAGCCATGAGAGCGGTAATGAGGCAGACACAGAGCTCGAGCCTGACAAAGATGGTGATTTTGAGTACGAGATAAATCTGATTGTGATTAGTTTAGACGATATGGATGTACTTAGTGCCACCGATGAGGTTGGCTAATTGGTCATTAATGACAACTTAGCATTTGCTTACTCACCTGCTGTTGCCTCAGATTCTGAGCTCTCTTGCACAAGCACAGAAGTAGATAGCTTGTCCGAATTAGAGATATTGACTACCTATCATTAGCCGATACAGTCATCACTCGCTACGCAATCGAGGTTAGCTGACCCAAGTGGCATTGTCTTCGAGATACCTCCTCAACTGCCAGACCAACAACCCATAATATTTGGAAGAGTTGAGTCGAGGCCTGACCTAAAGCCGGAGAATGACAGTGATGACCAGCCATCACCTCAGTTCGAATTCTATGAACCAAATTTCCATCGGATGATGAGAAAGATGGGTTATGATCTAACATCCAAGTTAGGATTAAACTTTGGAAAAGGAAGAAGGAATCTCCTGCTTTCATTTGTACCGAAGGGCAAGAGCCCTGATTATTACCACAAAACCCGCAGGGGGTTGAGTTATGTTACACCCTGAGAATCAGAATGGGAATATCCATTCGACTTAAAAGACGAGAAGGCTACTGCAGATTTGGATTCCGATAAAAGCACCGGAGCCATATTCCAAGCCCTTTTGTCAAACATGACTTTTGTAACCTTTAATGCAGAAGATCCATGTGTCCAACAGATGGAAACCCAATGAGAAATGCGGTTTGAGTAATGCGAACCGCCCACTAAAGACAAAGTATTCTAGATCAATATGGGAACGGAGGAGTATCCAAAGCCCATCTTCATAAATGAGAGCTTACCTCCATCTGAAAAAGAAGACCTATTAGCCCTAATAAAAGAGTACATAGATGTCTTCACCCGGAACTATAAAGACATGTTCGACCTAGATCCAGAGTCGCTGTCCACCGACTTAACATCAAACCAGGAGCAAAGCCAGTAAAGCAGCAACAAAGGCGCTTTCTCCCTGAACTGATGGAAGCAATAGAAGCTGAAGTCAAGAAACTTGTTGATTCAAGATTCGTCCGTGAGGAACAACACCTCGATTGGGTGGCAAACATCATCCCCATGCTCAAGAAGATCGGCAAGATCTGGATATGCATAGATTTTTGAGATCTTAACGCTGCTTGTCCCATAGATGGATGGTTTCTCCCAAAGAGTAATGCTCAAGAATGTTCTCTATGGATGGTTTCTCCAGGTATAATCAGATCAAGATACACCCCGATGATGAAAAGCTTACGGTTTTTAGAACTCGCTTAGGGATATACTATTATACAATAATGCCCTTCGGACTAAAGAACGCCGGCGCAACTTACCAACGGGCAATGATCGTCATCTTCCGAGAACATCTAAGGAAGACTGTTGAGTGCTATGTGGATGACTTTGCGGTTAAAAGCAAGAAAAAGGATCATCACTTGAATGACTTGAGAACTATATTTGACTTCATGAGGAAGCACCAACTGAAAATAAATCCCACCAAATCTTTCCTGGGGGTATCCAGTGGCAAGTTCCTAGGATTCGTTGTAACCTCAAAAAGAATCCATCTCGATCCCGATAAAATTAAGGCAATCTAAGAGATACAGCCACCTCGTAACCAAAAAGAACTTAGAGGGTTTGAAAGGAGATTAGTTTATATCCGACGCTTTATCGCCAACTTGTCAGGACGATGTCGGCCATTCTCAAAGCTCATGAAGAAGGGGGTAACATTCATCTGGGATAAAGCATGTCAGCAGGCCTTCAATGACATAAAGAGATATTTGACTAACCCATCCGTTCTAGCGGCTTCGGTGCCAGGGAAACCATTCCTCATCTATGTGAGATCAATGGATTATAGCCTTGGAGCATTACTAGCACAACACAATGAACTAGGCCAAGAGCAGGCCATTTATTACCTTAGCCGCACTATGATCAGTGCCGAACCCAGATACAACCCGATTGAGAAAGAATGTTTAGCTCTAGTATTCGCGATTCAAAAAATACGTCATTACATGCTGAACAGACGATTTATGTCATCTTTCGGGTTAACCCGTTGAAGTTGCTTATGACAAAACTTGGTGCACTCAATGGGAAATTAGCAAAATGGGCACTCCTCCTATCACCATATGACATACACTTCGTCTCTCAGAAGGCTATAAAAGGATAAGCGATAACAGACTTTCTCACAAAGCATCCTATAGTGGAGCGTTCATAACTCCAGAATGACATCACTAACAAAAATGCTTAAGTTAACCTGGTCGATGAAGAACAGACTTGGCAACTCTTCTTCGACGGAGCGGCAAGGAGAACTGCAGCCGGAGCGGCAAGTCCCCATAAGCATGTGATACCTAGAGGGTACTCACTCACCGAATTGTGCACAAATAATATTGAAGAATACAATACACTCATTATTGGTCTCCAATTGGCCCGGCGACTGGGGGTGAAGCACCTAAAATCATACGGAGACTCCAAGCTCATCGTCAACCAAATGACGAGAGAATATGAGGTGAAGCATGAAGACCTCATCCGTTATCTCGAGGCTGCAAACAAATTAGTAGACAAGTTCAAAAGATTCAGTATTAATCATGTTCCTAGACATGAGAATGTGTATATAGATGCGCTTGCATCTGTTGGCAGTGAAAATTTCTAAGTAAAAAGAAATTTTTCACACAGAACGCGGAGCTAACTCCGTAGCTCCGCGTTTGGCTATTTTAGCCT
Source organism: Dracaena cambodiana (assembly GCA_036321105.1). Lineage (NCBI taxonomy): Eukaryota > Viridiplantae > Streptophyta > Magnoliopsida > Asparagales > Asparagaceae > Dracaena > Dracaena cambodiana. The sequence goes on from JAYEPQ010000016.1 coordinate 29,496,753, forward strand.
CGCGTTTGAGCAAAACGCGGAGCTAATCCATAGCTCTGTATTCTGATGAATTTAGCTCCGTGTTAACTCCACGTGAGCAGATTTTATTGGAATTCCAATTTGATTGTGATTGAGATTTGGACTTATCTAATATCTAAATTGAGTCCAATCAGAATTCTAATTTGATTATGATTGAGATTTAGACTTATCCAATACCCAAACTAAGTACAATCAGAATTCCAAATCAAGTGGTTTAAATCAAGACTAAGATATTTGATTAGAATTCTTGATGAATACAAAAACCTTATTTTACTATTCCTATGAAAATCTTTATTCATATTCCTATGGAAACCTTCTATTCCTATTCCTATAGGAACTTTCAAACTAAAGTCTATAAATACCCCTTAGAGGAAGCCCTAGGGATCTTTTCGGATCATCTTTTTGGCATCTTGGAGAATTCGAGTTACGCGTGAGAGCCTTGAATTCGTGAAGACCAGAAAAGATCAAGATTAAGTCAGCCGCCATCTTCAAGAGAGAAGATCATCGTTGTCAGATCGTCAAAAGGAACTACTTGATAGATCCCATCGCTACGAGATCCCACGTTTTATTGTAAAAGAGAGCGATAAATATAAATCCTCTCATTTGTTCTTTTTCTTGTTCACTTTCATTGTAATTAAGTTATTTCAATGGAAGGGAAACAAATTTCTGCTGTGAACAATATCCTTGGCCGCAACCTTAGCTATGCCACTCGGAACAAGTAAACAAATCTCAATCGAGGGTCGGGATCTCGTACATCCAAAGGCGCTGCTTGAGGAAGAAAAGTTATGCCAAGTGAGTTTGGATCTCGAATCTCGTGATTGGCGCTTCCCCTTTATAGATTATGTGCTATATGAAATCCTCCTCGAAGACTCTAAAGAGGCAGCTTCAAGTAGAAAGAAGATACTCAAATACTATTACGACGCAATGTCACATATATTGTATCGAAATTCGCATGATGGCATTATACTACGTTGCCTTTTGAGGAAAGAGCTTGACGAAGTAATCCATGAAGCACACAGTGATACTTGCGGGGCCCATCAGTCGGGACCAAAACTGTGGGACCGCGTAAGAAGACTTGGCTATTTTTGGCCAAAAATGATTGCAGATGCCATGAACTATGCAAAACGCTGTCACGTCTGCCAAATACATGCTAACTTCATTCATCAACCGCCGGACTACCTGCATAATTCCATCACTAGCTGGCCCTTCGAAGCCTGGGGCATGAAAGTCATTCGCCCGATTACCCCACCATCATCTAAAGGGCACATATTTATTCTCGCCATAACTGACTACTTTTCCAAGTGGGCGGAAGCTGTCCCTATGAGGGAGGTGAAGATTACAGACATTGTCAAATTTATTGAGCACCATGTGATATACCGTTTCGGTGTACCCAGGCAGATTATTCACGATAATGTTCCCCAGTAAGCTAGCTAAGGATTCACGCAATTCTGTGATAAGTTCAGAATCCAGAATATTGCTTCGACACCTTATAATCTGGCAGCAAATGGGCTAGTCGAGGCCTTCAATATGACCATCATAAATTGTTTCAAAAGTTTGTGTCCTCCAATAAACGAGACTGGGACAACAAGTTAGGAGAGTGCTTGTGGGCTTACCAAACCACGGTTCGAACTCCAATAAAAGCTACACCGTTCTCTTTGGTTTACGGATGTGAAGCAGTTTTGCCACTTGAAATACAAATACCATCTCTATGAGTCACATTAGCTGCAGCGATAACGACTGAAGAGTAAAACCAGCGACGGTTATGAGAACTCAAAGTACTGGATGAAAAGCGTTTGAAGGCGCAACAATAAATAGAGCTATATCAAGCTCGGATTGCGAAGGCTTTCAATAAGAAGGTCAAGCAACGAACCTTCAAGGAAGGAAACTTGGTCTTAACTGTTAAAAGACCAATGATAATGATGCACAAAACTAAAGGAAAATTTGACCCCAAATGGGAAGGCCCATTTGTAGTAGAAACTGTATACTCAAATGGAGCCTATCATTTGGTCAACCAAGACAGTGAGAAGATGATGATTCCTATCAATGACAAATTCTTGAAGAGATACTACATACAGTCACTCTCTTCTTCGAAAAAAAACTTGCTGCCCAAGTGCTATTAGAGCAACGGGAAGAGAATATCTTCCTTGTCAACCCTACCATACTAGGGGTAAATGTATGGAGCTAAACAGCTCAAAGCTAGAAGGCGAAGGGAAGAGGGAATATTTGTCATTTAAGCCAAAACAAAATCATCGACAACTCATCATGTTGAGGGGAATAGCGTGACTAGCCCAACGCAAACGGTGATTGGTAAAAATATACAAAATCCGTTGATAGCTGGGAGTTTGTTAAAAACCTCGTGGACCTGTCAACTTAAGCTCGTACCTCTGACAAAGAGATTTGATTAATCTCACCACCATAAAAAACGTCCTTCGTCGCAAACTTATCATGTTAAGATCTTATCTCTAGCAGCGAGATTTGATTTTCTCACCCACTTCATAAAGCATCCCATAAATACTTTAGTAAACAATCATTGTTATGATCTTGACCTGATCACCAGCTCTGTCTGTTATCTAGGCGAATCACCCTATAGGCATGTCAACCATACCTCTATCTGCAAGTTTCGTTATATCCCATAATTTACAGTAAAATCTAATTTGTACTCTTTTATTAAATTAGTGGATGGCTAAAATCTTTCCTAAAGTCTCACTCATCCTACGCCATCATTTTAGAAAATTTAACCAATCATTATCTTGATGGATGGCTAAAATTGCATTTTGGTGGATCCTGAAATATCCCAACTTCAAGGATCACTGCATGCATTGTTGCGAAAAGCAGATATCTTACCCACATAAATAGGCACCCAAAATAGTGCCACACAAGAACTAATGACAGAGAATAAAGAAACTAATTCAAATAAGAGAAGACACAAAATTTAACGAGATTCGATAAATACTTTCTACGTTCTCGGGCGCCAACGATCAATCCACTATCACCAAATTTGAAATTACAACGATCTCTAACAAATTAAAAACTCCTCCAAAAATAGAAGAATTTTTTCATAACCCAAAAATTTAAAATTACAACTTAGAATTTTTCAAATTTGAAAATTTTCCAAAATAAAATCTATTTTCTTATAACAATTTTATAAAACAACTAATTATTTTTGCGATACTAAAAAGCAAAGACCCAAGCCCCTATTTATAGGACTCATTGGTGGTGTATCCTTAGCTCCCAACCGATGTGGGACTAATAAAGCCAGGCCTAAATACAACAATCTCCACCTTGGCGAATAAGGCCCACATTGTCAGCGCCTCCAAGCTAAGATGTTCAAACTTGAAAAATATTGGCCAAATCTAAACAATACTTGAATTTAGTCGAAGTCACCACCTTCGTAATCATATCAGTGAGATTCTCTGTAGTTTCAATCTTATGAACTAGTATCTTCTCATCTTCAATAATTTTCCGCATAAAATGATACCTTACGTCGATATGCTTTGTCCGTGCTTGATAGAGTTGATTCTTTGCCAAGTGAATTGCACTCTGACTATTACAATATACAGTAACCTATTTCTGAATAATCCCCAAGTCTTCGAGCAATCCCTGTAGCCAAATTGCCTCCTTTGTTGCCTCCATAATTGCCATATTCTTTGTTTCTGTTGTAAACAGAGCAACCGTGGACTGCAAAATAGATCTCCAACTCATTGGTACTTTAGCAAGAGTAGACACATAATTAGTAGTTGATCGACGTTTATCCAAATCACCTGTGTAGTCGGAATCAACATATCCAACCACACACTGACCAAGAGTATCATCACGCTCAAATACCAAACTAATATCTACGGTGTTCAGAAGATACCGTAGAATCCATTTCACAGCCTGCCAATGTTTTTTTTTCCAAGATCATGCATATACCTGCTCACAATGCTAACTGCCTGTAAAATGTCAGGTCTTGTACACACCATAGCATACATTAAACTACCAATTGCATTTGAATAAGAAACTCTTGACATATACTCACATTTCTCATCAGTGCTATGAGATAAAACTACACTTAACTTAAAATGTGAAGCAAGTGGGATAATTACATGTTTTGATTGTTCTATCATGCCAAAAAGCTGTAGTACCTTCTTCAGATATTGTTTCTGGGACAACCAAACCTTATCTCTCTTTCGATTTTTCCTTATCTCCATGCCGAGAATCTTTTTAGTTTCACCTAAATCTTTCATTTCAAACTCTTGATTCAACTGCGCTTTTAACTTTCAATATCTTATTGGCTCTTTGAAGCTATCAGCATATCATCCACATACAAGAGTAGAAAAATGAAAGACTCATCATGTAGCTTGCAAAAATACACACAGTGATCAAATTTACTTCTAATGTACTTCAACTCTGTCATAAACCGATCAAATCGCTTGTACCACTACCTCAGAGATTGTTTCAATTCGTATAACGATTTCTTCAATTTGCAAATCCAATTTTCTTTTCCAGCAATCTTGAATCCATCTGGTTGAGCCATATAGATTTCCTCTTCCAAATCACCGTATAAAAATACAGTTTTCACATCAAGTTGAACTAGTTCCAAATCAAATTGTGCTACTAAGGCTAACAAAATCCGAATGGAAGAATGTTTAACAACTAAAAAAAATATCTCATTATAATCAACTCTTTCCTTCTGAGTATAGCCTTTCTCCACTGATGTTGCCTTGTAATGGACATAAGTCTTGTCAGGAAATCATTCTTTCTTTACAAATGCCCATTTGCACCCAATTGCCTTTTTACCTTTAGGTAGTTGAGCTAACTTCCAAATTTGATTCTTCTGAAGAGACTGCATCTCTTCATCCAGTGCTCTCTTCCATTTCTCATCTTCTGAACTTCTAATTTCTTATCTATAAGTGGAAGGAACATTATCTACAATTGAACGTGTATAGGCTATCACTGTATTAAGGAAACGAGTAGGTTTCTTAATTTCTCGACGTGGCCTGTCATGTGCAATTTAGCTTGGTTGCTGTTGAACTTCTTGGGTTGAAACCTCTTCATCTTTTTCTTCGACATCCTCCTCTGCCACTGGACTATCAATATAAACTGGGTCAAATCTGACTTTTTCAATCTCCACCTGTTGCAGAGCACTCTCCACCTACTGCTAAACATTACTGGTCTTCTTCTCTTTTCCAAAATTGTTAAGTATCACCTTTTTCAATATGGTAGATTCATCAAATAAAATCCCTGCTAAAAATATTTTTTTTCGAATTTGGACACCAAAGGCGATATCCTTTCACACTCGAGTTTATTCCCAAGAACAATACTTTCTTGGCTCTCGGATCCAAATTAGACTCCTTCACATGATAATAAGCAGTGAAACCAAATACATGTAAGGAATCATAATCATAAGCAGGTTTTCCAGACCATACCTCAATCAGTGTCTTGCCTTCAATCGTAGCTGATTGTAATCAATTAAAAAAAATGACACGCATAAATTACTGTCTCAGTCCAAAATCCCTTACTTAATCCAGCATTAAGCAATATACACCGAACCTTCTCAAATAAAGTCTGGTTCATATGTTATGCCATCCCATTTCGCTGTGGTGAATCTGTATTTGTGAAGTGTCGAACAATACTTTCATCTTGGCAAACTTTCAGAAACGGATCACTTTTATACTCACCACTATTGTCTGATCTGAGCTTCTTTATCTTCCTACCTATCTGAGTCTCAATTATCATTTTCCATTTCAGAAAAATTTTCAACACTTTATCTTTAGTCATCATCAATTACACCCAAACTTTTTTAGAGTAATCATCAATAAAAGTAACAAAGTAATACATACCTCGTAACGAAGGTGTTCTAATAGGCCCCCAAACATCAGAGTGAATATACTCCAAAATATCTTTAGTATTATGGATAGTAGTGCTAAACTTCACTCTTGTCTTCTTTCCCATGACACAATACTCACAGAAATCCAATTTACAGGTTTTTGCACCTTTTAGTATGACTTTCTTCACTAAATTCTACAAAACTCTCATACCTGCATGATCAAGTCGCATGTGCCACAATATTAATGTTTCTGCATCTAAATCATCTTTAGAGAGTATAGTCGCTGATTCAATAACTGTATTACCCTGAAAGTAGTATAAGTTTTTCTACCCCGTACCTTTTATCACCACAAGTGTGCCTGAAGTGACTATGAGAACTTTATCTCGGATAGATATAGCGAAACCTTTTGTTTCTAACTCTCTCCCAAAGAGATGAGATTCTTCTTTAAATCTGGTATACACTGAATATCTGTCAAAACTATGGTTGATCTATCATAATTATTTAAACGGATTGAATCTATCCAAGTTGTCTTGCAAAAACTGTCGTTGCCCATGAGAACAACTCCCCCATCAAACTCTTTAAAATTGAAGAACCACTCCTTGTAAGAACACATGTGATAGGTGCATTCAGAATCCAAAATCTACTCATCAGAATGGAAAACTGACGATAGACCAACTAATACAAAATCTGAGTCATCATCTTCACACTTGGCTACACACGCATCAAAATCAGCCTTGCCCTTATCATTTTTCTTCAACTTTAGACATTTTTTTTCCAGTGCCCTTTCTTATGATAAAATGCACATTCATATTTACCAAGTCTGTCTCTTGACTGGGATCTCCCTCTCCTATTAGATCTATGACTCTGAGATTGGTTTCTGGCAGCATACGCCTCAGCTGTATTGTACATGTGCTCTTTCTGATCTTTCTTCTTGATTTCAGAATTGTACAATGCATTGTATACTTTATCAAAAGTCACCTTATCGTTACCACGAAGGAGAGTAGTGACAAGATGATCATACTCATCAGGAAGAGAGACCAACAATAATAAAGTCTGATCTTCATTTTCAACAGTTACATCCAAATTTAACAAATTTGCTGTTAATTTATTAAAAGCAGCAATGTGATCATTGATAGATGTACATGGTTGATACTGGAGGTAGAACAATTTCTTCTTCAAATAGAGCCGATTCTCACTGTTCTTCCTTATAAACTTGTTCTTCAGCTCATTCCACATCTTACTTGCAGAGTCTCTCTCATAAAAGGATACTTCTATTCTTTTGGAAGACAAGATCGAATAGTACCATATGTTTGGCGATTGATTCTTTTCCATTTTTTATCGGTCGTCATTTCTGCCTTCTCATTTTTCAGAGCAATATCTAACTCTTACTGATAAAGAATAACCAAAACCTCTCGCACTGCCACATGCCGAAGTTGTTACAACCATCAAACTTTTTAACTTCGAACTTTGCATTAATTACAATAACCTTAGTTGGTGTAAACGAAGAAACTTCTGCTATTTTTCAATAATTTTCCTATGCCAATGTTGAACTTTTGGCTCTGATACCACTTATTGTGGAAAGCAGATATTTTATCCACATAAATAGACACCCAAGATAGTGTCACGAACTAATGGCTGAGAATAAAAAACTAATGCAAATAAGAGAAGACATAAAATTTAATGAGATTCAGTAAATGTTATCTACATACTCGGGTGCCAACTATTAATCCACTATCACCAAGTTTGAAATTACAACGATCTCTGACAAATTGGAAATTCCCCTAGGAATAGGAGAATTTTTTCAAAATCCAAAAATCCAAAATTACAACTTGAAATTTTTCAAATTTAAAAACTTTCCAAAATAAAATATGTTTTCTCAGAACAGTTTTATAAAACAATTAATTATTTTTTGGATACTAAAAACCAAAAACCAAAAACCTTATTTATATGACCCATAGGTGGTGTCTTCTTACCTCCTAACCAATGTGGAACTAATAAAGTCACACCCAAATACAACATGCATGGCCACCAACTACACAACCTTGTCTCATGCATCTTGTCACTTGTGTACTTGTCTATGCACTCATGGCTATTGAAGGGGCTAGCTACCAACAACCCTCGGCTTAGAATTTGACGAGCAGCAGAGAAAGTGACAGCTAAATATTTCTGTCGAAGTCTCTCGTACTTTAAATTGAAATCACATTGTTGTTGTGTGTTTTTTCTCCTTGCAAGGTGGCTCAAGGCATACATGAGTATCTTGTTGACCATTTGTAGGTAACGGATACTGTAACACCCATGAGTATCTTATTTTGTTGTTTCGAATTTTTATAATTCTTTAAACTATTGTTATATTAGCTATAAAATAGCATATGCGTTGACGACTCGCAAAAGGAAAGTGTATACATAATGGAGAATAATGTGGAGTTGCGTGAACAAGTTGCTCAAAGTTAGAATTTTCCACAATATTGGACCGAGTATTACTGTCTCAAATTAACCAAGAAATTCAAGAATATGGATTGTTAGTGCATACGGCAAATTTTCAGCTAGGAATATTTACCATATTCTAAGACAAGGTAATGGAATTTTTATTTTTATTTTTTTAATATGGAAGACTAATTAAGGCTCCTTTTAATATCAAAGTACACAATTGGGTAGTTTGAAAGATAAGCTAAATACTTGCTCAAATATGATATTAAAATGGATTAATGATTTTTGGGAGCATTTTGTTCTCCATAATGGAGATATGGAATCTAGAGATCATCCTTATACTTGTAAATTGTTATCATCCTTTGAGTTTGGCACTAATGCCATGCTGCTCTAATTATAGAATGCATGGAGTAATTTGTTGTTTAGTTTATTCACTTTGATGCGTACTTAATTGTAATGGTCAAGCATTTCGAGCTCCTGCATATGCACTGTTGAGAATAATTATGCTCTTGTGCTACTTTCTTTTTCCAACTTGCCTGGCTTGGCTAGCTGCAAGATCATGGGTTAAACAAAACAAGAATTTAGGTTTGGGTTCAGGTCTTGGCGGGTTGCTGCTGGGAGAGTGTAATATGTCATAAATTCGAAGGATAAAGAGTGGATGTGTTGGATTAAAAAAGAAAGAAAAAATATAGTTTGGTGTTGCATATTTAATAATCCTTCGTTCTTCTTAGTTTTATTCTAGAGGAATCACTTGGGTGTTCTGCCTGAGCTATGTGTAACCAAGATCATGTGACTGCTTCATAAGTAAGCTAGAATGCTGTCCGAGATTAGTTTAGATATTGATAATAGCAAGAAAGTTTCCTTGACCTGCCAAGGTTACTTGATGAACTGAGATGGAGAATTAAGTTTTGTTTGTTTAAATTATTACATAAGAAGCGTGCTAATTATTATTTACCCCTTCGTTTCGGTAGGCAAGATGACTACACAGAACCAGATTTTCTATTTCCTTTCCCAATTTTATGGATATCAGTTAGTTTTCACTTGCCAGAACTTGCAAGTCAATATTGGAAATAATGCGTTATGAAACCCGTTATGTTGCGTTACAAAATCTAACGGAATCCCAGCACTACGTAACAACTAAAAATAACTTAATGCACCATAACAACACGTTTTTTTTAATGCTATTTTACGTTATATTACATAACATTATGTTAAATTATGTTATGTTACGTTATTTATAATTAATTTTTTAGTAATTTCTATATTGTTTTTGATTATTATTTTGATTATTAGCGAATTGTTATAATTTTCTTACTTGATTAGTTGTTGGTTGCTTGTGAAATTGCTTACTTATTAATTAGCGACTATTTCCTTATTCGCTTATTGTAATTCTCTCCGATTGTTGATACATCTTGTTGATTCTATTAAATTTTTAACTGAACTGAAATTAATTACAATTATAAATAATATAAATTGAACCTCACAAAATATAAATTACAACAATGATAATAATTGAAATTGAAATAAAAAAATTAGAATCTTGTTTTCTGTTTAGATGATTCCAGGAATTACGGTTACAAACTTAATATAACTTATAAAAGTAAATGTGAAAATTATTGTAAAAATTAATATAAAATTAGAATAGATTATGCATTACAAAATAATTTTATATTCTTTTTTTTAGAAATTTTAAATTTATTTTTTAATTTATAAAAATTATTTTATATCGTTTTATATTTTTTTATTAAATAAATATGAAATTGCATAATCTACGTTATGTGTTACGCTATATGCAATATAACGTAACAGAAGCAAAAGGTTACTTTACTGTTATCTCTATTTTAAACATTGTTGCAAGTGTTATTGGTATTCTCTCTTTTATGTTGGAGATTTATATAAGCCTTAGCTATTTTATGGCAATTATTGTACTGGTTTTGTTGGAGCTTATGATCAATATTTTCTCGGTAAAGATAAAAAAATAAGGAAAGAAGACTTGGAACTTGCTAAGTTAAACCGATAATGATGGTAAAATGAGTGGCTACTGTTCACCATAAAAATTGCAACGCTCTTTATATCGAAGTCTTTTCAATAAAACATTACAATCTAACGATTTCCCATTTACAGAAAATGAGGAAAATAGATTTTCTCTTTGTTTAAGACTGAGTTCCTAGGTAGCTATGGAGGACGATCCTGCTCTCCGTTGATACTCCGTACAATCTCTCTCAATTGGCTAAAGGAAAAGGAAAGGCTCTCGACTCTTGATCACAAGGGCTAACTCTTAGGAGAAGATATTCGTCTGTCTTCTTCTGTCTCTTTCGCTCCCCCACCTTTTATAGGGGTTTTAGAGTAACGTTTCGCCATATTTGCTCGACCGTTAGCTCCCACTACTTGAAAAGTGTCGTCATATTCGTTAGGCAGTTGCTCCCACGATCAAAGTAATGCCGCTGCATTCGTTTGGCAGTTAGTCCCCACGATCTGAGGTGGCAATTTTTCTATTCGGGTCGAATAACTTTGTATTAAACCCCTACCCGAAAGCTAAGAGAAGTGTCGCGAAACTCAATTTTAGATTCGCGAACCTGTTCTGTCGTCACTGGGTCGCGAACCTCAATCTTTAGGTTCGCGGATCTGCTGAGTTGCGGACTTCTAACTTTGAATCCGCGGATCTGCTTTACTTTCCAGAATTTTTCGCCGACAAAACCCCCTCCAAAGTTTTCAAAAACTCTCATGATTCCTTGAGGATTTTTGGAATACTTTGGATATAATATTTTGTATTAGAATCTCCATTACATTCGCAGAAATCTGTGACTCTGTATTAGTGCCACTGCTGCTTCTGAAGGAAAATGCGACTCTGTGTTAGTGCCTCATTTGCAATTCTTGGAACATACGACTCTGTGTTAGGGTCGCAGATTTGTATTGCGAAGAAAAAGACGACTCTGTGTTAGGGTCGCGAACTTTTATTTTGGAAGGGATACGTCTCTGTATTAGGGGCGCGAGCCTTCATCTTGGAGTAGAAAACAACTCTGTGTTAGGGTCGCGAACTGTTTTCGGAAGGGACACGTCTCTGTATAAGGGCGCGAGCCTTCATTTTGGAGTATAAAATGACTCTGTGTTAGGTCGTAAACTGGAATTTCTGAAGGATCGCGACTCTGTATTATGGACGTGAGCTTTCACTTTTTGGTGAAGAAAGCGACTCTGTGTTAGGGTCATAAATTGGAATTTCTGATGGATCGCGACTCTGTAATAGGGACGCGAGCTTTCACTTCGGAGAAGAAAGCGACTCTGTGTTAGGGTTGCAAACTGGAATTTCTGAAGGATCACGACTCTGTATTAGGGACGCGAGCTTTCACTTTTGGGTTGCGGAAAGGCCGGAAGGCGTTGCTTTTTACGGCGAAAAAATTGAGACGTTCTCTGAGCCGCATTAAATGAAAAGGTACCCACAAGATTCGGGCCAGAGATCTCGGCCGTCAAATCATCTGCTATATAACCTCTACTTTATGAGCGAAGCTACTCTTATCTCAAGAAATTTGAAATCCAAGTTCTTTGTTAGAGCTCCTTAGACTTCTCGTCTTCAATCTCCTATAACTTTCGATTCTCTGTGCGAAGGATTTTCTCAATCTGCAAAAGATGCCGAAGAAAGCTTCTTCCTCCGATACTGCTGCCAGTAGTTGTCAAGATCCTCAAGTAACCTGTAGTTCAATAGTGGTTCGGCCGGAACCCTTGATTGGAGGTAATAAAAAAAACTTTCGAAAGGTAGTCCCTTTCTCATCGTTATTTCCTTATCTTGAATCCGAACGTCTTTTGCAGTCGATTATGTCTTGAATCCTTGGCCTAAGGATCATTATTTCGGATACTCGGATGGCTATGATGGGAAGAAAGAGTTCAGATTTGGTCATGTCTTTCCATATTGTACTGCATCAGATAGCCAAGAGAGAGAAGGCAAAATCCTCCATCCTTCTCGCTCAACGTTACGAGAACTGATAACTAATGCACCTTTTGAAAGAGATGATCGGTCTCCGCTGCGCAAACCCGCCTTTCTGTTTGGGGACCATGTTTCGGTACCCGATAGCGTTTGGAAGATGGGGATTACAAGTGGCTTCGTCAAGTTGAAGGTTGCTACTTGTTCCTCCCCAACATGGAGAGGTCTTATCCGTTCTTATTCTTTCAACCCTTTTCTGTGCCCAGACAAATGGACTGGCACATAAATAGGCCGCTAGATGGCATCTTATTGGGGGGTTTCAATGGTCAAGGTGTTTTTCGTCGTAGTACTGGAAAACACTTTTGCGGATTGCTTCCGGAACTGCTTAAACATGACTTCCCCAGAGGCGAGATTCCCATAATCGCACAGACTTTCCTGCACCGATCCACTAACGCACAAGGAGAGTTTCCTATTCAGGATTTTGTCCCCCTGGTTGGGTTCACTGCTCTTTAAAAGGAGAGTGGGCACTCTTAACTGATTTCTTCTTGAAAACCTTCAGAGATCAGCTTCATTATACGGGGTTATATCGTGCTATCAGGGCTGTTCAGCATGGTATTCCTGCTAGTATATTTCATTTTTTTGCTTTACTGGAATTGTATAATCCTGATACTTATACAGTCTTTAGCCCTCGTGGTGAGTTGGGTTTTGCCCTCCATGAAATGTATGAAATTATGTATTAAATTTCGGGCTTATCCATGGAAGACATTCCGTATGAAGAGTATGTCCCTACTAGGTGTTGGCAGTGAAAATTTCTAAGTTAAAAGGATTTTCCACAACAGAACGCGGAGCCAATTCAATAGCCCCGCGTTTGGTTATATTAACCCTGCGTTTGAATAAAACGCGGAGATGTTTAATAGCTCCGCGTTGATTCCGCAGTCTGGCTTGTATTAGCCTCGCGTTTGAGTAAAAGACGGAGATGATCAATAGCTCCGCGTTAGCTCCGCGTTTTGGTTATTTAGCGCCGCATTTTGATGCGATTAAAGCTCCGCGTAAGCAGATAACCAGAATCTCAAATTGATTGAGATTATGATTTTGGGTTTATCCAAATACCCGAATCAAGTCTAATCAGAATTCCATCAAAACTAAGATATTTGATTGGAATCCTTGATGAATGTGAGTTCTATTTAGATAGAAACTCTTGCATTAACCTGGGGCTATAAATACCTTTCTGGTGAAACCCTAGTGGTCTTCTTTTTTTCGGCATCGGAAGTCTCCTATCGATCCTTTGGCAATTCAAGTACGCGAGAGAGCCTTGAAGCCTTTGCTGATCGTCTTCTGAAATCTTGGAGAATTCAAGTTACGCACAGAGCCTTGAGTTATTGAAGATCAGAGAAAGTCACCATCTTCTTTCTGGAGTTCTTGAGAAGTTCGAGTTACGCGAGAGAGCCTTGAACAAATCAAAACCAGAGAAGATCGTCTATATTCGGCCGATATCTTCAAGAGAGAAGATTTCAACGTACCGATCGTCCAAAGGAACTGCTTGACAGATCCCATCGCCACAGATCCCACAATATTGTAAAAGAGAGAGATTGAAGTATAAAATCCTCTCGTTTGTTCTTTTTATCTCTTGTTCACTTTCATTGTAATTTAAGTTAATTCAATGGGAGGAAGCGAAGAAACTTTTGCGACGAACAAACTGGCGACCACAGTGGGAGCCATCTCTTTCACTGATGAAGAGATTGTGCGCAATCGGACGTTGACTTGATCGGATCCGAAGTAGACACGCTGGTCGTTGAAATCGACCAGCAGAAGTACGAGGAGTTCCTCTCCTCCGGATCAGGTGACTTGGATGAGACACGGCATTATCGCCGTATGTACTCCAATGCCCGAGTGACAGGTAGAAAGGTATCCACCGAGAGACGGGGATCCTTGGCGACTACGGTTATAGCGCAGGAGTCTACACAAGAAATCCTAGCCGAGGAAGAGCTTCCGATTGCCGAAGAAGACGTGGGAACTGGACTGACCAGGACCCAACTCCGGAACAGGAACCGGAGAGCGAGGCGTAGAGCCCTCAAAGCCCGCCTTGGACGCGGAGCTGACTCTAGAGGACGCGAGGCTATGGTCCCTCGCAAATTGGCTCGCACTACCCGCGAGACCAATCTCTACCACGTTAAACGCGAAGATACAACTTGCCTTAAAAGCAAGGAAAAGCCAGCGTGTGATTTTCCACGCGAGGCTGGTAATACTGGCGAGTTATGCAAGATTCCTGACACTCGCGAGTTACGCGAGTATAAAAATTATTCAAAGTCAGCGTGTGATTCTCCACGCGAGGCTATTACTGTGCCTAGCGAGAGACGCGAAGCCAGTAAGGGTTGCGCTAGTCGATAATACCCAACACTCGCGAGTTACGCGAGTATAAAAATTATTCAAAGCCAGCGTGTGATTCTCCACGCGAGGCTATTACTGTGCCTAGCGAGAGACGCGAAGCCAGTAAGGGTTGCGCTAGTCGCAGAATACCCAACACTCGCGAGTTATGCGAGTATAAAAATTATTCAAAGCCAGCGTGTGATTCTCCACGCGAGGCTATTACTATGCCTAGCGAGAGACGCGAAGCCAGTAAGGGTTGCGCTAGTCGCAGAATACCCAACACTCGCGAGTTACGCGAGTATAAAAATTATACAAAGCCAGCATGTGATTCTCCACGCGAGACTATTACTGTGCCTAGCGAGAGACGCGAAGCCAGTGATACTTGCAATAAACGCAAGACTTCTGACACCCACAAGGAACGTGAGGATGATTGGCAGATAGTTGTCAGTCGTAAAAACCGCGCTAAGCGCGAAGCTATGATCTGCGTTAATCGCAAAGATAAGCCAGCGTGCAAGAACTTCCCTTCACGCGGGGCTATTATTCCAGAAGCTAAACTTCCAAGGACACACCAAGCCAGCGAGAAACGCGAGGCTAGTGTGGATAAGCGCGGAGCTATTCTTCAGGCCCACAATGTGAAATGCGAGGCTATTCCTAAGCCACGCGAGGATCGGTCCGACCCCAGAGTCAGGGTTGATCAATCAAAGAAGCTTCAGTGGATTCCTAAACACTCTCAAGAGTTGAATGGACCTCTTGATTCCATGGCTAGAGGCACTGACCTCAGGGAGCATCTCTCTAAGAAGAGAGGCATAGACCAACTTCAAGTTGAACATAGTTGCCATTGCCAGCAACTTATGACAGCAGTATCAGCCGTGATGGATAACTGTGGCTGCAGCAAGAACAGGATATCTGTATTCGACCGATTAAACGAGTCAAATCAGAATCCTACTAAGAAGACAAGAACCACTCCTCTGAAACAAGGGAGAGCTGTAACTTCCAACATGGTAGGAAAAGGGAAGAAAATTGCAGAGACGGATAATGATTCAGAATCGAGCGATGATGAACCTCATCGTATTACTCGACTAAGATCAGGAGCCGTTCCGCCCCGAAATTATAAGAAGCTCGCAGGGGGTTCTTACGACGAGGACAGCTATAATTCCGCTATAGTCTCGCCTCCATCCTCTACATCGTCTCGACTGCAGAAGTCAGCATCGCATATGGCGGATAAGACTGACGATATCAATCAGAGATTTGAAGCTCAAGAAAAGATGATTCGGGAGCAACAAAAGATGATTGAAGGTCTTAAGAGCATGCTATCGAGATTCGTGGAAGATAATACCAAAAAGGGCAAAGAAACTCTGAATGAAGAAGAACAGGAAGAGAAAGCCCACTCGATGCATGAGGAAGAGGATAGATTTTCTTTCCATGATCCGCATGGGGAGAAGATAGAAAAGCTCCAGAATCAACTCGAAGCTTTAATGCGTAAAAAAGAGTTGAAGGAGTCAGGAGTCTCTAGACCATATCCAGCAGAATGGGATGTGGTACCCTATCCTCCAAAGTATAAACCGCTCAAGTTGGAGCCCTATGACGGGAAGGGATCGCCCAGTCAGCACATCTATTATTTCTTGTCCCAAGCAGGACACTTAATGGGTAATGATCCCATCATGACCAAAGTATTTGCAAGTACTTTGCGAGGGCCTGTCTTTACTTGGTTCATGCAGCTGCCCCCAGGTACTATTAATACCTGGTTAGATGTTGAGAAATTATTTCTCTCACGTTTCTTCGAGGATGACACCGAGATTACGGTTCATTCCCTCCTTGCAACTAGGCAGGGGGAACAGGAAGCGGTTAAAGATTTCATAGAAAGGTTCCGGGAGAAGTCCGTACATTATAAACACGGAATGATCCAGGAAACTCTAGTCGAGACATGTCGACACAACCTTAAGACTAATGTGCTCCTCAAAATGGGGGCCGTAGAGTCTAAGACGTGGAGGGACCTGCTCAAACAAGGAGAGCAAGCTAAAGACTTGATTCGCCCAGTTGAAGAGTCCCGCGGGCCAAGAAGTGCTGGGGGTAGTAAATCATATACCCAAAACAACAGCAACAAGAATAAAGGGAAAGCAGTAATGTCATCAGAAACTGCTCTCAGAAAACCAGTCCTCCGCCAGAGCCGAAATCTCAAGGTCAGCGAGGGTCAAGGCAAATTAGACCGCAGCAAGAAAGGAATTACACTTTCAAAGCTGAACAGACACCAGTCCTCTTTCACCTGCTCCAAAAGAAGGGAATGCTAAAACTTCCGAAGAATAAGAAGCCAGAAGACGTTGGTAAGATAAAAGATCCCAACTACTGTCTCTATCACCGGAATGTTGGACACCCTACCCGGGATTGTTTTCCCCTTAAGAACAGGATCAAGCACTAATAGAAGCTGGGGTTCTGACGCTTAAGAAAGAGCAGAAGAAGGTCACTGCCAATATGGCAACCATAGTGGTTGGAACCCACGAGTTCCCCGCAGGAGTGACCCCAATCCCAAAGGGTGAAGCAGTTACAAAGAATCTTGATCCTTACAACAAAGCCCAAGAAGGACTTGTCCCCATAACAACCCAAAGAGGGGAAGTTATGTGGGTTCATCCTGATTTGCTGGAAGATGAACAATGGACTACTTCAAGAGGTCCAGAGAAGAAACGGGCTGTCAATGCCATCTCTGCAAATATAAAGGAAGAATATATAGCTTCAGGCGCCTTCACAAGTTCTGAAGAAGAGCCCAAAACTATGGCCACCCATCAAGATGGGGCAGGCCCTTCCGGTACCCGATCTTGGAAGACATATCTTAGGGACTACACTAGAGTGGATCCGAAAGATATCTATGCGGAACTTGCAAAACCCGCAAAGCAGAAAGGACTGCGTTTTCAGAAGAAGCCTGTCAGAGATGAAAGAGATAAGGAATCTACCTTCAAGTTTGACATAATCGCGCAGTTGGCTAATATCCCAGCACGAGTGACGCTTTACGAATTGTTGAGATTATCAAAATCAACACGTGAAGCTCTAAGAGAGGCCTTGGCAGACTCTGAGTCGTTTCTAGCTCAGATTATCGAGCCGGCCATCGAAGAGCGGGACTCTTGCCCCTACTGTCATCAAGTGAGGAGGCAGGTCCCACAAATTATCTTCTCTCCAGAAGACATGCAGGTGAGGAATATAAAGCATAATAGGCCTTTATATTTCACTGGATATGTCGGGTCCACAAAAGTGGACTGAATTCAGATTGATCCAGGTTCTGCACTCAGCGTCGTGCCCAGTAGATTGATGCAGCTGTTGGGGATTTTCCTTCATCGCTTGACACCTACACACACTACCATCTATGGATTCAATGCTAATAATAGCCATCCTCTTGGTAAGATCCGATTGAGGTGTCAAATTGGAGACTTGAAAACGGAGGTTACATGCTACGTAATTGATGCTGATACCTCCTACAATATTTTATTGGGACGACCTTGGATCCACTCTCATATGATAGTTCCATCGACTCTTCACCAGTGCATGAAATATTGCGATGAGGAAGGAGAGGTCCGGACACTAATTGCTGACAAGCAGCCATTCAAAGGGTTGGAAAATTACTTCACAGATGCTGCACTTTACAAGCCAGCACATGAAGCCTCCAATGACAGTCTTAGCAAGTCTCCAAGGCCCGACGACAGTGGCAATGAAGCCGACACTAAGTACGAGCTCCTTGGAGAAGATGATGGGGGTGATTACGAAATCAACTCTCACCTAGATCTTAGCTTAGGTCTTGATAATATAGTGGATGTAATAGAAAGTGAATGGGTTATTAATGAAAATGTAAAGTTAGTCTACGAGCATGCTGTAGTTACTGAGTCTGAGCCCTCTTGTACCTCCACCGAAGCAGATGGCCTGACCGAACTTGAAGTTCTAGCGGCATACCATTTACCCCTCAGGCCTTCCCTCCTCTCTCAATTAAAAATAACCGAGGACCAAGGGCACTTCTTTGAAGTGCCTCCCTGACAGAAGTCCCAAAGGCCGATCATGTTCGGCAAAGTGGCCACGTCACCTCGACAGAGACAAAGTAGTGAAAGTGATGAACAAACATCACCTCAATTTCACTTATATGAGCAAAGGTCGGGACAGATGATGGAGAAAATGGGATATAATTTTACCTAGAAGCCAGGACTAAACTTTGAAAAAGGGCGGCGGAATCTCATACCCTCGTTTAGACCGAGGGAAAGAGTCCTGATTATTATCAGAAGACCCGCAGGGGGTTAGGCTATGTGTCTACTCCACCCTCATCGCCATCCAAGGATGAGAGAGTTCTTCGGATAAAGAAGAAACATCTTCACCAGATTATGATTCAGATATAAGTACCGGTACTTGGTTTCAATCTTTGACAATCAATATGGTTTCAGCCGCGCCAGAAAGCGACGAGGAACCAATTGACATTCAAAATGACGCTTGGGCTAAGCACATGGATACTCTCTGGGATGTCCGCTTTGAACAGCGTGACCCGCCTACAGAAGACAAATTAATACAGGTTAACATGGGAACGGAAGAAAATCCGAAACCCATTTTCATAAGTGACACACTAACTCCTTTAGAAAAAGAGGAACTTATATCCCTTATCAAAGAGTATATAGATGTGTTCGCATGGAGTTATGAAGATATGCCTGGGCTTGACCCTCAAATTGCCACACACCGGTTAAATATAAAAGAAGATGTCAAACCTGTTAAACAGCAACAGAGGCGTTTTCGACCGGAATTGATGGAGGCAATAGTTGCTGAGGTCAACAAGCTTATACAATCCGGGTTCATTCGTGAAGAACAACACCCAGACTGGGTGGCAAACATAGTGCCAGTTCGCAAAAAGAATGGCAAAATCCGGATATGCATTGACTTTCGAGATCTGAACGCTGCATGTCCCAAGGATGAATTTCCACTCCCCATCACCGACGTAATGATCGATAATACTTGCGGTTATGAGAGGATGTCCTTTATGGATGGCTTCTCAGGTTATAACCAAATCAAGATGCACCCGGATGATGAAAAGCATATAGCTTTCAGAACGCCACAGGGGGTATACTGTTATACGGTGATGCCATTCGGATTAAAGAATGCAGGTGCCACTTACCAACGCGCAATGAGCGCCATATTTAAAGAACACCTACGCAGAACAGTAGAGTGCTATGTGGATGACTTAGCAGTTAAAAGCAAAGACAAAGAAGATCATCTTCACGATTTAAGAGTGGTCTTTAATCTTATGAGGAAACATCATTTGAAGATGAATCCCACTAAGTCATTCATGGGGGTATCCAGCGGAAACTTTCTAGGGTTCGTAATAACTTCAAAAGGAATTTTCCTCGACCCGGAAAAGGTAAAAGCGATTAGCGAAATGCTGCCTCCCCGCAATCTTAAGGAATTAAGGGGATTACAAGGAAAACTCGCTTATATTCGGCGCTTCATATCTAACTTATCTGGACGATGCCAACCATTCTCCAAACTTATGAAGAAGGGAGTGTCTTTCATATGGGATGAGGCATGTCAGCAGGCATTTGATGACCTCAAGGAGTACCTTACTAAGCCTCCTGTACTAATGGCACCAGCCCCTGGGCAGCCCTTCCTTATATATGTAAGGGCCATAGATAATGCTTTAGGAGCATTACTTGCTCAATATAATGAGCACGGCCATGAACATGCCCTCTACTATTTAAGTAGAACAATGATTGGGGCCGAATAACGATATACCCCGATTGAAAAAGAATGTTTAGCCCTAGTGTTTGCTGTTCAGAAAATGCGACACTACCTTTCGGGGCAAACAATTCATGTCATATCACGGGTTAATCCCCTGAAGATTCTGATGACCAAACCAGGATCCTTAAATGGCCGATTGGCAAAATGGGCGCTCTTACTATCGCCCTATGACATACACTTTGTCCCTCAAAAGGCCATGAAGGGACAGACAATCGCCGATTTCCTCGCAGATCATCCAATTTGGTCCAAATTAAAGCAGACATCAGAAGTCAACACAGTTACCGGAGAACAACCTTGGCAAATGTTCTTTGATGGTGCCGCGAGACGATCTGCTGCTGGAGTGGGGGTTGTACTAATATCCCCACATAAACATATATTGCCTAACGGATACTCATTAACAGAACCGTGCACTAATAATGTAGCGGAGTACAATGCGCTTATTATCGGCTTAAAAATAGCTCTGCAACTGGGGGTGAACCATCTAGAGGCATATGGAGATTCTAAGCTCATTGTCAATCAGATGACAGGTGAGTATGAAGTCAGACATGAAGCCCTCATCCCCTATCATCAGCTAGCTATTGAGCTAGCAGGATATTTTGAACAATTCTACATATATCACTTATCTCGAAACGAGAACATTTATGCAGATGCTCTTGCCGCATTAGCCGCAACGCTGGCAATCCCGCCAGGTGAAGCTAAAAGCATCACCATTGGTAGTAGAGAACTCCTCCACCCAGATGTGGTATCTCAAACCGAAGAGGTATACCAGATTGGCTTAAATTTAGAGCCCCGTGATTGGCGATTTCCGTTTGTGGATTATGCTTTGCATGGGATATTACCAGAAGATCTTAAGGAAGCCACCTCAATAAGGAGGAAGGCCCAAAGATTTTATTATGACCATAAACTTCAGACTTTGTATAGAAAGTCAAGAGGTGGTCTATTGCTACGCTGCATATCGAAAGCAGAAGCAGAACAAGTGCTGAGAGAAACACACGATGGAGTATGTGGAGCTCATCAGCCCGGTCCTAAATTTGGAGACCGTATAAAAAGGCTAGGGTACTACTGGCCGAGCATGGTTACGGAAGCAATGGCATACGCTAAACGATGTCATGCATGCCAAATACATGCCAATTTTATTCATCAACCCCAATAATACTTGCACAATACCGTCACAAGCTGGCCATTTGAAGCCTGGGGAATGGACATTGTAGGGCCAATAACTCCCCCGTCATCCAGAGGACATCGGTTTATTCTTGCAATAACCGATTATTTTTCAAAATGGGCCGAAGCCATGCCCATGAAAGAGGTGAAGACGACAGATGTAATTAAGTTCGTCAAGCATCATGTCATTTACCGATTTGGCGTCCCTCGACGGATCATTCATGGTAATGGTCCGCAATTCATTAGTCAGGGATTCTCCAGATTCTACAACAAGTTCAGAATCAAAGATATCGCTTCTACACCATATAACCCTGCGGCTAATGGGTTAGCTGAAGCTTTCAACAAGACGATTATTAAACTCCTTCGGAAGTTCGTCTCTTCCAATAAACGAGATTGGGATGAAAAGTTAGGAGAATGCCTGTGGGCTTATCGCACCACCGTTTGCACCCCGACTAAAGCTACCCCGTTCTCTTTGGTTTATGGAAGTGAGGCTGTTCTGCCTCTTGAAATCCAGATACCATCATTAAGAGTGGCTTTAGCCACAAAGATGACGACAGAAGAACGCCATCAGCAAAGATTGCAAGAACTAGAGGCGTTAGATAAAAAACGTCTCAGGGCTCAACAACAAATTGAGTTGTATCAAGCCCGAATATTTCAAACGTTCAATAAGAACGTCAAACCAAGGACCTTTAAGCAAGGAGACTTGGTTCTGGCTGTCAAAAGGCCAATGGTGCTAACCCACAAGACTAAGGGTAAGTTTGAACCTAAGTGGGAAGGACCGTTTGTTGTGGAGACAGTATACTCCAGTGGAGCTTATCGCTTAATGAATCAAGATGGCGACAGGATGATGATGCCGATCAATGGCAAATTTCTGAAGAAATACTATTCTTAGTATCCCTGGAGATACGAGTCTTCTCTTCCTAGGCATGCGCATTGGGCGCCTCTGACCTAAACCTGGTGAGTTTGGTTCTCAAGTTTGAACCACCTCCAGTCTTTTTCTTGGGCATGCACATTGTGCGCCTCTGACCCAAACCTGGTGAGTTTGGTTCTCAAATTTGAACCACCTCCAGTCTTTTTATTAGGCATGCGCAGTTTGGCGCCTCTGACCTAAACCTGGTGTGTTTGGAGTGCCCAGTTCAAGTTACACGAGAGAGCCTTGAACCACCTCCTGTTTGGTTCTCAAGTTTGAACCACCATCAGTCTTTTTCTTGGGCATGCGCAATTTGGCGCCTCTGACCCAAAACCTGGTGTGCTTAGTTCTCAAGTTTGAACAGCCCCCAATCTTCTTTTAGGCATGTGTAATTAAGCGTCTCTGACCTAAAGTATGAATTGCCCAACGCCAACTAGGCAATGGGAAGAGAACTAGTTTCTCGCCAACCCATCATACTGGGGTAAAAGTATGAATTGCCCAACGCCAACTAGGCAATGGGAAGAGAACAAGTTTCTCGCCAACCTATCATACTGGGGTAAAAGTATGAATTGCCCAACGCCAACTAGGCAATGGGAAGAGAACTAGTTTCTCGCCAACCCATCATACTGGGGTAAAAGTATGAATTGCCCAACGCCAACTAGGCAATGGGAAGAGAACAAGTTTCTCGCCAACCCATCATACTGGGGTAAAAGTATGAATTACCCAACACCGACTAGGCAATGGGAAGAGAACAAGTTTCTCGCTAACCCATCATACTGGGGTAAAAGTATGAATTGCCCAACGCCAACTAGGCAATGGGAAGAGAACTAGTTTCTCGCCAACCCATCATACTGGGGTAAAAGTATGAATTGCCCAACGCCGACTAGGCAATGAGAAGAGAACAAGTTTCTCGCTAACCCATCATGCTGGGGTAAAAGTATGAATTGCCCAACGCCAACTAGGCAATGGGAAGAGAACTAGTTTCTCGCCAACCCATCATACTGGGGTAAAAGTATGAATTGCCCAACGCCAACTAGGCAATGGGAAGAGAACAAGTTTCTCGCCAACCCATCATACTGGGGTAAAAGTATGAATTACCCAACGCCGACTAGGCAATGGGAAGAGAACAAGTTTCTCGCCAACCCATTGTTGGCAGTGAAAATTTCTAAGTTAAAAGGATTTTCCACAACAGAACGCGGAGCTAATTCAATAGCCCCGCGTTTGGTTACATTAACCCTGCGTTTGAATAAAACGCGGAGATGTTTAATAGCTCCGCGTTGATTCCGCAGTCTGGCTTGTATTAGCCTCGCGTTTGAGTAAAACGCGGAGATGATCAATAGCTCCGCGTTAGCTCCGCGTTAGCTCCGCATTTTGGTTATTTAGCGTCGCATTTTGATGCGATTAAAGCTCCGCGTAAGCAGATAACCAGAATCTCAAATTGATTGAGATTATGATTCTGGGCTTATCCAAACACCCGAATCAAGTCTAATCAGAATTCCATCAAAACTAAGATATTTGATTGGAATCCTGGATGAATGCGAGTTCTATTTAGATAAAAACTCTTGCATTAACCTGGGGCTATAAATACCTTCCTGCTGAAACCCTAGGGGTCTTCTTCTTCTTTTTGGCATCGGAAGCCTCCTATCGATCCTTTGGCAATTCAAGTACGCGAGAGAGCCTTGAAGCCTTTGCTGATCATCTTCTGAAATCTTGGAGAATTCAAGTTACGCACAGAGCCTTGAGTTCGTGAAGATCAGAGAAAACCACCATCTTCTTTCTGGAGTTCTTGAGAAGTTCGAGTTACGCGAGAGAGCCTTGAACGAATCAAAGCCAGAGAAGATCGTCTATAGTCGGCCGATATCTTCAAGAGAGAAGATTTCAACGTACCGATCGTCCAAAGGAACTGCTTGACAGATCCCATCGCCACAGATCCCACAATATTGTAAAAGAGAGCGATTGAAATATAAAATCCTCTCGTTTGTTCTTTTTTTTTTTATATATCTTGTTCACTTTCATTGTAATTTAAGTTAATTCAATGGGAGGAAGCGAAGGAACTTTTGCGACGAACAAACTGGCGACCACAGTGGGAGCCATCTCTTTCACTGATGAAGAGATAGTGGCGCAATCGGACGTTGACTTGATCGGATCCGAAGTAGACACGCTGATCGTTGAAATCGACCAGCAGAAGTACGAGGAGTTCCTCTCCTCCGGATCAGGTGACTTGGATGAGACACGGCACTATCGCCGTATGTACTCCAATGTCCGAGTGACGGGTAGAAAGGTATCCACTGAGAGACAGGGATCCTTGGAGACTACGGTTATAATGCCGGAGTCCACACAAGAAATCCTAACTGAGGAAGAGCTTCCGATTGCAGAAGAAGACATGGGAACTGGACTGACCAGGACCCAACTCTGGAACAGGAACCGGAGAGCGAGGCGTAGAGCCCTCAAAGCCCGCCTTGGACGCGGAGCTAACTCTAGAGGACGCGAGGCTATGGTCCCTCGCAAATTGGCTCGCGCTACCCGCGAGACCAATCTCTACCGCGTTAAACGCGAAGATACAACTTGCCTTAAAAACAAGGAAAAGCCAGCGTGTGATTTTCCACGCGAGGCTGGTAATACTGGCGAGTTACGCAAAATTCCTGACACTCGCGAGTTACGCGAGTATAAAAATTATTCAAAGCCAGCGTGTGATTCTCCACGCGAGGCTATTACTGTGCTTAGCGAGAGACGCAAAGCCAGTAAGGGTTGCTCTAGTCGCAGAATACCCAACACTCGCGAGTTACGCGAGTATAAAAATTATTCAAAGCCAGCGTGTGATTCTCCACGCGAGGCTATTACTGTGCCTAGCGAGAGACGCAAAGCCAGTAAGGGTTGCGTTAGTCGCAGAATACCCAACACTCGCGAGTTACGCGAGTATAAAAATTATTCAAAGCCAGCGTGTGATTCTCCACGCGGGGCTATTACTGTGCCTAGCGAGAGACGCGAAGCCAGTGATACTTGCAATAAACGCAAGACTTCTGACACCCGCAAGGAACGGGAAGATGATTGGCAGATAGTTGTCAGTCGTAAAAACCGCGCTAAGCGCGAAGCTATGATCTGCGTCAATCGCGAAGATAAGCCAGCGTACAAGAACCTCCCTTCACGCGGGGCTATTATTCCAGAAGCTAAACTTCCAAGGACACACCAAGCCAGCGAGAAACGTGAGGCTAGTGTGGATAAGCGCGGAGCTATTCTTCAGATCCGCAATGTGAAACGCGAGACTATTCCTAAGCCACGCGAGGATCAGTTCGACCCCAGAGTCAGGGTTGATCAATCAAAGAAACTTCGGTGGATTCCTAAACACTCTCAAGAGTTGAATGGACCTCTTGATTTCATGGCTAGAGGCACTGACCTCAGGGAGCATCTTTCTAAGAAGAGAGGCATAGACCAACTTCAAGTTGAACATAGTTGCCATTGCCAGCAACTTATGACAACAGTATCAGCCGTGATGAATAACTGTGGCTGCAGCAAGAACAGGATATCTGTGTTCGACCGATTAAATGAGTCAAACAAGAATCCTGCTAAGAAGACAAGAACCACTCCCCTGAAACAAGGGAGAGCTGTAACTTCCAACATGGTAGGAAAAGGGAAGAAAATTGCAGAGATGGATGATGATTCAGAATCGAGTGATGATGAACTTCATCGTATTACTCGACTAAGATCAGGAGCCGTTCCGCCCCAAAATTATAAAAAGCTCGCAGGGGGTTCTTACGACGGGGACAGCGATAATTCCGCTATAGCCTCGCCTCCATCCTCTACATTGTCTCGGCTGCAGAAGTCAGCATCGCACATGGCAGATAAATCTGGTGATATCAATCAGAGATTTGAGGCTCAAGAAAGAATGATTCGAGAGCAATAGAAAACGATTGAAGACCTTAAGATGCTACTTTTAAAGGTTGTTGAAGATAATGCTAAACAGGGCAAGAAGACTCCAAATGAAGAAGAACAGGAGGAGAAAGCCCACTCGATGCATGAGGAAGAAGATAGATTTTCTTTCCATGATCCGCATGAAGAAAAGCTTGAAAAATTACAGAATCAACTCGAAGCCTTGATGCGTAAAAAAGAGTTGAAGGAGTCAGGAGTCTCAAGACCGTATCCTCCTGAATGGGACATGATACCTTACCCACCGAAGTATAAGCCGCTCAAGTTGGAGCCCTACGACGGGAAGGGATCGCCCAGTCAGCACATCTATTATTTCTTGTCCCAAGCAGGACACTTAATGGGTAATGATCCCATCATGACCAAAATATTTGCAAGTACTTTGCGAGGGCCTGCCTTTACTTGGTTCATGCAGCTGCCCCCAGGTACTATTAATACCTGGTTAGATGTTGAGAAATTATTTCTCTCACGTTTCTTCGAGGATGACACCGAGATAACGGTTCATTCCCTCCTTGCAACTAGGCAGGGGGAACAGGAAGCGGTTAAAGATTTCATAGAAAGGTTCCGGGAGAAGTCCGTACATTGTAAACACGGAATGATCTAGGAAACTCTAGTCGAGACATGTCGACACAACCTTAAGACCAATGTGCTCCTCAAAATGGGGGCCGTAGAGTCTAAGACGTGGAGGGACCTGCTCAAACAAGGAGAGCAAGCTGAAGACCTGATTCGCCGAGTTGAAGAGTCCCGCGGGCCAAGAAGTGCTGGGGGTAGTAAATCATATACCCAAAACAACAACAACAAGAATAAGGGGAAAGCAGTAATATCATCAGAAACTGCTCCTCAGAAAACCAGTCCTCCGCCAGAGTCGAAATCTCAAGGTCAGCGAGGGTCAAGGCAAATTAGACCGCAGCAAGAAAGGAATTACACTTTCAAAGCTGAACAGACACCAGTCCTCTTTCACCTGCTCCAAAAGAAGGGAATGCTAAAACTTCCAGAGCATAAGAAGCCAGAAGATGCGGGTAAGACTAAAGACTCAAATTACTGTCTTTATCACCGGAATATTGGGCACCCTACCAGGGATTGTTTTCCCCTTAAGAACAGAATCCAAGCACTAATAGAGGCTGGAGTTTTGACGCTTAAGGAAGAGCAGAAGAAAGTCACTGCCAATATGGCAACCATAGTGGTTGGAACCCACGAGTTCCCCGCAGGAGTGACCCCAATCCCAAAGGGTAAGGCAGTTACAAAGAATCTTGATCCTTACAACAAAGCCCAAGAAGAACTTGTCCCCATAACAACCCAAAGAGGGGAAATTATGTGGGTTCACCCTGATTTGCTGGAAGATGAACAATGGACTACTTCAAGAGGTCCAGAGAAGAAACGGGCTGTCAACGCCATCTCTGCAGACATAAAGGAAGAATATATAGCTTCAGGCGCCTTCACAAGTTCTGAAGAAGAACCAGAAACTATGGCCACCCATCAAGATGGGGCAGGCCCTTCCAGTACTCGATCTGGAAAGACATATCTTAAGGACTACACTAGAGTGGATCCAAAAGATATCTATGCAGAACTTGCAAAGCCTGCGAAGCAGAAAAGACTTCGTTTCCAGAAGAATTCTACCAGAGATGAAGGAGCCAAAGAAACTCCCTTCGAATTTGACATAATCGCGCAGTTGGCTAATATCCCAGCGCGAGTGACGCTTTACGAATTGTTGAGATTATCAAAATCAACACGTGAAGCTCTAAGAGAGGCCTTGGCAGACTCTGAGTCGTTCCTAGCTCAGATTGTCGAGCCGGCCATCGAAGAGCGGGACTCTTGCCCCCACTGTCATCAAGTAAGGAGGCAGGTCCCACAAATTATATTCTCTCCAGAAGACATGCAGGTGAGGAATATAAAGCATAATAGGCCTTTATATTTCACTGGATATGTCGGGTCCACAAAAGTGGACCGAATTCAGATTGATCCAGGTTCTGCACTCAGCGTCGTGCCCAGTAGATTGATGCAGCTGTTAGGGATTTCCCTTCATCGCTTGACACCTACACACACTACCATCTATGGATTCAACGCTAATAATAGCCATCCTCTTGGTAAGATCCGATTGCGGTGTCAAATTGGAGACTTGAAAACGGAGGTTACATGCTACGTAATTGATACTGATACCTCCTACAATATTTTATTGGGGCGACCTTGGATTCACTCTCATATGATAGTTCCGTCGACTCTTCACCAGTGCATGAAATATTGCGATGAGGAAGGAGAGGTCCGGACACTAATTGCTGACAAGCAGCCATTCAAAGGGTTGGAAAATTACTTCACAGATGCTGCACTCTACAAGCCAGCACATGAAGCCTCCAATGACGGTCTTAGCAAGTCTCCAAAGCCCGACGACAGTGGCAATGAAGCCGACACTGAGTACGAGCTCCTTGGAGAAGATGATGGGGGTGATTACGAAATCAACCCTCACCTAGATCTTAACTTAGGTCTTGATAATATAGTGGATGTAATAGAAAGTGAATGGGTTATTAATGAAAGTGTAAAGTTAGTCTACGAGCATACTGTAGCTACTGAGTCTGAGCCCTCTTGTACCTCCACCGAAGCGGATGGCCTGACCGAACTTGAAGTTCTGGCGGCATATCATTTGCCCCTCAAGTCTTCCCTCCTCTCTCAATTAAAAATAACCGAGGATCAAGGGCACTTATTTGAAGTGCCTCCCCGACAGAAGTCCCAAAGTCCGATCATGTTCGGCAAAGTGGCAACGTCGCCTCGACAGAGGCAAAGTAGTGAAAGTGATGAACAAACATCACCTCAATTTCACTTATATAAGCAAAGGTCCCGACAGATGATGGAGAAAATGGGATATAATTTTACCCAGAAGCCGGGATTAAACTTTGGAAAAGGGCGGCGGAATCTCATACCCTCGTTTAGACCGAGAGGAAAGAGTCCTGATTATTATCAGAAGACCCGCAGGGGGTTGGTCTATGTGTCTACTCCACCCTCATCGCCATCCAAGGATGAAGAGAGTTCTTCGGATAAAGAAGAAACATCTTCACCAGATCATGATTCGGATATAAGCACCGGTGCTTGGTTTCAATCTTTGACAACCAATATGGTTTCATCCGTGCCAGAAAGCGACGAGGAACCAATTGACGTTCAAGATGATGCTTGGGCTAGGCATATGGATACTCTCTGGGATGTCCGCTTTGAACAGCGTGACCCGCCCACAGAAGACAAATTAATACAGGTTAACATGGGAACGGAAGAAAATCCAAAACCCATTTTCATAAGCGACACACTAACTCTTTTAGAAAAGGAGGAACTTATATCTCTTATCAAAGAGTATATAGATGTGTTCGCATGGAGTTATGAAGATATGCCTGGGCTTGACCCTCAAATTGCCACACACCGGTTAAATATAAAAAAAGATGTCAAACCTGTTAAACAGCAACAGAGGCGTTTTCGACCGGAATTGATGGAGGCAATAGTTGCTGAGGTCAACAAGCTTATACAATTCGGTTTCATCCGTGAAGAACAACACCCAGACTGGGTGGCAAACATAGTGCCAGTTCGCAAAAAGAATGGCAAAATCCGGATATGCATTGACTTTCGAGATCTGAACGCTGCATGTCCCAAGGATGAATTTCCACTCCCCATCACCGACGTGATGATCGATAATACTTGCGGTTATGAGAGGATGTCCTTTATGGATGGCTTCTCAGGTTATAACCAAATCAAGATGCACCCGGATGATGAAAAGCATACAGCTTTTAGAACGCCACAGGGGGTATACTGTTATACGGTGATGCCATTCGGATTAACGAATGCAGGTGCCACTTACCAACGCGCAATGAGCGCCATATTTAAAGAACACCTACGCGGAACAGTAGAGTGCTATGTGGATGACTTAGCAGTTAAAAGCAAAGACAAAGAAGATCATCTTCACGATTTAAGAGTGGTCTTCGATCTTATGAGGAAACATCATTTGAAGATGAATCCCACTAAGTCATTCATGGGGGTATCCAGCGGGAAGTTTCTAGGGTTCGTAATAACTTCAAAAGGAATTTTCCTCGACCCTGAAAAGGTAAAAGCGATTAGCGAAATACCGCCTCCCCGCAATCTTAAGGAATTAAGGGGATTACAAGAAAAACTCGCTTATATTCGGCGCTTCATATCCAACTTATCTGGACGATGCCAACCATTCTCCAAACTTATGAAGAAGGGAGTGTCTTTTATATGGGATGAGGCATGTCAGCAGGCATTTGATGACCTCAAGGAGTACCTTACTAAACCTCCTGTACTAATGGCACCAGCCCCTG
Source organism: Dracaena cambodiana (assembly GCA_036321105.1). Lineage (NCBI taxonomy): Eukaryota > Viridiplantae > Streptophyta > Magnoliopsida > Asparagales > Asparagaceae > Dracaena > Dracaena cambodiana. The sequence continues at coordinate 29,527,343 of JAYEPQ010000016.1, forward strand.
GGCAGCCCTTCCTTATATATGTAAGGGCCATGGATAATGCTTTAGGAGCATTACTTGCTCAATATAATGAGCACGGCCATGAACATGCCCTCTACTATTTAAGTAGAATAATGATTGGGGCAGAACAGCGGTATACCCCGATTGAAAAAGAATGTTTAGCCCTAGTGTTTGCTGTTCAGAAAATGCGACACTACCTTTCAGGGCAAACAATTCATGTTATATCACGGGTTAATCCCCTGAAGATTCTGATGACAAAACCGGGATCCTTGAATGGCCGATTGGCAAAATGGGCGCTCTTACTGTCGCCCTATGACATACATTTTGTCCCTCAAAAGGCTATGAAGGGACAGGCAATCGCTGATTTCCTTGCAGACCATCCAATTTGGTCCAAATTAAAGCAGACATCAGAAGTCAACACAGTTACCGGAGAACAACCTTGGCAAATGTTCTTTGATGGTGCCGCGAGACGATTTGCTGCTGGAGTGGGGGTTGTGCTAATATCCCTACATAAACATATATTGCCTAACGGTTACTCATTAACAGAACCGTGCACTAATAATGTAGCAGAGTACAATACGCTTATTATCGGCTTAAAAATAGCCCTGCAACTGGTGGTGAACCATCTAGAGGCATACGGAGATTCTAAGCTCATTGTCAATCAGATGACAGGTGAGTATGAAGTCAGACATGAAGCCCTCATCCCCTATCATCAGCTAGCTATTGAGCTAGCAGGATATTTTGAACAATTCTACATACATCATATATCTCGAAACGAGAACATTTATGCAGATGCTCTTGCCGCATTAGCCGCAACGTTGGCAATCCCGCCAGGTGAAGCTAAAAGCATCACCATTGGTAGTAGAGAACTCCTCCACCCAGATGTGGTATCTCAAACCGAAGAGGTATGCCAGATTGGCTTAAACTTAGAGCCCCGTGATTGGCGATTTCCGTTTGTGGATTATGCTTTGCATGGGATATTACCAGAAGATCCTAAGGAAGCCACCTCAATAAAGAGGAAGGCCCAAAGACTTTATTATGACCATAAACTTCAGACTTTGTATAGAAAGTCAAGAGGTGGTCTATTGCTACGCTGCATATCGAAAGCAGAAGCAGAACAAGTGCTGAAAGAAACACATGATGAAATATGTGGAGCTCATCAGCCCGGTCCCAAACTTGGAGACCGTATAAGAAGGCTGGGGTACTACTGGCCGAGCATGGTTACGGAAGCAATGGCATACGCTAAACGATGTCATGCATGCCAAATACATGCCAATTTTATTCATCGACCCCAAGAATACTTGCACAATACCGTCACAAGCTGGCCATTTGAAGCCTGGGGAATGGACATTGTAGGGCCAATAACTCCCCCGTCATCCAGAGGACATCGGTTTATTCTTGCAATAACCGATTATTTTTCAAAATGGGCCGAAGCCGTGCCCATGAAAGAGGTGAAGACGACAGATGTGATCAAGTTCGTCAAGCATCATGTCATTTACCGATTTGGCGTCCCTCGACGGATCATTCATGATAATGGTCCGCAATTCATCAGTCAGGGATTCTCCAGATTCTGCAATAAATTCAGAATCAAAGATATCGCTTCTACACCATATAACTCTGCGGCTAATGGGTTGGCCGAAGCTTTCAACAAGACGATCATCAAACTCCTTCGGAAGTTCGTCTCCTCCAATAAACGAGATTGGGATGAAAAGTTGGGAGAATGTTTGTGGGCTTATCGCACCACCGTTCGCACCCCGACCAAAGCTACCCCGTTCTCTTTGGTTTATGGAAGTGAGGCTGTTCTGCCTCTTGAAATCCAGATACCATCATTAAGAGTGGCTTTAGCCACAAAGATGACGATAGAAGAGCGCCATCAGTAAAGGTTGCAAGAACTAGAGGTGTTAGATGAAAAACATCTCAGGGCTCAACAACAAATTGAGTTGTATCAAGTCTGAATATCTCAAACATTCAATAAGAACGTTAAACCAAGGACCTTTAAACAAGGAGACTTGGTTCTGGCTGTTAAAAGGCCAATGGTGCTAACCCACAAGACTAAGGGTAAGTTTGAACCCAAGTGGGAAGGACCGTTTATTGTGGAGACAGTCTACTCCAGTGGAGCTTATCGCTTAATGAATCAAGACGGCGATAGGATGATGATGCCGATCAATGGCAAATTTCTGAAGAAATACTATGCTTAATATCTCTGGGAGTATAAACCTCCAATTTATCCAAGTTACGCAGATGAGCACTTGGACTTCTTCTATTCTGGTGATTTTAACCCACTAAACCTGGTGCGTTTGGTTCTCAAGTTTGAACCACCTCCAGTCTTTTCCTAGGCATGCGCAATTTGGCGCCTCTGACCTAAACCTGGTGTGTCTGGTTCTCAAGTTTGAACCACCTCCAGTCTTTTCCTAGGCATGCGCAATTTGGCGCCTCTAACCTAAACCTGGTGTGTCTGGTTCTCAAGTTTGAACCACCTCCAGTCTTTTCCTAGGCATGCGCAATTTGGCGCCTCTGACCTAAACCTGGTGTGTCTGGTTCTCAAGTTTGAACCACCTCCAGTCTTTTCTTAGGCATGCGCATTGTGCGCCTCTTACCTAAACCTGGTGTGTCTGGTTCTCAAGTTTGAACCACCTCCAGTCTTTTCCTAGGCATGCGCATTGTGCGCCTCTGACCTAAACCTTGTGTGTTTGGAGTACCCAGTTCGAGTTACGCGAGAGAGCCTTGAACCGCCTCCAGTTTGGTTCTCAAGTTTGAGCCACCTCCAGTCCTTTCTTGGGCATGCGCAGTTTGGCGCCTCTGACCCAAACCTGGTGTGCTCAGTTCTCAAGTTTGAACAGCCCCCAATCTTTATTTTAGGCATGTGTAATTAAGCGCCTCTGACCTAAAAGATATGAATTGCCCAACGCCAACTAGGCAATGGGAAGAGAACAAGTTTCTCGCCAACCCATCATGCTGGGGTAAAAGTATGAATTGCCCAACGCCAACTAGGCAATGGGAAAGAGAACAAGTTTCTCGCCAACCCATCATGCTGGGGTAAAAGTATGAATTGCCCAATGCTTTCATAGCAACGGGAAGAGGAGATTAAATTCCTCGCAAACCCATCATACTGGGGTAAAAGTATGAATTGCCCAACGCCAACTAGGCAATGGGAAAGAGAACAAGTTTCTCGCCAACCCATCATGCTGGGGTAAAAGTATGAATTGCCCAACGCCAACTAGGCAATGGGAGGAGATTAAATTTCTCGCCAACCCATCATACTGGGGTAAAAAGTATGAATTGCCCAACGCTTCTATAGCAATGGGAAGAGGAGATTAAATTCCTCGCCAACCCATCATACTGGGGTAAAAGTATGAATTGCCCAACGCTTCTATAGCAATGGGAAGAGGAGATTAAATTCCTCGCCAACCCATCATACTGGGGTAAAAGTATGAATTGCCCAACGCTTCTATAGCAATGGGAAGAGAACTAGTTTCTCGCCAACCCATCATGCTGGGGTAAAAGTATGAATTGCCCAACGCCGACTAGGCAATGGGAAGAGAATAAGTTTCTCGCCAACCCATCATACTGGGGTAAAAGTATGAATTGCCCAACGCCAACTAGGCAATGGAAAGAGAACAAGTTTCTCGCCAACCCATTATGCTGGGGTAAGAGTATGAATCGCCCAATACCGATAAAGTAAAGGGAAGAGGAAAAGTTTGGCATTTAAGCCCAAACGTAGTCCTCGACAACTCACCATGTTGAGGGAAATAACATGGCTAGCCCAACTCAAACGGTAGTTGGTAAAGGCTAATCAAATCCGTTGATAGCTGGGGGTTTGCTAAAAATCCCATATTAAACTTTAATTGTTATTTCGGTTCAAGAAATTGAGCATAAAACGGTACCGAGATAAATCGTTTTGACGACAGGTTATTTGTTGGGCAAGCAAATCTGTTTTGAAGCCGGCAAATAAAAGAGTCAAAAGAATCATCTTTATTAAGGTGAAGATACAAAAAGAATTTCAAAGAAACATAGTAAAGTTATCTCTCTCCTGTTTACGAAGTTCTTATTACAAGGAAGATAAAAGTGTAAAGAGAGATGAAACTATTGGCCTCCCAGAAGTCTCAATTGGTTTATTGTCTCGTCCAAATTTCTACGATGAGAAGCCTCCACGGTTTGCTGAACTTGCCTACGCAACTTATCATCACTTATTGAAAGTTGTTGCTGACGAGATTCTTCTATGGCACGATTCCTGGCCATCTCTTCCTGCTGAATCTGCTCCTGCTGGATAAGCAACATCTCCCGTTTCTTGACAGATTCTCCTAATCGGAGTTCATTTTCTATCAAGGTGGCCCGAGCTCTCGCAATCGTCTCCTGGGCTTTAGAGATGGCCGCCTGACTTTCCTCAATTCCGAAGTTTACCCTTTGCAGGTCGCCAATAACGGATTCCCGACTGGCCTGGAGCTCTGTCAGCTCCTGAGACCATCTCTCCTCCTGCTGCCTTAAAATAGTTCTTCGAGATAAGGATTCTGCCCGAAGCCGCGCCAGCTCTATCTCAGTGATTGCCTCCACATCCGCCTGACGGAGTGTGTGTAGCGTGGTCACCTGCTCTTCTAAAGCTGCAAGGCGGGTCCGGTATGGAGCTGCTCGATCTTGTCCACCGAATTCTTCGATATTTCCTAAATACCGGAGTAACAGTGGACGTGCGAAGTTGAAGGAATCGTGGCCAGCAAGAACCATCTCGACACATCTTCTTAACAAATGCATAAAATCCTCGACAGTGAAGCCGAAAAGTCTTTCAAGAGGATTTGCAGTGTCGGTAGGCAAAGTAGGCAATGCCAAAAGAGGTGTCGTGAGCAAGGGAGCAGTAGTGGCTGGGATTGGAGAAGAAGAAGCCCGTCCCTGCATTAAATTCATGATCTGAGGGACCAGTAGAGCCAGTGCAGATCTGGAAGAACTGGAGACCCCAGACGAAGTACCGTCGGTACAGATCACTTGGGTACCCCCACCAACAGGAAGAGAAGATGGGACCACTTCGCCTGAAACTCCTTCGGTGGGAGAAGCATCTTCGAACGAGAATTTCAAATTATTCTCCTCCCCTGCTGGAAGGCTTGGAGTCTGAAGAGTTGCAGGTATCTCAGCAGCCACGACAACAGACAACGTTAAAATCGCTGACTGAGAAGGCACTCCAACGACCGTGGGAAATGTCTCAGAAGAGCAAACGGGTGTTGGAGATGGCATGCTAGGAGAAGGTGTAGCCTCATTAGCAGTAGCTGCAATAATAATCTCAGTTCTCTCGTTACTTCCCAATTCGTCAATTGGGGGAATTGAAGAGGAAACAGAGGCAGGAGCCGGTGTGGAATAATCAGCAGCAAACTCACTAGCAAAGCTACCTACACCACCAACAGAGCCAGAATGGTCCATTCTATCGTCAGACTCTACTTGGGTAGTCGAGTGCATTGGCGAAAGAAGTAGATCACCTATATTTCAGAAGACCAGAAAAGCAGTGTTACGTTAAAATAATAACGGGCAAAAGATAAAATGCTAAAGGCCATACCAAACGATACAAGTCCAGTTGTCGGACTTGAAGGGGGAGCCATTGTCGTTTCCAGCAATGTACCCGTCTCGCTACCCGTTAGTTGTGCCCCAGGTTGCGCCACAGGCTCTACGGCCGAAGGAGCTGAAATCTCAGCAACACTTGAAGCTTTGGCAGGTTCATCCTCCCTTGCCAACGCTGGGGGTACAGCTGAAGCCAACAAGTCGGAAGCAAGTTTGATAGCCACTTCTTGGGGGGCTATCAAAGTTTCTTGTGCCAATTTTTGCTTCTTACTCGGCCTTTTCTTTAAAGTGCCGCGGCGTTTGAGAGTTGGACTCAGGGAACGACGGACAACAGGCTGAGGAGCTCCACCAGCACCAGTATTGTCGTCATCATCGCCGGCATCATCGTCTGATTCGCTGACATCCGAAGGCTCAGCCGCAACGCCAAGGAATTCTTCCATTCCTTTTATCCTTACCCTAGAAGCACCCTGGCGGCTAATATAGAGGTCTTCAATCTCTTTGCAACAACTGCGATTTAGAGAGAAGCCGGGCACATCAGCATTCGCAATGTTGAACCAATTGCAGGAGCTGAGGGTCATGGCTAATTCTGGCACCTTCTGGGGCAAGGAGAATTCAGCTTCGGTCCCGCCCGCTGCAAAATGGAACCAGCCACGAGCACCTTTGTATAAATTCCCCTCATAAGCGAGATCTTTATTTGGATTACCCACATAGAGTTGAGAATATCCAAATTGACGAGCAAAGCGACTCGGAGTATATGGCTCAATCAGACACTGGAGATCTTGACGATACACCAAGTGTCCGGGACGGATGTTGAGAAGCCACCAGAAGGCTCCTGTAGATAAAGTAGTGAACTTATCTGCTCCCATGGCATCCTTTAGCCTTGTCCCATATCCTCCACCGGAAAAGTTAGGAAAACAACGGAAGATCTCGTAATTCTGAAAGCTACGAAGAGTCTTCCGAATCTGGGACATATAATTCTGCCTCCATGAAGAACGTTCATACAGTTCTACGAGGAAGCACTTTTCGCCCGAACGACGCTCTGGCGCACTCATTAAAGAGGGACAGTGCAAGACAAGCCACGCCATCAAATAGGTGTAGGGCATCTCCACCCTAGGGTTTGGAGTTTTCGGTTGGGCAGTCTCTTTCGACTTGCCCTTTCCTTTCCCCTTGACCTTAATAGTGGGGAGGAAATCACGACAGAATACCCTCAATCCATATTGCAAATTGCATACCATAGCGGGAAGGAGTCCAAGGGGACGGCCGTATGCAAGAAGTACCGCTGGATATACCACGGTCACTGCAATCGCTTCCTTGGGCAATGACGGCACGACGCATCTTTTGAGCCACAGCATCAGAAACCCGGCGATGAGACCTCTGTTGGAGATCGGAAATTGGGCTTGATAGTGATAGCTCTTGAATGAAGTACCGGGACCGTATCAATTCTCATTGGATTCCGTAGTATAGAACAAACGGTAATGGCCCCTGGCTACACGTTGGTCGATCTCTGAAATGGGGACAGGAGAATGACCATGGATAGTGGCCGAGCTATCCTTAGAATTTAGGTTGGCAAAAAGGTATTCGGCCCACTTCTTGTGGCCAATACCGTGATTACGTGCACCTGTCTGGTCAGCGCAGATATGATAATGGCACATCATCTCCCAGTACGTGACATAAATGCGCTCATCCCTCGCCAATAGCATGTTCAACTCATCAGTGGTGGGGATATACTCCTCGTAAGGGACTTCGCCTATCGAGAGCCCAGAAACCTCAAACATCTCGTGGAGAGCGAACCCTAGCTCACCCACTGGTGTAAAGAAAGTACAGGTTTCAGGGTTATACATCTCCAAGAGGCAGTAAAAGTGATAAGCACTTTGGGGAAACCCGAATTGGACATTCCTGATGGCTTTATACAAGCCAATATCCTTTAAAATGGGCTCGTGGGAATCCAGCATGTACTGAACAAGGCGTGCCCACCACATATTGTTAGAAGAATGAACCCAGCCAGGCATCCTGAAGTCGCTAGCCGGGTACTGACCATCCTTCGCCAAGAACTCACTTAAGAAAGTTCGGGCACGAGATGGGACTTCTCCCACTGGAAGCTCCTTGCCAAATCGGCCTGGAAGCAAGCCAGTAATGCATCTGGGGGAACCGTCTTGATAAACCCCTTTTGCACCAAATTTGCCTGTTGGGACGCCATCTTGCTCTTGAGTCAGTCCCCATTTTAATTCTCGAGGCATCGCTAGCCTCTGAAGATAGACCAGAGGATAGCTACGATCCATTCTAGGCAGAAACATCAGCATTTCGCCTGAGTTATATAACCAGACATGCTCCTCTTCAGAAAGGATCTCATCTGATTGATCCATCTGGTCTCCAAAGAGGAAGGCGGGTTTCTCCATCGCCTTTCTGTTCACATCTTCAAAAGCCGCGTCAGTTATGATTTCTCGCGCAGTAGTGGGGTGGTACTTGATCAGTTTCTCCTTGCGTTCCTTCGGATCTGGCTTGTATGAGGGCAGGATGGTAGTGAAACGGAATTGGCCTGAGGGATCAGAACCCCCAGCAAAACCGAAGTAGTTCTTGTGGGGAAGAGATTCCATCGAATACCCTACTGCACAAAGAAACACCAGAGTGAGAGAAGTTTCCATAAGACAGAAAAAATTCTCTAAGTATGGACGCGCAAAGCTAAAAATTAGAACGCGCGAAGTTAAGAATAGCGCCGCGCGAAGCTAAAGATTAGACCGCGCAGAAATAGCCTCGTGTTTTTAGCGCGACTGCTACTTAAAAATAGCCTCGCGTTTTTAGCGCGACTGCTACTTAAAAATAGTCTCGCGTTTTCAGCGCGACTGCTACTTAAAATAGCCTCGCGTTTTCAGCGCGACTGCTACTTAAAATAGCCTCGCGCCTTAAACACGAGGATGACGCGATAACTTCGCGTAAGAAGGTAGTCAAAGACTTTTCTTCTTCTCCAAGCCTTACGGCAGGAGTACGGCGATCTCGCCGGTAAAAGAGTTGATTGATCAGTTAAATTTAAGCCAAATCACTCTAGAAATGTTCTAAAGAGTCTCGATGGAAAGATTCTTACCCCCGATGGGCGAAATGTGGGCTGGCGCGTCGCTGCCTTGGCCGCCGCCACCACTGTTTGCGCCAGTCGCCGATGATGGAGCCGCTCGAGAAGTAGCACGAGTTTTGGGTGCCATTGCTGAGAAAAATCGACTGAAAATTTGGAGAAACTCGGTCGGAAGAAGATTGGATCGTCTGAATTCTGATCGCCTGAATCTCTAAGTTTCTGGAAAATTCTCAAATAAAGTGAGAAGGATAAGAAATAGAGATTTCTTTTAAATGGAAGGAACCGCCTCTTTTAATTCGGCGCGAGTTTCGGAGATAGTGACTGGTCAGTTACTCTCTAAAACGCGAAGCTATTAGCCTCGCGCGACTAAGAAAAAGCGAAGTTGATTAACTCCGCGCAACTATACAAAACGCGAGGATAGCCTGTGCCTTAGCTTCGCGTTTTCATGGAAAAACTTAGATTTTTGACGAGTGCAATTAAGCGCTTCCATCTAAGTTAAAGCGATTCTTATCCAATCATTTGGGTATTATCAATCTAAGTCGCGCAGAAGTGCTTTAGACTATTTTACCAAAATTATTGACCATCTGTTTGTTGAGCAAGCAAAATTCTTGAAGCTAACAGATAGAGAGGAAAATAATTTTTCTTTATTCATAAAAGAAGAGATTACAAAGAGGGAGTTATAGCTCTCCCAAAAGCTTTTTACATGGTCAATTTGTCAATAACCATACAGTAAGACTTCTCTACGGGGTGTTGAAGCTCAGTTCCCTGGTTCACATGCAAAAGAAATTCAAGATTTCTCTACGGGATGTTGAAGCTCAGTTCCCTGGTTCACATGCAAAAGATCTCCTCTGCAAATGTCAATTAGGATCTGTCATCCGAAATGAAGCAGGAGAGGAAAGGAAAGTGCTGCACTGAAGCGCAATTCTGAACTCCAAATGCTGCAATTCTGCACTGCAAGTGCTGCAGCTCCTTATTTACAGCCCCTTCAGAAGTTTATCTCTCGGAGCCAGAGCTTGAAACTTGCAACTATGTTGTAAAGCATATGCTTCTGACTTCCTTAGAGTTACTTCTGCTGATGAAGATCGATGGATCCACATACATTCCTCTTCAGGAAGGACTGGACTTACTGCAAAAGGAACAGAGTTTCCAAAAGAGTGAAAACGCGGAGCTAAGCTAACTCCGCGCACAGTTGAAGAAATAGCCTCGCGCTTTAAACGCAGAGGATGATGCGATAACTTCGCGTAAAGGGGGACAAGATTTCTTTCTGCTCTTTCCTTCTCTTTCAAATTCATAGCGACTGCTAATCAAGGATAGCCTCACAATTCATCGCGACTGCTAATCAAGGATAGCCTCGCAATTCATAGCGACTGCTAATCAAAGATAGCCTCGCAATACATCGCGACTGCTAATCAAAGATAGCCTCGCGGATTCATTAAGACTACTAGTAAAGCCCCGCGTTTCAAGCGCAGGGACGACACAATAAAACGGCGATCTCGCCAACAAGATAAGCAATCGTCCAGAATAAATCAAGCCAAAATATCTCAGAATGGTTCTTAGAAAACCAAGAGATGAGGTTTTTACCTTCGGAAGACGCTGCATAGACTGGTTCACCGTTGCGTTTACCTTCACGGCTGCTGCCATCAACGCCGGCCAACTTGCGAAAAGCCAAACTCCTCTGGAGAGACATCCTATGGAGAATTGAACGAAGATCAGTTGAAGATCATTCGTGAGTCACTCGAGTTCTCAGAAATTCTTCGGATGAGATGAAGAAGAAGATGAGCCGGGAGCTCTATTTAAACAGAATTTCCGTCGCTTGGTATTCGGCGTGGAAACTCGGGGTAATTAATGACGTAATTACTCATTTCACTGAAGACGAAGTGAAGCTGATTAGCTCCGCGTAAGTGAGCGTAACGCAAGATAGACTTGGTATTCTAACTCCGCGTTTTCAGTTAAAAGAATCCAAAGTATTTCAAAATCTGCTGAAGTCTAAGCCATTTTGAAAACTTTGGAGGGGGTTCTGTTGGCAGTGAAAATTTCTATGTTAAAAGGATTTTCCACAACAGAACGCGGAGCTAATTCAATAGCCCCGCGTTTGGTTACATTAACCCTGCGTTTGAATAAAACGCGGAGATGTTTAATAGCTCCGCGTTGATTCCGCAGTCTGGCTTGTATTAGCCTCGCGTTTGAGTAAAACGCGGAGATGATCAATAGCTCCGCGTTTTGGTTATTTAGCGTCGCGTTTTGATGCGATTAAAGCTCCGCGTAAGCAGATAATCAGAATCTCAAATTGATTGAGATTATGATTCTGGGCTTATCCAAACACCCGAATCAAGTCTAATCAGAATTCCATCAAAACAAGATATTTGATTGGAATCCTGGATGAATGCGAGTTCTATTTAGATAGAAACTCTTGCATTAACCTGAGGCTATAAATACCTTCCTGCTGAAACCCTAGGGGTCTTCTTCTTCTTTTTGGCATCGGAAGCCTCCTATCGATCCTTTGGCAATTCAAGTACGCGAGAGAGCCTTGAAGCCTTTGCTGATCATCTTCTGAAATCTTGGAGAATTCAAGTTACGCACAGAGCCTTGAGTTCGTGAAGATCAGAGAAAACCACCATCTTCTTTCTGGAGTTCTTGAGAAGTTCGAGTTACGCGAGAGAGTCTTGAACGAATCAAAGCCAGAGAAGATCGTCTATAGTCGGCCGATATCTTCAAGAGAGAAGATTTCAACGTACCGATCGTCCAAAGGAACTGCTTGACAGATCCCATCGCCACAGATCCCACAATATTATAAAAGAGAGCGATTGAAATATAAAATCCTCTCGTTTGTTCTTTTTTTTTTTTATATATCTTGCTCACTTTCATTGTAATTTAAGTTAATTCAATGGGAGGAAGCGAAGGAACTTTTGTGACGAACACCCATCATACTGGGGTAAAAGTATGAATTGCCCAACGCCAACTAGGCAATGGGAAGAGAACTAGTTTCTCGCCAACCCATCATACTGGGGTAAAAGTATGAATTGCCCAACGCCGACTAGGCAATGGGAAGAGAACAAGTTTCTCGCCAACCCATCATGCTGGGGTAAAAGTATGAATTGCCCAATGCCAACTAGGCAATGGGAAGAGAACTAGTTTCTCGCCAACCCATCATACTGGGGTAAAAGTATGAATTGCCCAACGCCGACTAGGCAATGGGAAGAGAACAAGTTTCTCGCCAACCCATCGTGCTGGGGGTAAAAGTATGAATTGCCCAACGCTGACTAGGCAATGGGAAGAGAACTAGTTTCTCGCCAACCTATCATACTGGGGTAAAAGTATGAATTGCCCAACGCCGACTAGGCAATGGGAAGAGAACAAGTTTCTCGCCAACCCATCATGCTGGGGTAAAAGTATGAATTGCCCAACGCCAACTAGGCAATGGGAAGAGAACTAGTTTCTCGCCAACCCATCATACTGGGGTAAAAGTATGAATTGCCCAACGCCGACTAGGCAATGGGAAGAGAACAAGTTTCTCGCCAACCCATCGTGCTAGGGTAAAAGTATGAATTGCCCAACGCCGACTAGGCAATGGGAAGAGAACTAGTTTCTCGCCAATCTATCATACTGGGGTAAAAGTATGAATTGCCCAACGCCAACTAGGCAATGGGAAGAGAACGAGTTTCTCGCCAACCCATCATGCTGGGGTAAAAGTATGAATCGCCCAATACCGATAAAGTAAAGGGAAGAGAAAAAGTTTGGCATTTAAGCCCAAACGTAGTCCTCGACAACTCACCATGTTGAGGGAAATAACATGGCTAGCCCAACTCAAACGGTAGTTGGTAAAGGCTAATCAAATCCGTTAATAGCTAAGGGTTTGCTAAAAATCCCATATTAAACTTTAATTTTTTTACTTCGGCTCGAGAAATTGAGCATCAACGATACCGAGATAAATCGTTTTGACGACAGGTTATTTGTTAGGCAAGCAAATCTGTTTTGAAGCCGGCAAATAAAAGAGTCAAAAGAATCATCTTTATTAAAAAGGTGAAGATACAAAAAGAATTTCAAAGAAACATCATAAAGTTATCTCTCTCCTGTTTACGAAGTTCTTATTACAAGGAAGATAAAAGCGTAAAGAGAGATGAAACTATTGGCCTCCCAGGAGTCTCAATTGGTTTATTGTCTCGTCCAAATTTCTACGATGAGAAGCCTCCACGGTTTGCTGAGCTTGCCTACGCAACTCATCATCACTTATTGTAAATTGTTGCTGACGAGATTCTTCTATGGCACGATTCCTGACCATCTCTTCCTGCTGAATCTGCTCCTGCTGGACAAGCAACATCTCCTGTTTCTTGACAGATTCTCCTAATCGGAGTTCATTTTCTATCAAGGTGGCCCGAGCTCTGTCAGCTCCTGAGATCATCTCTCCTCCTGCTGCCTTAAAATATTTCTTTGAAATAAGGATTCTGCTCGAAGCCGCGCCAGCTCTATCTCAGTGATCGCCTCCACATCCGCCTGACGGAGTGTGTGTAGCGTGGTCACCTGCTCTTCTAAGGCTGCAAGGCGAGCCCGGTATGGAGCTGCTCGATCTTGTCCACCGAATTCTTCAATATTTCCTAAATACCGGAGTAACAGTGGACGTGCGAAGTTGAAGAAATCATGGCCAGCAAGAACCATCTCGACACATCTTCTTAACAAATGCATAAAATCCTCGATAGTGAAGCCGAAAAGTCTTTCAAGAGGATTTGCAGTGTCGGTAGGCAAAGTAGGTAATGCCAAAAGAGGTGTCGTGAGCAAGGGAGCAGTAGTGGTTGGGATTGGAGAAGAAGAAGCCCGTCCCTGCATTAAATTCATGATCTGAGGGACCAGTAGAGCCAGTGCAGATCTGGAAGAGCTGGAGATCCCAGACGAAGTACCGTCAGTACAGATCATTTGGGTACCCCCACCAACAGGGAGAGAAGATAGGACCACTTCGCCTGAAACTCCTTCGGTGGGAGAAGCATCTTCGAACTAGAATTTCAAATTATTCTCCTCCCCTGCTGGAAGGCTTGAAGTCGGAAGAGTTGCAGGTATCTCAGCAGCCACGACAACGGACGACGTTAAAATCGCTGACTGAGAAGGCACACCAACGACCGTGGGAAATGTCTCAGTAGAGCAAACGGGTGTTGGAGATGGCATGCTAGGAGAAGGTGTAGCCTCATTAGCAGCAGCTGCGATGATAATCTCAGTTCTCTCATCACTTCCCAATTCGTCAATTGAGGGAATTAAAGAGGAAACAGAGGCATGAGCCGGTGTGGAATAATCAGCCGCAAACTCACCAGCAGAGCTACCCACACCACCAACAGAGCCAGAATGGTCCATTCTATCGTCAGACTCTACTTGGGTCGTCGAGTGCATTGGCGAAAGAAGTTGATCACCTACGTTTCAGAAGACCAGAAAAGCAGTGTTACGTTAAAATAATAACGGGCAAAAGATAAAATGCTAAGGGCCATACCAGGCGATACAAGTCCAGTTGTCGGACTTGAAGGGGGAGCCATTGTCGTTTCCAGCAATGTACCCGTCTCGCTACCCGTTAGTTGCGCCCCAGGTTCTGCCACAGGCTCTACGGCCGAAGGAGCCGAAACCTCAGCAACACTTGGAGCTTTAGCAGGTTCATCCTCCCTTGCCAACGCTGGGGGTACAGCTGAAACTAACAAGTCTGAAGCAAGTTTGATAGCCACTTCTTGGGGGGCTATCAAAGTTTCCTGTGCCAGTTTTTGCTTCTTACCCGGCCTTTTCTTTAAAGTGCCGCGGCGTTTGAGAGTTGGACTCAGGGAACGACTGACAACAGGCTGAGGAACTCCACCAGCACCAGTATTGTCGTCATCATCACCGGCATCATCGTCTGATTCGCTGACATCCGAAGGCTCAGCCGCAGCGCCAAGGAATTCTTCCATTCCTTTTATCCTTACCCTAGAAGCACCCTGGCGGCTAATATAGAGGGCTTCAATCTCTTTACAACAACTGCGATTGAGAGAGAAGCCGGGCACGTCAGCATTCGCAATGTTGAACCAATTGCAGGAGCTGAGGGTCATGGCAATTCTGGCACCTTCTGGGGCAAGGAGAATTCAGCCTCGGTCCCGCCAGCTGCAAAATGGAACCAGCCACGAGCGCCTTCGTATAAATTCCCCTCGTAAGCGAGATCTTTATTTGGATTGCCCACATAAAGTTGAGAATATCCAAACTGGCGAGCAAAGCGACTCGGGGTATATGGCTCAATCTGACACTGGAGATCTTGACGATACACCAAGTATCCGGGACGGATGTTGAGAAGCCACCAGGACGCTCCTGCAGATAAAGTAGTGAACTTAACCGCTCCCACGGCATCTTTCAGCCTTGTCCCATATCCTCCACCGGGAAAGTCAGGAAAACATCTGAAGATCTCATAATTCTGAAAGCTACGAAGAGTCTTCCGAATCTGGGACATATAATTCTGCCTCCATGAAGAACGTTCATACAGTTCTACAAGGAAACACTTTTCGCCCGAATGACGCTCTGGTGCACTCATTAAGGAGGGACAGTGCAAGACGAGCCACGCCATCAAATAGGTATAGGGCATCTCCACCCTAGGGTTTGGAGTTTTCGGTTGGGCAGTCTCTTTCGACTTGCCCTTTCCTTTCCCCTTGACCTTAATAGTGGGGAGGAAATCACGACAGAATACCCTCAGTCCATACTGCAAATTGCATACCATGGCAGGAAGGAGTCCAAGGGGTCGGCCGTATGCAAGAAGAACCGCTGGATATACCACGGTCACTGCAATCGCTTCCTTGGGCAATGACGGCACGACGCATCTTTTGAGCCACAGCATCAGAAACCCGGCAATGAGACCTCTGTTGGAGATCGGAAACTGGGCTTGATAGTGATAGCTCTTGAATGAAGTGCCAGGACTGTATCCATTCTCATTGGATTCAGTGGTATAATATAATAGATGGCGGCCCTTAGCAATACGGTGATCAATCTCTGAGCCATAGATGGGTGGATGACCATGGATAATGGCCGAGCTATCCTTAGAATTTAAGTTGGCAAAGAGATATTCGGCCCACTTCTTGTGACCAATACCGTGATTACGCGCACTCGTCAAGTCAGCGCAAATATGATAATGGCACATCATCTCCCAGTATGTGGCATGGATGCGCTCATCCCTCGCCAATAGCATGTTCAACTCATCAGTAGTAGGGATATACTCCTCGTAAGGGACTTCGCCCATCGAGAGCCCAGAAACCTCAAACATCTCGTGGAGAGCGAACCCTAGCTCACCCACTGGAGTAAAGAAAGTACAGGTTTCAGGGTTATACATCTCCAAGAGGCAGTAAAAGTGATAAGCACTCTGGGGAAACCCGAATTGGACATTCCTGATGGCTTTATACAAGCCAATATCCTTTAAAATGGGCTCGTGGGAATCCAGCATGTACTGAACAAGGCGTGCCCACCACATATTGTTAGAAGAATGAACCCAGCCAGGCATCCTGAAGTCGCTAGCCGGGTACTGACCATCCTTCACCAAGAACTCACTTAAGAAAGTTCGGGCACGAGATGGGACTTCTCTCACTGGAAGCTCCTTGCCAAATCGGCCTGGAAGCAAGCCAGTAATGCATCTGGGGGAACCATCTTGATAAACCCCTTTTGCACCAAATTTGCCTGTTGGGACGCCATCTTGCTCTTGAGTCAGTCCCCATTTTAATTCTCGAGGCGTCGCTAGCCTTTGAAGATAGACCAGAGGATAGCTACGATCCATTCTAGGCAAAAACATCAACATTTCGCCTGAGTTAGATAGCCAGACACGTTCCCCTTCAGAAAGGATCTCATCTGATTGATCCATCTGGTCTCCAAAGAGGAAGGCGGGTTTCTCCATCGCCTTTCTGTTCACATCTTCAAAAGCCGCGTCAGTTATGATTTCTCGCGCAGTAGTGGGGTGGTACTTGATCAGCTTCTCCTTGCGTTCCTTCGGGTCTGGCTTGTATGAGGGACGGATGGTAGTGAAACGGAATTGGCCCGAGGGATCAGAACCCCCAACAAAACCGAAGTAGTTCTTGTGGGGAAGAGATTCCATCGAATATCCTACTGCAAAAAGAAAGCAGAATGAGAGAAGTTTCTCTAGGGCAGAAAATTCCTCTAAGTATGGACGCGCGAAGCTAAAAATTAGAACGCGCGAAGTTAAGAATAGCGCCGCGCGAAGCTAAAGATTAGACCGCGTAGAAATAGCCTCGCGTTTTCAGCGCGACTGCTACTTGAAATAGCCTCGCGTTTTTAACGCGACTGCTACTTGAAATAGCCTCGCGTTTTTAGCGCGACTGCTACTTGAAATAGCCTCGCGTTTTTAGCGCGACTGCTACTTGAAATAGCCTCGCGTTTTTACGCAACTGCTACTTGAAATAGCCTCGCGTTTTTAGCGCGACTGCTACTTGAAATAGCCTCGCATTTTTAGCGCGATTGCTACTTGAAATAGCCTCGCGTTTTCAGCGCGACTGCTACTTGAAATAGCCTCGCGCTTTAAACGCGAGGATAACACGATAACTTCGCGTAAGAAAAAAGTTAGAGACTTTTCTTCTTCTCCAAGCCTTAAGGCAGGAGTACGGCGATCTCGTCGGTAGAAGAGTTGATTGATCAGTTAAATTTAAGCCAAATCACTCTAGAAATGTTCTAAAGAGTCTCGATGAAAGGATTCTTACCCCCGATAGGCGAAATGTGGGCTGGCGCGTCGCTGCCTTGGCCGCCGCCACCACTGCTTGCGCCAGTCGCCGATGATGGAGCCGCTCGAGAAGTAGCACGAGTTTTGGGTGCCATTGCTGAGGAAAAATTGACTGAAAATCGACTGAAAATCTGGAGAAACTCGGTCGGAAGAAGATCGGGTGGTCTGAACTCTGATCGCCTGAATCTCTAAGTTTCTGGAAAATTCTCAAATAGAATGAGAAGGATAAGAAATAGAGATTTCTTTTAAATGAAAGGAACCGCCTCTTGGAATTAGGCGCGAATCTCGGAGAAAGTGACTGGTCAGTTACTCTCCAACACGCGAAGCTATTAGCCTCGCTCGACTATGGAAATGCGAAGTTGTTTAACTCCGCGCAACTATACAAAACGCGAGGATAGCCTATGCCTTAGCTTCGCGTTTTCATGGAAAAACTTAGATTTTTGACGAGTGCAATTAGGCGCTTCCATCTAAGTTAAAAATGATCATTATCCGATCGTTTGGGTATTATCAGTCTAAGTTACGCAGAAATGCCTTAGACTATTTTACCAAAATTATTAACCATCTGTTTGTTGAGCAAGCAAAATTATTGAAGCCAACAGATAGAGAGGAAAATAATTTATCTTTATTCATAAAAGAAGAGATTACAAAGAAGGAGTTATAGCTCTCTCAAAAGATTTTACATGATCAACTCATCAATAACCAAACAGTAAGATTTCTCTACGGGGTGTTGAAGCTCAGTTCCCTGGTTCACATGCAAAAGAATTCAAGATTTCTCTACGGGGTGTTGAAGCTCAGTTCCCTGGTTCACATGCAAAAGATCTCCTCTGCAAATGTCAACTAGGATCTGTCATCCGAAATGAAGCACGAAAAGGAAAGGAAAGTGCTGCACTGAAGCGCAATTCTAAACTGCAAGTGCTGCAATTCTGCACTGCAAGTGCTGCAGCTCCTTATTTACAGCCTCTTCAGAAGTTTATCTCTCGGAGCCAGAGCTTGAAACTTGCAACTATGTTGTAAAGCATATGCTTCTGACTTCTTTAGAGTCACTTCTGCTGATGAAGATCGATGGACCCGCATACATTCCTCTTCA
This sequence comes from Dracaena cambodiana, assembly GCA_036321105.1. Lineage (NCBI taxonomy): Eukaryota > Viridiplantae > Streptophyta > Magnoliopsida > Asparagales > Asparagaceae > Dracaena > Dracaena cambodiana. The sequence goes on from JAYEPQ010000016.1 coordinate 29,545,733, forward strand.
GAAAGGATTGGACTTACTGCAAAAGGAACAAAGTTTCCAAAAGAGTGAAAACGCGGAGCTAAGCTAACTCCGCGCACAGTTGAAGAAATAGCCTCGCGCTTTAAACGCAGAGGATGATGCGATAACTTCGCATAAAGGGGGACAAGATTTCTTTCTGCTCTTTCCTTCTCTTTCAAATTCATAGCGACTGCTAATCAAAGATAGCCTCGCAATTCATCGCGACTGCTAATCAAAGATAGCCTCGCAATTCATCGCGACTGCTAATCAAAGATAGCCTCGCGGATTCATCGCGACTGCTAATCAAAGATAGCCTCGCAATTCATAGCAACTGCTAATCAAAGATAGCCTCGCAATTCATCGCGACTGCTAATCAAAGATAGCCTCGCAATTCATCGCGACTGCTAATCAAAGATAGCCTCGCAATTCATCGCGACTGCTAATCAAAGATAGCCTCGCAATTCATCGCGACTGCTAATCAAAGATAGCCTCGCAATTCATAGCGACTGCTAATCAATTCATAGCGACTGCTAATCAAAGATAGCCTCGCAATTCATCGCGACTGCTAATCAAAGATAGCCTCGCGGATTCATTGAGACCACTAGTAAAGCCCCGCGTTTCAAGCGCAGGGACGACACAATAAAACGGGGATCTCGCCAACAAGACAAAGCAATCGTCCAGATTAAAATAAAACCAAAATATCTCAGAATGGTTCTTAGAAAACCAAGAGATGAGGTTTTTACCTTCAGAAGACGCTGCATAGACTGGTTCGCCGTCGTGTCTACCTTCACGGCTGCTGCCATTAACGCCGGCCAACTTGCGAAAAGCCAAACTCTTCTGGAGAGACATCCTGTGGAGAATTGAACGAAGATCAGTTGAAGATCATTCGTGAGTCACTCGAGTTCTCAGAAATTCTTCGGATGAGATGAAGAAGAAGATGAGCCGGAAGCTCTATTTAAACAGAATTTCCTTCGCTTGGTATTCGGCGTGGAAACTCAGGGTAATTAATGACATAATTACTCATTTCACTGACGACGAAGTGAAGCTGATTAACTCCACGTAAGTGAGCGTAACGCGAGATAGACTTGGTATTCTAACTCCGCGTTTCAGTTTGAAGATCCAAAGTATTTCAAAATCTGCTGAAGTCTAAGCCATTTTGAAAACTTTGGAGGGGGTTCTGTTGGCAGTGAAAATTTCTAAGTTAAAAGGATTTTCCACAACAGAACGCGGAGCCAATTCAATAGCCCCGCGTTCGGTTATATTAACCCTGCGTTTGAATAAAACGCGGAGATGTTTAATAGCTCCGCGTTGATTCCGCAGTCTGGCTTGTATTAGCCTCGCGTTTGAGTAAAACGCGGAGATGATCAATAGCTCCGCGTTAGCTCCGCGTTTTGGTTATTTAGCGCCGCGTTTTAATGCGATTAAAGATCCGCGTAAGCAGATAACCAGAATCTCAAATTGATTGAGATTATGATTTTGGGTTTATCCAAATACCCGAATCAAGTCTAATCAGAATTCCATCAAAACTAAGATATTTGATTGGAATCCTTGATGAATGTGAGTTCTATTTAGATAGAAACTCTTGCATTAACCTGGGGCTATAAATACCTTTCTGGTGAAACCCTAGTGGTCTTCTTTTTTCGGCATCGGAAGTCTCCTATCGATCCTTTGGCAATTCAAGTACGCGAGAGAGCCTTGAAGCCTTTGCTGATCGTCTTCTGAAATCTTGGAGAATTCAAGTTACGCACAGAGCCTTGAGTTCGTGAAGATCAGAGAAAGTCACCATCTTCTTTCTGGAGTTCTTGAGAAGTTCGAGTTACGCGAGAGAGCCTTGAACAAATCAAAACCAGAGAAGATCGTCTATATTCGGCCGATATCTTCAAGAGAGAAGATTTCAACGTACCGATCATCCAAAGGAACTGCTTGACAGATCCCATCGCCACAGATCCCACAATATTGTAAAAGAGAGAGATTGAAGTATAAAATCCTCTCGTTTGTTCTTTTTATCTCTTGTTCACTTTCATTATAATTTAAGTTAATTCAATGGGAGGAAGCGAAGAAACTTTTGCGACGAACACTAGGAAAGAACTCTACCTGCTGAAAATCCGGGACCCTCTGATTTATAATACTTACTGGGAGTTGCTCTGCCATTATCATATTTGCACCCATACATCCGGCACCCACAGTTTGAAGCCAAAGAAGTGGCTGCAGTATCTTCTGTCCAATTTTTCTAGGAGTAATCCAAACTTTACTCGCCTTTCTCCAGTTTCTGAAAAGGAAATTGAGAGAAGAATCGCCAGTTTCGGAACAGATGCTTATGTCGCTGAATCTGACGAGGAATCTTTAAGGCTGGAACGTCCTTTGAAAGTTTTTACTATCAGGCCCTCCAGCCTTTATTTGATCCTGCCTTCTTGGTGGGCTGTTTGATGGTATGACTGAAGAAGTGTGTTATTCCTTCGTAGGAAAACATACACATTAGGGCCGTATACCCAGTCGTCCTACTAGCATTTGGTAGGCGGCTCAGTTTGTTGCCCGCGATGGTTTGCAGTATCCAAAACGGACTGAGGAGATTATCTGAAAAATTTTGCAATGTGAAGGAGCAAAAGAAGAAGGGAGATCTGGTCATTAAGACTCCTACTCTGCATGTAGAACTCCCTTATACTTATTTGATGGCTTGGCTGGTTCTACATTGCCCCACTTTATTGAGTCCTGCAGACTCGCAGATTGACTTAAGTGCTCCCATAGTGCAGCACTACGAGAGGTCACAATGGAAAGGGGGCTACATGGACATGATCTGCAAGATCCTTCGTCATTTCTCGACTTTTGAATTGTTTAGATGTTTTCCGTACTTCCCAAATGCCGGGTACGGGGAGGAATTCACGGATACTGCTGGTGCTGATAAATTTATTGTTCTATCCTCGGGGTGCTTCTGGTGGTTGATAAACATCCACCCAGGACATCTGGTTCTTCGTTTGGGGAACCATTGCTACATAGAGCTTTACTACCCGAGTCGTTTCGCTCGACAGTTCAGGTATGATCAGTTTATGTTGGTAATCCCAACAGAGAAATAAGTTTTGTTAGGAATGCTTTTGAGGGAGCTCGAGCTTGGTTTCACATCGTCACAGGTGGAACCCAGGCCAGTTTTGATGGTCCGCTCAAGACCCCAAATTCGAGTATGAGGTTCTGTTTCTGTAAGTGTTTCGTGGATGCTAATTCTGCTCCCCAGAATTTCAATATAAATCATACTAGCTTGCGGGAGATCAGAGATTGGTATGCTCAGAAGAAAAAGGCTGGCAGCACCAAAGTAGCAGGATGGAAGATTTCGAGGGAGATAGTGCATCCAATGAATTAGAACCGATAACTCAATAGAGGGAAGAGGACAATGATGCACCAGTTCAAGTTGCCTCTCTTGATGCTTCTCCTCTCCCGACATCGAAGAAGACTTCTCCTCAACCGCAGTCTCCTCCCAAGAAATCTTCACATAAGCGTAAGAGACTAAGGCGCCTTAGTGACTTGCCTACCATTCCACAGGAGATTGATTTGCAGAGCACCCCATCTAGGACTGGCACTACAACGTCCCTTCTAGTTTCTGAGTCCCTCATTAAGGAACCCGAGAATGATGAAAATGACTCATCTTTAACCCTTCGTTCCCTTAAGAGACGTCGGAGTCAAGGACCTGTCATCTGCAGTGATCCTGCTCCCGTTACTCAAGAGGGTTCGACCCCCTTATTTGTCAGACTACTGTTGAAGTTGGTGTTTTTTTTGGCCATACCAGAGGATTCTACAGCTCCTGTTGCTCAAGACACTGCAGATGAAGTGCAAATCTTTGGGGAGACTCGCACATCAAGTCCCTCAAAAGTAGGACTTCCTTAGGAAAATGAAGATGAATGGGGCGACGATGATGATGTCAGTAGTGGCAATTTTCGCCTTCTACCCCTCCCTCAGACCATGGTAAGTACGTTTACTTGAGCAAAGATATTCGGGCTGAAGTATACAGGCCTGAAGTGTTTGGTCCCGAGGTGTATGGAATTGGAGAATCCAGTGTCCAACCTTTAGGTCTGCATCTTCCTTCTTTAGTAATTATATTATCACTAAATGACACTGTATCATTTAAATATTAACTTTCTCCTTTTGCTAACTTCAGTTTCAACTCCAGATGCAAAGGTAATTTTTCCAGATGACACCACCACGAGGGCTGACATTGATGAGGCGACCGAAGTTACTACTTCCGCTGTTGATACTACAGAAGCAGTGATCCCCGAAACTACTATGTCTATGGTTTTGGCCACAGCTATTCCGACCGATGTTATGGTTCATGAGGTTGTAGTTGGTAGCTCTGCTAAAGTCTCCAGAAGTTCCATTCCTCCTGGTACCAGCTTGGTTGCCCCCATACAACAGGACACGGATCAAACCGCTTCTGCCTCAGCCAGTATCAATTCTTCTCATGCAGAGATTGACATCTTGAGATTGATCTATTGAAGGACACAGTGAAAACTTTCCTTCACTTCCTGGACCGCTGTATTGATAAAATACTGAAGGGGCTTCCTTTTCTTCACTTGCCAAAGTCCTTAATATTTACTTAACTGGTATTATCAGCATTGGTGGAGAGGATATAGCTACTCCCTTTAGACTTATGATAACTTAGCTTCAAAAGCATGCTGAATTCCTATCAAAAACCAAAAGCGGTGATAAATCTGAGACAGTGGAAATCATTTTCCAGAAGCTGAAAGAGAAACAGCTTAAATTCCAGAAAGAGACTCAGGAGAAGGCAAATGCTTGCAAAACCTCCTTAGAAAATGGTCGATCAGACCGCGAGTCTCTAGTTCTTCAAGTGGAAGTCGTTGCTTCAATTGTCAAGGATCATGACCAAACTATTATTAGGACTCAAGAGACCATCGCCAAGGCTCAAGCTTTCTTGGCTAAAATCATCAAGGAGCATGATTAATCAATGAGGAACCTTGCCAACTTATCGCGCCAGCGGGATAATACAACCAGAGATCTCTATGCGATACAAGTTGAATTAGATACGCTGGAGGCTACTGCAGCGCAGAATGTTATTGCCAGTGACGAGGAATTGCGTCTTAAGCTACTGTTCAAGCTTATGAGACCCTTCAACAAGACATTGATGATGTAGAGGAGAAAATAAAGCCCTCTTGAATCATTAAACTGTAAAAGTTTGCATACATTTGTTTTAGCTCTCTGCTCTTTTTTTGTAATAGTTCCCTTGTCGTCTATAGAGAACCTGATTTTTGCCTTCCAATGTACGGTTTTGTCGTTGTTCTTCAAAAATTTGTAATGAAACTGCCATCTTTTGTCTGAAGTTTGCGAACCACCGTAAAATTCTGGTATCTGTATATCTGTTACGTGACTTTTTTAAGTCACGTGAAGTCTAGGGGTTCACGGATTAACACACTCCATATTTAACCCGCGACCTTGGTTCCGGAATTTTGGTTCGCGATACTTCGTCTGGAAGTTTGTTGAATAGACCGTAGACTCTTTCAGAATTTGTAGAAACTTCTGCGAGCCATGGGATGAAGTCGTCGGGCGTAGAATTCCAAGAGCTGCATTTCTCTATTAATGACGAGATCTCCGGATTGCGATATCTAAACGTCCCATGCAACAGTAATAAATTCTGTTGAGATCTGAACTGAAAATCTTAGCCGAAGATTTCGGTTTTATCTCTTCTAAACTAAAGATCACGGCCACCAGGCCGTCTATATAAGACACATGATCTCTTCAATGGAAGATCATTCAGCCTTGAGAAAATTTCTTCCTGACTCTCTTCCTTTCCTTTCTTTTGTAGCCGATCTAGTGTAGCCATATTTTCTTCTTCTCTAACCGAAGTGATGGATAAGAGTTGGCATGTTACAAGACCTCCAGACTGCATCAATCCAGCGGGGTGCTCCACCGTAAAGGTTCTTATGACCGTAGTCATTTTTCTTAATTAAGGTAAACATCTCCTTCTGATTCATATCCTCCTCTTCCTTCTTTTTCTTCCCTTTTTTTTTAACAGGGATTTAACTCGGCTACAGAACATAACCGTAGTCATGCTCCTTAATAATGGCCCAGACCCGATGGGCTCGTAATTGCTTCCAATACCTCAAGGGTCTTGGAAGGTCTCATGAATTTTTCATGAGAGAAAAGATTTCGGGTCTATGGCATTGGTTTTCTTCTTTCCTAATACTCCACAAGGTTGGGGTACTAATGATCAGCACCTTGATATTGTGCAACCCCTCATGTTGTACATCTGGGGTGTGCACCTGGTATGCCAGTTTTGAACTAATCAAGTCACTGACATCATCACTGAGGAAACCAACCTGGAGGTCTCTGATTGTGGTCGGAAAGAAGAAACAAGATTGTACTCTTGAACCATCTTTTAAGAGGAGGCTACAAGAGCAAATTGGAAGTGGGAGGCCATGGAGCGAACTTTTTGATCCGAGCCATGCCCAAAGAGAAGGCTACAGAAGTAAGTCTGTCATTCCAGAAGAAGAGCCTACAGGAGCAAACTTTTTGATCCGAACCATGCTGAAAGAGACGGTTACAGAAGCAAGTTTTCTCTCCCTTTTTTTTTACATCAGTGATTTGTATCCACTCTTTTTGACTGTACAACACTAGAGAATTCTCTGTAATTTTGTTCTGTTGATGAATAAAAAAGTTCTTTTCATTTTACGTAACTAAAAGTATCTGAATAATGATTCTGATATTGATTACCAGAGATAACTGTTAACTTGATAATCTCAAAATGAATCACAATTTTCTAAATACCTGAAATTACTGTGAATGAAAGAACTTCTTATTGACAAGTTTGGTTTGCCAGAGGTGTTTTTGACTCGGCAAATTTGTTAGAAAGAAAGTTTGGTTCGTCAGAGGTATTATTTAACTTGGCAAATTTGACGAAGATTTGGTTCGCCAGAGGTATTTTTAACTTGGCAATTTAGATAAAAAGAAATTTGATTCACCAAAGATATTTTTAACTTGGAAAGAAAATCTGGTTTGCCAGAGGTATTATTAACTTGGCAATTTAGATAAAAAGAAAATCTGGTTCGCCAGAAGTATTTTTTAACTAGGTAATTTTGAAAGAGGGGAAAATGTGATTCGCGAACTAAAGGCTTTTAGTCCGGAATCAAGAATCTTCATTAATGAACTTCTGATTACAGAGAAACTTTTTGTTCATGATTTGCATAGAACTACCCATGCCGTATTATAACTGGTGTTCTGCAATTTCACTAAGAGTAATACTTTTTCAAGAATTTACCGTTAATCGGCATCATAATCTTATCACCATTCGGTTTTGCCAACCGATGTGCGCCGTTTGAATAGACAGTATCAATGAAAAAAAGCCCCTACCACTTCGGCTGGAACTTTCCTCTAGGCTTTTGGCTAGTTATGATTGGTCTTCTGACTAACAAGATCATATCACCTTTCTTGAAAGCTCTTTACTTAGCCTTTTTGTTAAAGATTCTGGAGATCCGCGCCTAGTATAGCTCGATATTCTGTTGAGCTTCTAAGCACTTATCATCCAAGTCTTCTAATTCTTGGAGTCTTTATTGATATCTTTCTTCTTGCGTCATTCTAGTTATTAATGCAACTCGTAATGATGGGATTTGGATTTCCAAAAGCAAGACTGCTTCTGACCCATATACCAAAGAGAAGGGCGTGGCATTGGTGGGAGTTCAGACTGTGGTGCGTTACGCCCACAGGCACTCTCCGACCTTTTTATCCCAGTCCCTTTGATTGGATGATACAAACTTTTTAAGAAGTTTTACAATGGTCTTATTGAAACTTTCTGGTAGACCATTAGCTGCAGGGTAATATGGTGATGAAGCTACATCCTCGATCCTGTACTTGTTGCAGAATCTGGAATACGCTTGGCTCACCAACTGGGGTCCGTTGTCATGAATTATTCTTCTGGGCACCTCGAAACGATAAAGCACCTGGTGCTTGATGAATTTGATAACATCTAACGACATTACTTCAGTTAGAAAAATGGCCTCAGTCCATTTCGAAAAGTAATCCGTTATAACTAAAACGAACCAGTATCCCCTTATTGATGGTGGAGAAATTAGCCCTACGATGTCCATACCCTATTGTTCAAACGGCCATGACATAGCTGTTGAGTGAAGATACTCCATAGCTTGATGTATAAAGTCTGCATGTATTTGGCAGGACCTACACTTCTTGGCGTAGTTAATCGCTTATGTCATCATCTTAGGCCAGTAATAACTCATTCTTCGAATTCTATCCCAGAGTTTCGGCCCTGGTTGGTGTGCTTCGCAGATGCCAGCATGAGCTTCTTCGAGTACCTTTTGAGCTTCACGGTTGGAGAGACAGCGAAATAAAATTCCGTCGTAAGATTTCCTATACAATGTCTGGAGTTCTGCGCTGTAGTAGAACCGGACAGCCCTTCCCTGAATTGCCCTGGCTTCTTTTGGACCTTCGGGTAATATATCGTAAATGACATAGTCTATATAAGGAAAATGCCAATCCCTCAGTTCTATGCTTGATTCGAAAGCGTCAGCTTCGTCTTCCTGTAGTTTCTTCATTTCTACTTTGAACTCGTCCTTTGGACAAAATAATTCTTTACTTTCTACTGTAATTTGCCTTCTAGCATGCTTGGGCAAGGCTAATGTAGCAGCCAAGGAAGCTAGCGAATCTGCATAACTATTTCGGTGGCGCTTGCTTGGGCAAGGCTAATGTAGCAGCCAAGGAAGCTAGCGAATCTGCATAACTATTTCGGTGGCGCTTTATGTGGCTGATGTAGAAACTTTCAAAACCATCGGCGATCTTGATCACCACACGATAATACGGCAAGAGGTTTTCATGTTTGACTTTGTACTCCCCTTTTACTTAATTCACAATAAGTTGAGGGTCCTCATATGCCTCCAAATATTTGACCCCCAGTTGTTTGGCTATTTTTAAGCCGATTAGGAGGGCGTTATATTCCGCGACATTGTTGGAGCACAGCTTGTTAATGAGTCAGCTCGAGGAATGATGTGGTTGCGGGGAGAGACGAAAACAACTCCTACCCCCGCTGTCATCTTTCCCTCGGATCCCATTCGGGAGGCACCATCAAAGAAAAGTTGCCATACACCTTTCTAGATTGTATTTGCCTCAGAAGACTTTTGCGAGTCATCCTTTTCTGGAATTAAGTCTCATTCTTCTAACTCTCCCAGGATTTGCTCATATAACTTCGAGGATGCCGGGATTGGATGTTCGACTAAGAAGTTGGCCATGACCTGTCCTTTAATAGACTTCTGTGGGACAAAGTGTATATCATACTGTGACAGCAAAATAGCCTAATTGGATAGTCTTGAACTTAACGACCCGGGTTTAGTCATTAGTATTCTCAGGGGGTTAACTCTCGATACAATGTGGATGATTTGTCCAGCTAACTAGTGCCGCATTTTCTGTATTGCGAATACCAAAGCTAGACATTCTTTTTCCACAGCATTATACCGGTGTTTTGCCTCGATCATCATTCTGCTGAGGTAGTAAATAGCTTGTTCGTGCCCAAGGAATGGTTCATAGCCCTTACATATAGCAAGAAAGACATTCCTGAGACTAGGGATACAAGCACTGGTGGCTTCGTGAGATATTGCTTAATTTCTTCAAAATCCTTTTGGCATATGTCATCCCAAACAAATGACACTCCTTTCCTTATTAATCTGGTGAAAGACTGACATTTACCAGATAAATTTGATATAAACCTGCGGATGTACGCCAGCCTACCTTACAACCCCCTTAACTCTTTGAGGTTACGGGAAGGTGGCATATCTTAAATAGCTTTGACCTTATCTGGATTAAGATGTATTCATTTTGACGTTACTACAAAACCAAGGAGTTTTCCACTGGAAACCCCCAGGAAAGACTTAGTTGGATTCATTTTGAGCTGGTGCTTCCTCATGAGGTCGAACACTATCTTCAAATCCTTCAAGTGATCGTCTTTGTTTCTGTTCTTAATTGCTAGGCCATCTACGTAGTATTCCACTGTTTTCCGGAGGTGCTCTTGGAATATTGCGTTCATGGTTCGTTGATACGTAGCATATGTGTTCTTTAGATAAAAGGGCATGACTGTATAACAGTATACCCCGAGTGGTGTCCTGAAGGACGTATGCTTCTCATCATCAGGGTACATCTTTATTTGATTATACCCCAAGAATCCATTCATGAATGTCATACGCTCATACACACAAGTATTATCTATCATAATATCCGTGATAGGTAACGGGAATTCGTCTTTAGGGCAAGCCTCATTCAAATCCCTAAAGTCTATGCAAATTCAGATTTTTTTCGTTTTTCTTGGTCACAGAAACTATATTTGCTACCCAATCAGGGTGCTGTTCCTCGCGAATAAAGCCTGATTTAATCAATTTCTTGATTTCAGCTTCTATAGCTTTCATAATCTCTGGACATAACCTTCGCTGCTGTTGTTTTACTGGTTTAGCCTCTGGCCGAATTTTCAATTTGTGAACCGCCACTCTTGGATCCAACCCTGGCATTTCCTTATAATTCCAGGCGAAAATATCAATGTATTCGCGAATGAGGGATATCAATTCCTTCATTTCTTCTAAGAATAGGATCTCACTTATAAATATGGTTTAAGATTATTTCATCTTCCATATTGATTTGGATTATTTTATCTTCGATTGGGGGCTCACGTTGCTCAAACTGGATCTCCCACTTCATATTAAGATGCTTGGCCCGGGAGTCGTCTCTTGTTGGCGAGATTTCCTTTAAGTCTTCATCTTCTTGGATCACGAAAGCCATGTTCGCGGATACTTCGCAGAAAATCATACCAATACTGACATCTGAGTCCCAGCGATGATTCTGATGAATGATCGTACTGTATTTCTTCGGTTTTCTCACCTGAGGAACTTTCGGAAGTGGTGACATATCCCAACCCCCTACCTGTTTTCTGGTAATAATCTCGCATTTTCCCTTCTGCGATAAAAGGTTAAAGGATTGTCCTTCTTCCTTTTCCGAAATTCAACCCCCTGCCTTTGGCCAGATTATATCCCATTTTCTTTATTAATCTACGAAAATTTTCATCATAATGGAAGAACTCGGGTTTTTCCTGTTCTTCCTCAGAATCTAAGTATTTCTTTTTGTTCTTGTAACTTGTTCTTCCAAATATTATGGCTTTTTGGGTTCCGTTTTTGGAGGGACATCAAAAATGACCTGATTAGCGCTTTCAACGTTATAACTTAATTCATGTAAGGATGATTGGATAGGTGCTTGGAACGAAGTCAGAGAATATCTCATTTACACAGTCGCTGAATGCATCTGTGCTAGTGCTTGAGGGCTCAGAATCAACACCAGAAGAATAAACAAACTTTAAATTTTTATTTATCACCCATTCACCATCAGAGTGAACGACATTATTTCATCAAGGCCTTCGAGGCTTACCACAATGGGCTCACCGTCCCAAATTACGTCCTCGGATTTTGAATTTTCGAATCCTGATTCTGTATCAGCCTCCTCGCCGCTATCAGAGTCATCTGGAGCAACGTGTCAGTAAACTAGTTTTCAACTCCCTTAAAGGGTTATTTTTCTGCAACGAGCATTTTTACGTTCGTGTCTTTGTTGACGTACTTCATGCATTGGTGTAACGTGGAGGGCACAATGAGATTGCTATGGATCCAAAGTCTCCCCAATAGTAGATTGTATGATGTATCCGCGTCTATCACGTAACACGTGACTTCCGTCTTTAGATCGTCGATTTGACACTTGAGCTTTATTTTACCCAGCGGTCTACTGCCGTTAGCATTGAATCCGAAGATAGTAGTGTTGGTTGCTGCCAATCTATTCATCAGAACTCCAAGATATCATAGCACCCTTCGGGGCATGATACTTAAGGCCGAGCCTGGATCAACTTGAATGCGCTCGATCTCTACAGTTCCTATGTATCCCTTGTAATACAGAGGGCGGTGATGTTTATTACTCCTGACTTGCATGTCTTCTGGAGAGAAAGTGATGCAAGAGATGGTTTTACCAGAGACCTGAAAGAGATTCTCCTTCCTCAATCATCTAAGTTATTTGCGCCAAGAATACTTCTGAATCTTGCAGAGCTTCGCTTAAAGCTTCTCTAGTAGATTTAGAGAGTTTCAGGAGCTCGTACAAGGTTATCCTTGTGGGAATATTGGCTAACTGTGTTAGAATGTCGAACTGGAATAACTTCCGCGAGTCCTCCGCAAGCTCTTTTTCCTTCTTCTTCAGAACTTTGTCAAACTTAAAACTCTTTTAGTTTGACTTTCTCTGGAGGTGGTCGAGAATCCATTGTCTGGCCGTAATCCTTCAAGTAATCTTTTCCTGAACGGGTTCCCACAGGAGGAGGATCCGCGTCAGCCACCAAAGAATTTTCGATTTCCTCTTCCGAATCAGTTAAAGCAGGAATGACTCCGTCATCTTCGGAAATCACGGAGATGACATTGTAAGTAAAGGTTTTCCCTCTTCGCCTCTTTCAAGATGAATTGGAAGTACATTGTTCATCACTTAGGAGATCTGGGTGCACCTAGTATCCCCCCTATCAGTTTCAAAGGGCAACAGTCCTTTCTTTTGCTGTTGGTGCGGATCAAAATTTACGACCTGTATCATGCCTTTAGGGATGGGTTGCACTCCATCTTGCACTGTTGACTCTATCCAGTTGGGCGCTCTGTCGAACTTGACAGTCACCATATTCGCGGTCACCTTCTTCTGGTGTTCTTGGAGCTTAATGACATTAGCGTCTTCTAGGGCTTGAATTTTATCCTTAAGGATGTAGCAGTTTTGGATAGGGTGGTTAATAATTCTATGGTAGACGCGGTAGTTAGGATCATTAACTTTCCCTGCTTCTTCTGGACGTTGAGACTCCGGCAGCTTTAGCATCTTCTTACTCATGAAGAGGTTGAAGATAGTCTTCGTGTGCTCATCCTTAAAGGAGTATTGCTTTTGCGACATTCGTGTCTGAGGAGGGAGCTTCGGGAAAGTCTTCGCGGGTTGTGGCGTATCAGTGACCATAGTCTCCTTTCCCTTATATCCTCGGGGTCGGGACTTATAGTTGTTATCGCCATTTCGCTTCTGTTTCTCCTCGCCTCCTCCTTCTTCGAGTCTTTGTACAATTTCTTCAGCTTTTTCAGCTTGCAGGGCGAGATCCTTCCAAGTTGAGGACTTCACTGCTCCCATTCTGGTTAGAACCTTAGTCGATAAATTATGTCGACAGATTCCTACCAAGATCTTTTCTGGCATCCCATGCGGACATCTGAGAGAATCGTTTCGGAATCTTTTGATAAAGTCCCGGACTGACCCTCCTTTCCTTTGTTTAGTGGCTAGAAGCGCCGACATTGATATCTCTATATCATCTTCATAGAACCTAGTAAGAAAGGCTTTCTCCATGTCGCTCCATAAATTGATGGTCCCTGGTTCTAGTCTCCGGAACCATTCAAAAACTAGTTCCGTTAAGGTACTAACGAATACCCTCGTAATAATGGGGTCATTTCCGGCTAAATGCCCAATCTACGATTTAAAATAGTAGAGGTACTGGTTCGGCAATCCTTTACCATCGAAAGACATGTGCTTCAACGGTTTATAACTTTCTGGAAATGACACACTTTTCCATTCCATGGGATACAGTCTTACCACGCCGAGCTCTTGTAAGTCGCTCTTATGCATGAGAGCGTTCAGTTGATTTTAGAAGCTCTCCATCCATAAAACATTCGCGTCCCTTCTTGATGCATGGAACGGTTACCGTCATCCTCATGATGTTCTGATTATTTTTCATAATTGTGAAGACCCTCTTCTTCTGTCTTCTTTCCCTTGTCAGTGTTTGAGTGCGAAGACGTATCCTTCAATTTGGTCTTCTCCATTTCTATCAGAACATGTAGCATATCTTTAAATTCGCTGATAGTATTCTGCTGTTGCTGGATGTGTTTGTCTTGTTCATCCATTCTCTGCATGAACTCTTCTGAGACATTATTTTGAGTCATATATGCAGAGGCAGAATCTTCAAGAAACGAGTAGGATGTCCGCGATTCAGCCATAACAGATTTGACTATATTTTCTTCGTCGGAAGAAATTCCCGCCATCTGTCTACAATTCATTGGGACTGCCGTCCCACTTTTGAGTCGAGTGTTTTAGAAAACTCCTCGCTCTTCATTGAATAGATCCTTCGAACATGAAGAGAGCTCTGGGTTAGAAGCTTCTCCTTTGGAGACTTTCTTCACCTTCTTTTTCTTCTTCTTTTCTCCGACGCTTGTCATTTTGGATGACACTGCAGGATATTCTGGCTCAGAAAACTCAAGCCCGCTATGTCGCCTCCTCTTCGCCAGTTGGAATGAAGATGTCGATGGAGCCGATAATCGATGAAACACCGAGGATCTGGTATGGGCTAAACAATGACAGTAAGACAGTACTGCACTGATCAGTCATTCACAGTAGCATGAGATATATAGGATTCTTCCCTTTTTCTGTTCAGAAGTTTCCTAAGATCTCTTGCAGTGGAATTCTTTGTGACGGCATCATTCGTGAGAGATAGCTTCGGGAACGGCACAGTCTCAGCCTTGCAGATAGGCATGCATTTTCCGCGAATTTGAAGTTCGCAGGTTCCGCGAGCTTCTTCAATCACTTGATCAGACATTCTCCTTGGAACATGAGGGACGTGGATGTATCCTCCGCGTTTGTAATCATGGATAACTTTGATGGACTTACTCCGCTTCCTGTAGGAAACGTGAGTAAATCCTTCCGCATCTCGACCAATCTCGCCTTTTGGCTTCCATATTTGTGTGATAGGTTTCTGCCGGGATGAGTTGGCGGTTTCCTTTTGTTGCGTGATCCTGCGGAGGGCATGAATTTTGCTTTTTCTTAGATTTCTTCTCATTGTACGAGTGAGAGAAACCTCCTTCTCCGCATCACAGTCTCGCGGAGCGGATAGTGGTCGTTTTCCCTTGTTGAAGCGGGAACTTTGGTCCATTTAGCTTGAGAGATCAAGAGTTAGTCGAAACTGACATAAAGCCCAATGTTGAGGAGGAGGGTTTCGGACTAACTTGGTCCGTCGGCTCCCTTGGCTGAGTTATTACCATTAAAGCCTCCTTGGAGATTGACCTCTTGGAGATTTTACGGTGTCCCCTTAGGGAAGTAGGGCTCTTGGAGCCTGAAGAAAGGAATTCTTCGTACATTTCCTAGTCGACGTGAATAGTAAGCGAGTCGACCATACTACCAACTGAAATATTATCGGATTGATCTACCACCAAATCACCGGAAGTGATGGTTGTCCCCAGCGTTGTCACCAATCTTCTGTTAGCCATAAAAATTACAACGCTCTTTATATCGAAGCCTTTTCAATAAAAGATTACAATCTAACGGTTTTCCATTTACAGAAGATGAGAAAGATAGATTTCCTCTTTATTTAAGGTTGGGTTCCTAGGTAGTTATGGAGGACGATCCTGCTCTCCGTTGACACTCCATACAATCTCTCTCAGTTGGCTAAAGGAAGAAGAAAGGCTCTCGACTCTTGATTACAAGAGGTAACTCTTAGGAGAAGATATCCGTCTGTCTTCTTCTGTCTCTCTTTCGCTCCCCCGCCTTTTATAGGGATTTTAGAGTAACGTCCCGCCATATTTGATCGACCGTTAGCTCCTGCTACTCGAGAAGTGCCGTCATATTCGTTAGGCAGTTGCTCCCACGATCGAAGTAATGCCGTTGTATTCGTTTTGCAGTTAGCCCCACGATCTGAAGTGGCAATTCTTCTGTTCGGGTCGGGTGACTTTGTATTAAACCCCTACCCGAAATCTAAGGAAAGTGTCGTGAATCTAATTTTAGATTCGCGAACCTGTTCTGTCGTCACTGGGTCGCGAATCTCAATTTTCAGGTTCGCGGATCTGCTGAGTTGCAAACTTCTAACTTTGAATCCGCGGATCTGCTTTGCTTTGCAGAATTTTTCGCCGACAGCTGCAAGTTTCATGGGCTGTAGAAGTGATTAACTTTGATTTTATTTTAATGCTACTCATTGGTGATAAGCTAGGTAGAAACTTTCCAAGATGCATTCATTGAAGAAAAAGTATTCTAAAGATCTCGTCCATCTTCGTATCACCCACTTAATGCAACCATATGTATTCTTTTTCGAATAAGGATTCTTAGGAGACCAGTATGAAATCACCGAATAAGAATACAGGTTTCTCTAATTCTTCTCTATCAGCACCCTCAAGCGGAACATCATTTATTAATTTTCTCAAGGTTGAAAAATTACATTTTGATAATCTATCTTTTAGATCGTCACTGCTACCTGGTGTGAAGGAGGGAATTGGTTCATGAAATATGAATAGAACTTCACCATCGGGCCCTCTTTGAATCCAAAGTGATGGTGCTTGGATAAAGAAGTTGTGAGTTCACTGTCATAGGAAACAAATGAAAAGGAAAGATTTAGAAGTTCATCAAAAGGTGAAATCATTCTAAATATTGAAATGTGTGGCTATCATTCTCTCGCGTGGATGTATGAAATGCAGGGCTGTTAGCCCCACATGAACACTTGAAATGCGAGGCTATAATACTTGAAACGTAAGGCTATTAGTCCTGCATGAACAATTTGAAATGCGACGCTATCAACATCGCATTGAAGATTTTTCCCTTAACTGTTCATCTTCCCCCTCCCCCCAATGGCAAACCCAACGCCGACCACGGTAAGAGATATCCAGTGACAAACCGCCCAAAAATCTTGACAAAAATTCTCAATTAAGGCATTTCAATTGGTTTTTAATTGAAAAAGATTAAGGAAATAAGTTTAAAGAAGCCCTTACCTCCAAGAGTGGGTTGGATGGTATTGATAGCTGATGAGCAGGAACTCGAGGAAGCGCCACTCTGGCCTAACGTGGGTCATTTAGGCGGCATTGACTGGTTGTGTGTGAAGGATTTGAAAGAAGAACGAAAAATCTTGGAATAAATCGAAAAAATTCGAAAAAGTTCTTGAAGAAAAAAATTAATAGGCTCTTTGGAGAAGAAGATGGACGAGAGGAAGAAGAAGAGATGGTTTAAAAAGGAGCAACATCCAAATGACCTTGATTTGCAGTGCGATTCTCGAGATGAAACACGAGGCTATCAACCCCGTATACAAAAAAGAAACGCAAGGCTATCAGCCATGTGTATAATAGATTGAAATGCGAGACTATCTGCCCCATGTACAATAGATTGAAAGGCGAGGCTATTAGCCCCACCTATAAAATAGCCCCATATTTGAACAATTGGGAAATTCAAAGATTTAAAAGTGCTGAAAAGAACTAAGTATGAGCAAAGTGTGAAGTCCAAAATATTTCAAAACTCGTCAATACTAACAAATGAGATTTTGAAATCCTTAGAGGGGATTTTATAGGAGGAGAATTTTGAGTCAAGACTAGCCCACATGCGAGACTGTTATTCTCGTGCACGTGAGGCTGCTAATCTCGCGTCATGTGAGGCTATTAGCCTTGTGGCAAGTTGAGATGCGAGGTTATGTCAGCCTCGCGTGAAATTAATTCCAGAGAGGGTTTCTTATCAATTTTTCAATAAAAGAACAGATTCAATTATATCCAATTACTCTAAGTTGAAGACTTCAAGTCCAATTAAAATTAAAGAGTAAAGATTGAATTATAACAGAATTCCATTATTATCTCTAAAGAAACTCCTATAATTACTTCATGCCTATAAATAGACATCGAGAGAAGAGTGTTGGGAACCTTTGGTAAGTTAATCTATGCGTAAAAGCACGTCTAGCCAGCTGACCAGTAGCAAGAAGCCACTAGCCAACCCTCATCTCCATCAATTCTTCAACATCAAGATCTATTCAAGCATCAGATCGTCAATGGTGTACAAGATTGATGCCCTTTAGCCACTTCAAGAACCTATATCTTTTATATAAGAGAGCGGTATTCTATTAATCCTCTCATTTAGTTTCATTGCTTCTTTTTTTCATTGTATTTTGAAATGTTGTAATCATAAATTAATGGCAATGAAAGGAAGCACGAACTTTAAAGAAAACATAGACGTAATGAATGTAATTATTTTTTGCTTTATCCTTAAGGGAGAACGGAAAAAGTTTAAGTTTTTGTTGCTCTACAGTAATATTTTGAAGATTAATAGTAGAGTAAATCTTTTTGAATTCATAAAGGTGCAAATGTGGACTCTCTGAAATTTAGACAAAGGTTGAACTGCTCTAAATTTATTTTCGAAGTGTCCCATATTCAAAGAAAATGTTATACATAAATGTTGGGTTGTCCTATTAGGTTGTAAATAATCACATAAGGACCTTCATTTGTCTCCATGATGACTGTTGTTATCGTTTGTGTTATTATCTCTAAATCTGTTGTTAATAATTATTTATATCGTTATAATTATTAGTGCTCATGTTGTGATGTGATTGGTGATTGCAAGTGTGTGGATTTGAGTACGATCGGAGGAGTCTGCCGTTGGAAGTTCTCCTCAATGCAAATTCAAAATTGCACAAATTAATAACGTAGGAACTGTAACTTATACTAAAGTGTAACACAATAGTATTGATTTCTAGCAACGATTCAAAAATCTTGACTGCGATCTAAATCATAAACTTTCAAATGTAAGAGATCGAAAAATAGTATAAGGGTAATAATTCAAGATTGTTCTCTCGAGAATCGTTTTTATTATCATGTTGACACTAAATAAAAATAAATTACGCAACTAAAAAAGATTGAATTTTTATTAATTAAAACTAAAGATTGAAAGTTTTTAAATTATTTAAAATAAAGTTGTTGGTTAGATAAGTTAACTCCCCATAAAATAATTTATTAGATGTATTTATACTTGTTTATATCAGTTGCATAGATCATGTGGTCTTCCTACGACTGAAAATTATAACATTAAAGCATAAAATCAATTAAAGTTATAAAATTGATAATTTGAATAACTTCCCCCAATTAAACCTATATGTATTTTGAGTTTATATAAGTATGATATATAAATAATGAAAATAAACATTCAAAGTCTAAGGATACATTATGCCTAAAGAGTTTACGGTATATAAAAACTAAGTAACGAATATATCATCAAACAATAAATCATCAAATACTGAAAATCATATATAAAACCTAATAAGACAATAGGAAATCAAACATATCAACTTTATGTAAATAATTAAATATAATAAGCAAATAAATCACACACCAGTAAATTTTTTCTAATTTGTTGCCTCATCTAAACCAACGCAAGAATTTAACAAGTCATACTCATCATAGCTGTAAATAAAGAAAAATAAATTCCATTATTGATTTCTATAATATAAAAGAGTACAAAAACTAAAATTTCTAAAATCTCACTTAATACATAAACTGTTGCTCTCCTCTCAAATTCTCAATCTCAATTGCATTGGATATTTATAGTCTTACAAAAAAAGATACTAGCAAAAATTTTATTTAGAAGGAAACTCTCTTTTCTCTCAAAAAAGTCTTTAAAATAAACTCTACAGTCGTTGCTTTCCAAAGCCGATTCAATAGCCGCTCTCAGGTTTGTTCTCAGTCGCTTGTTGTCAATAGCCAATATAGAGCTGTCGATAGTCAAACATGTAAATTCACAGTCCTAAATTGATATTTAAAATATGCTTCGATTTTTCGATTTCCTTCCATATAAAATCCTGCATAAAGACTATAAAACACTAAAAAAAAATATTAAAGTGGAGAATTGGATTAGTAAAAATAATTTATCATTAATTTCTTATATTAATCACTAAAATTGAATTACGAGTACATAAAATAAACTAAAATAACTATAATTTTTACTCATAATCAGCAGATCAATAAATAAAAAAAAGACATGCTGTCAGATTTTTTGAGAAATTGGAATTGTTAAGGATTTATTTAGGATTAATTATACTTAGACCTCTTGTTCTATAGGAGTGTATAATTTATTAGTTATCCATAATCTTTTTTATTTTCACTTTGGTCCTAGGTGTTTTTAATGGTATTATCTAATTGCGTGTTATCCTTACTCTTATTTAAACTAAACTGAATCCTATTCTCATAAAGTCGAAAACACCCTCTTCTCTCTCACTTAAACCCTCAAACTAAATCCAACTTTCTTACACTAACATCTGAGCATTTAGGCTTAAAACCTAGTCATCTCAGATATATGAATGGTTTCAGGTTTAGGAAGTGAAGGCGGTCTATTGCCACTGAGATACTGAGCATTATACTAGGCACAAACTCAGCAGTAATCTTGTACCAGAACTGGGCATTGATTCATTTCATCAATCAGATGCATTGCCAGGAAGGGGCACGCCCTCTTCCAGTGTTCATTTTTGCCTATGAAGCATTTGAGTTCTTTTATATTTGTTGTATTGTGCACACTAATACATTTTCTTTCAATCTGTTCAAGCATAGTATTCAACATTCCAATGACTACCTTATATTATGTTGGAGAGAAAGGTCGGGACTCCTGAAAGAATTATGGACTGTAGACACAAAGTCGAGAACCAAATTGACCTAAAATCTTAAATGGGCAGATAGGGGGGCCCGACTCTATATTTAAACTTATGAAATTTTCTTGTTCTATCTGATGTGAGACTATACTCACGTATAAACTTTTAAACAATCTCTCTTTTCATTATGAGTATATTGCAAACATCTACGGGAACCATAAACCCTTAGTCACCAACCATCGATAAGATATTGCAACTTTGATCTAAACTCATCCACGTGGAGAACTGGGAGAAACCATGCCCAAAGTCATTTACGTCATCCGATCACTACGGGCTTTATACCAACTTCACTCTTCCTTGAATGAGCTCAACCTATGCTCTGTTACCATTTGTAGCAACTATGGCTGATCTGAGTAACAATTATAGAAAAACAGAAAACAATAGAGCACAAGAACACAAAGATTTACATAGTTTGTTCCAAATTGGACTACGTCCACGGCCGCCAGAGAATTTCTTTATTATTTGAGAATACAATTTACAAAAACATGATGAGAATATATATAGCTGAGCCGCAAAGCTACTACCATATGAAATTACCTAAATACCCCTATAAAAATTTTACCATTTTAATGAACAGTACTTCACCCTCCACAAAACTTGACATCTTAATAGACAAATTTTGTTGCTATGATGCCAAAATATTCAAAAACACTTGAATGCTTTTGTTTTTTTTTTTTGATATATGACTACCAATTTCTTAAAATTTATGTCACTCATATGGATTTAATGTGCTTGTCCAGTTGATTCGAGTACAACTTTATGGCCATGTTACTTGAAATCAGAACTACAAACTGAAAAGTCTGCATACTTTAAAAAAAAAAAAATGATGCTAACAAAATTCAAAATTTTGATGTTAGCGCGGTAAAACCCATTAGCAACCAAATAGAGAACCTTGGAGGATGAGTGGCTTTAAAACGAAGACAAGCTTCTCTGTTAAGACTAAAAAATTCAAAAATGAAATCTAAACTCAACAACCATGTCACACTATTGTGCATAGAGATTGCAAAATTTATATCTATGGTTATTTATTGAAACAATTATCAAGTCTCTGTTGACGAGAAGATTAAATAATCTAATTCAGGATAGCTGATTGATGGACGATACTTTCTGATAGACCTTCTAAAATGTGATACCAATGGAGTAGGTTGCTCCCCCTACTCAACATCATCTACATTGTCTTCCTCAACCACTACTTGCTCATCAGCATGTCTATCAATGTGCATCTCTCCCTCTTAAGTGACGCCATCTGAAGCCAAAGAGACAGGTGTAAGATTATGAACACTTTCAACAATACGTCTTATATTCTCAAATTTTTTTCAAATCTATTATGTTTTGTTTTTATGAAAAACCACATCTTTACTTCTAATGATCTTCTTTTCTAGTTCTCATGGCCTGAAGCCAAATTCTGCATCCCCATAACCAATAAAAATGTAAGGATTGGTTTTATCATCGAGCTTTAACCATTATTTTTTAGACACATGTGCAAATGCCTTGCACCCAAATACTTTCAAAGGAACTAATGGAGACCCTAGAATGACTTAAGCAGACTAGTCATTCTTAATATACTTCTGACATTTTCAACAATTGTGCGATCCATCTTTTCTGCCATACTGTTATATTGTGGGGTACCAGGAACTATTTTCTTATGTCTAATGTCATGCCTTGAGCAATAGCCTTCAAATACATTAGATGTGTATTTTTCTCCATTGTCAATCTGAAGAGACCTCACAACTTTACTGGTTTCTCATTCTATCATGACATGAAACTTCTTGAAATACTGAAAACCTAGTCTTTTGATCTCAAACAAAATACACACAACTTTCTTGAAGCATCATCAATAAAAATAAGAAAATACTTAATGCCACCTAGAGACTCTACCTCAATGGTACCACATACATCAGAATAAACACATTAGGCTTTCTACTAGAGGACTTTTGAAAAAAAAACTCTATACTGTTTACCAAGTAAACAAAAATTATAAGGATTCAGGAACATACCTTTGGCGAGAGGAATAAGGAATTTTCTTTCCAAACTCTACAATCCCTTGCCACTAATGTGAGTCAGCCACTTGTGTCATAAGTTTGGTGCAGAATCATCTTCTACTGTATTTGTTGCTTCATTACACACTTTTTGCATGTGTCTTGTAAAGTGTGTGATAAATCTTTCCACTAGCAAACACGATTGACCCCTTCATAAGTTTCCATTCTCCGTTGCCAAAGTAACTTTCATATCCAGCTACATCAAAGGCATGCGTAGATAACAAATTCAAGAGTATATCTGACACATGTCGCACATTTTTCAATGTCAAAATGCATCAAATATCTGTCCATAGACAAATATCACCAATTCATACTATGTTGGCATGCCAGTCATTACTCATTTTCACTTTGCCAAAGTTACCCGCTTTGTATGAAGTTAAGAGCTGTCTCTTTGGAGTGATATGGTAGGAAACCACTAAGTCAACTAACCACTTAACAAATAATCCGCAACCTGACAATACTGCTCCTCTTCAGCAGAAAAAACTGCTACTACCACATCATCATCTGAAGTACTAACTGTATATTTTGATCAGATTTTTTATTCTTCTCTTCTTTCTGTTTTTTTTTCCAAACCTTGCAGTATTTACATATATGACCTTTCTTATCATAGAAGTAATACTTTATCTGTTCTTTCCCTTTCGACTGACTTCTGAATCTTCCGAGCCCTTTAAAATCTCTACTCTTACTTCTTCCTCTGTTCTTCCGAGCCCATTGTCTGATATATCCAATAACATATTGGATCCTTTTGATTTTTCGTTTCCCACTACTAGATTCATCTTTTATATAAATCCTTACAATAAAAGATATCCTCCATCATTGGTTTTCAAATTGAGTAATTGGATGCCATACTCTGATGCCACTTTGTTGGGGAGAACGTTGGGCTACCTCGGGAACATGATGGGCTTAAGTACAAAACCAAGAACAAATGCTTAAGATGATAGGTTAAGAGGCTCCAAGTTTATATTTAAATCCATCAACTTTTTTTGTCCTATCCGATATGGGACTGTACTCACATATAAACACACCTAATATGAATACCTTTCGTTGAGCTCTTACCAATGAAAAGCTGTGTTTTTTTGCTTTTTCCCTCATGCTTCCTCATATCAAAATTTTTGTGTGGTGCCGTCCTATTTTTTTTTTTTTTTTTCCCTCCAAATGAGCTAAGGACCTATGACACGTTAACATTAATTCACACATGTGTATAATTTAAGACTTCAAAATTTGAACATTTGGAAACGTCAAGGCCTTTCATACTCTCTAAAGTTTGATGGGGAATTTCTAAAGGAGCACACTACTTGTCCTAGTTAGCATATTTTTTATGAGTCGCGATTAGTTCTGAATGGTCTTCAAACCATTCAGAATTAGTCGGTTTTAACAACGTTTGGAGTTTAGTTCCCGACCATGACAATAAGAAATCGTCACAAAATGAAATGAAATGAGATAGTTGTAATTTTTATTTACTAGAACGAGTGGTGTGCTCCTTTAGAAATTCCCGTTTGATGCAGCAAACATGCAGCATTCTCCTGTTTTGTTAAGCGCCAGCAGCAAGTTCCAAATGGAGCTAGTTCCCGCAGTTTTCTTGCTTAATTAGCTAATTTAATTACTCTGTGAAGTCCAAATTCTCTTTTGCCATCCATAGGAATCCGATGTGGTCCAATCAAAACAGTGCTTTCGATGTGGCCGTGTTGACTCCTCTCTTGTCTCTAATAAAATAAATTTAAACGAGCCAACTATACATATAACCAAATTAAGAACAAAAGTTTTCTTAATATAACCAACCAATTTAATATATTAACTCTGAGAAAGCTAGCTTTGGTCTTCGGTCGGTAGTTTCGATCATTCTCATCCCTATTATTAGGTGTAAGGTGTTATGATTGAACATTACACGGATCTAATTATGTCGTAAAGTCATCAAGTACACCTAATAATTGAATGATATATGTTTGCTCAAAAATTGGGTTTCTCCTTCCATTGCAAAATTATTTGATTACAATGAAAATATTGAGATTTACAACTGAGAAATTACAAAAACGGGAATATTAATTTATTCCATTTTTTTATATGGGTTCGGGTGGCGATGGAGCTTCATTAATGTCTCCGTTGACCGTCCGACTGGACGAAAATGGCTCTGCTCCGCTTCCCAATTTTCCGAGCTCGCCTGAAATCTTCCCAAAGTCCAAGAATCCAAAAGTCCTTTCTCCGACTGAATTTCAGTATTTTATAGACCGAAGAATCTTGAAATCTGGCTCCAATCTTCCCTGAAAAATCGGATCACGGGAATTTAGCAAAATAACTAGGAAACAAATAAACAGAAAACAACGGAAACAACCCGCGGGTTGGCACCTGCGGAATCGCTTCCGTGGGCTCTCCCGCGGGTTGCAACCCGCGCGACTCTCCCGTGGGTTGCAACCGCGGCCCGCGGGAGAAATTCCAGCGGGTGGGCCCACTTAGCAAATTTTGATTTTTTTTTTTTGGTATCTACATAACCCCCTCCAAAGTTTTCGAAGTTCTGTATTGAACCGTACTGAATTTCAAAATACTTTGGATTCTTTAATTTTGGCTATAGACCTTTTAAAGGATTTGGTCGATAGAGATAACTGTTAACATATTCATTTATTCAATAACAAGCAGATGTATGATTTTAACATACTCATTAGATGACAAGCAAAGGTATGATGTTAACATGCTTATTTTAAGTCAAGCAGAGGTGTCATGTTAACGTGTTCATTTTAATCCTAACCGTTCAGTGACATCTGGTATGACGGATCAGGAAAAGACAGAGGTGACATTAAACGTGTCTTGGAGCTCAACCTATTCATAGGATCTGGTCGTGATAGGGACAAGCTGACTAAACAGAGGTGACGGTTAACGTATTTAGCTTTGGAATCGGACTATCAGCGGTAACTGTTAAGTTGATAGGGAGATGATTTTCGTCAGAGGTGATTTTTAATTTAACGACATCAAAAGCACGTTCATCAGAGGTTGTAATGTTAGACTTGATAAAGTGTGAATTTTCTTTTCTGTCAGAGGTGAAATCTTAACGTGACAAGGGATCGATTTAATTAGGATTTTATCTCTTTTGATTTTAAATTATGATGTCAGAGGTATGATTTTAACTTGACAAATATTTTGGAGGGTCACTTGCTCTGCTGGAGAAAAATGACGAGAAATATTTTGTTATCAGAGGTGAAATCTTAACGTGACAAAAAAATTTATCTGATTAGGATTTTTAGCAAACCCCCAGCTATCAACGAATTTGATTAGCCTTTACCAACTACTGTTTGAGTTGGGCTAGCCATGTTATTCCCCTCAGTATGGTGAGTTATCGAGAATTTTGTTTGGGCTTAAATGTCAAACTTTTCCTCTTCCCTTTGCCTTAGCGGCTTAGGACAGATGTATCCTTATATTCGGATAAGGATACTGTTGTGACATGTTCGTCATGAGATTTTCAGCAAACCCTCAGCTATCAACGGGTTTGATTTGCCTTTACCAACTACCATTTGAGTTGGGCTAGCCATACTATTATCCTCAGCATGGTGAGTTGTCGAGAGTTTCTTTTGGGTTTAAATACCAAACTTTTCCTCTTCCCCTTGCCTTAGCGGCGTTGGGCATTTCATACTTTTACCCCCAGTATGAAGGGGTTGTTGAGAAACTGGTTCTCTTTCCGTTGCCCTGACGGCATTGGATAGTTCATGCTTTCTACCCCTAGCATGGCGGGGTTGGCGAGAAATTTATTCTCTTTCCGTAGTCTTGTCGGTGTTGAGTGATTCATACTTTTACCCCCAGTATAATGGGGTTGGCGAGAAATTTATTCTCTTCCCGTAGCCATATCGGCATTGGGTAATTCATACTTTTTACCCCCAGTATGATGGGGTTGACGAGAAATTTATTCTCTTTCCGTAGCCTTATCGGTGTTGGGTGATTCATGCTTTTTATCCACAGCATGTTGGGGTTAGCGAGAAATTTATTCTCTTCCCGTAGCCTTGTCGGCGTTGGGTGATTCATGCTTTTTACCCCCAGCATGGTGGGGTTGGCGAGAAATTTATTCTCTTTCCGTAGCCTTGTCGGTGTTGAGTAATTCATACTTTTACCCCCAGTATAATGGGGTTGGCGAGAAATTTATTCTCTTCCCGTAGCCATATCGGCATTGGGTAATTCATACTTTTTACCCCCAGTATGATGGGGTTGACGAGAAATTTATTCTCTTTCCGTAGCCTTGTCGGTGTTGGGTGATTCATGCTTTTTATCCACAGCATGTTGGGGTTAGCGAGAAATTTATTCTCTTCCCGTAGCCTTGTCGGCATTGGGTGATTCATGCTTTTTACCCCCAGCATGGTGGGGTTGGCGAGAAACTTATTCTCTTCCCGTAGCCTTGTTGGCATTGGATAATTCATGCTTTTTACCCCCAGCATGGTGGGGTTGGCGAGAAATTAATTCTCTTCCCGTTACATTGTCGGTATTGGGTAGCTCATACTTTCCACCCCCAGTATGATGAGATTGGCGAGAAATTTATTCTCTTTCCGTAATCTTGTCGGCGTTGGGTAATTCATACTTTTTACCCCCAGTATGATGGGGTTGGCGAGAAATTTATTCTCTTCCCGTAGCCTTGTCGGTGTTGGGTGATTCATGCTTTTTACCCCCAGCATGGTGAGATTGGAGAGAAATTTATTCTCTTTCCGTAGCCTTGTTGGCGTTGGGTAATTCATGCTTTTTACCCCCAGTATGGTGGGGTTGGCGAGAAATTAATTATCTTCCCGTTACCTTGTCGGTATTGGGTAGCTCATACTTTCCACCTCCAGTATGATGGGGTTGGCGAGAAATTTATTTTCTTCCCGTAGCCTTGTCGGCGTTGGGTAATTCATACTTTTTATCCCCCAATATGATGGGGTTGACGAGAAATTTATTCTCTTCCCGTAGCCCTGACGGCGTTGGGTAATTCTCTTTTTTTTTTTTTTGATATATATATATATATTTGATTTTTTTTTATATATATATATATATATTTGATTTTTTTTTTGATTTTTTTTTATTATGGGGGTTTAAATTAACCGCCCTGAGCTCGTCTTGGGAATTGTTGTGAGCCCAAGTGGTACCTTTAGACCACACATATTAAATGTGTCGGAGTTGGCTCTAACTCATTTTTTATTCAGCTTTGAGCTGAACTGCTCCAGCGTCAATCAACGCTTGAATTTTATATTTTAGAATAAAACAATTCTTTGTAGGGTGACCTACAATCCGGTGATACAGGCAGTAATTGGGATCGTTAGTCTTCCCTATCTCTTCCAGTCTCTTGCTTTCCGGCAACTTAAGCATTTTGCGTTTGCGGAGCAGATTGAACATAGTAGCAGTATGTTCATCATTGAACGAATACTGCTTTTGAAGTCTGGGTGACTTTGCTTGAAGCCTGGCTGACTTTACTGTGTTGCTTTCTACCGCCATTGCCATTATGTCTTTTCCTTTAGAACGGAAAAAATGGAATGGAGACTCATTTGTACTACCTCCGCTTGCAAACTGCTGCATTTCGAGGCGTCGAAGTATTTCTTCGGCCTATTCACCCTGCTTAAGCAGATCCTTCCATGATTTGGACTCGACCGAGCCCATCTTGTCTAGTATATCGGTCAACAAGTTGTGTCTGCAGGTTTCCACAAGTGTGTCCTGCGTCATGCCATGTGGGCATCGAACAGAAAGCTCTCGAAACCGCTCGACATAAGTTTTGACCGTCTCGCCTTCCTCTTGCTTTGTTGCTAGCAAGGATAGTATAGAGACTTCAGCATCATCTTCAAAGAATTAGGTTATGAACTCACGTTCTACATCAGCCCATGATTTAATTGTTCCTTGGGGTAGCTGCATGAACCAGGTAAATGCGGGCCCCTGTAAAGTACTCGCAAATATCTTAGTCATAGTCGGATCATTCCCCATGAGATGTCCTGTCTGCGAGAGGAAGTAGAAGATGTACTGTTGCGGTGAACCTTTACCGTCGAAAGACTGAAGATTCAACGGTTTATATTTTGCAGGATAAGGTACTGTTTCCCATTCTATGGGATAAGGACGTACCACCCCCACCTCTTACAGCTTTTTGCGATGAAGAAGAGCTTGTAGTTGGTTCTCCATCTTCTCTATTTTCTCTGCGTGAGGGTTGATGATAACCTTCACTTTCTCTTCCTCTCTTAAATGAGGAGGAATTTCTTCATTCTCGTCCTCGCTGTCCTCATTTATTTGGATAGGCCGTTTTCTTTCCTGTCGATCAGAAATGGATGACGAGAATCGGCTCTTTCTAGTTTGAGCTAACAACTCAATTAAAAGTTATTTCATTTCTTCTATAGTCTCTTCTTGCTGTTCGAGATGTTTTTCTTGTCTCTCAAGTCTTCCAGAGATTTCTTCTAAGCGCACGTCCTCTGGTTCAATAGGAACTCCTTTTGATCTTGGAGTGATTTTCTTATCTGAAGAGTTGTTTTCGACCATCTTTTTGCCTTTATTAACCATACGTGATGAGGCAGCAGGTAGATCGGTTTCCAAGCACACCTTTTTCACCGTTTGTATTCTTTTAGGTTCGGTGATCCGCTAAAAAACGGACCGTTTTGAGTTGCATTGGCAATTTGATAGAACAGTTGAAATCAGCTGTTCGCATAGGCAGTGAGGAACATTTTGCGAGGTATTCTTCTTCCAATTGAATACTCTTTCAAATCTTGAGATATTTTCTCCTCTCTATTTGCATCTTGACGCCTCTTGCGTCGCAAATTTGGTTCATAATACTGGAGAGTCTGCAATATTTCAAGGCTGAGCTCTTTTCTAGCATCAGATTGTTTCCCAACCCTCCTGCGGATTCTTCTGGAGTGCACACTAGTCTGAGTAGTTGTGTGGGCCCCGCACGCCTCTGATAGAGAGATTAAAATTCTTGGTGTACGTTGTGTGCTCACTATAGACGTGTTCGAAGAGACATGAGAGTTGTGTTCATTGAACGTAACCCGTCGATTACATCTGCGGGATTGCCAACCGGGGGTGGCAACCCGCGGTTGCCAACCGCGGGTTGGCACCCGTGGTTGCAAGCCGCAGGTTTTCACCCGTGGGGTTGCTTCCGAGGTTTTCTATCGTCCCGAAGTTCTCTGTCCCGGAGTTTTCTGCAAATTTTCCTGTATGATTGAAGCGTGCTCGTTGAGTTTTACGCCTAAAATTTCTCTTTTGGAGCGGGTTAGGAACTGGTTTGACTTTTCGCTTGACTTTGGAACGGGCAATAACGCTGTGTTCTTGACAGACGATGACGTCTTGTCAGTTCCAACGGGCGATGACGCCTCGTAAGTTTTAATAGGCGATGACGCCTTTTAATTTCCGGTGGGCGATGATGCCTCACCTTTTTTCATTGTCGCCCGGCGATGACGCCTAGGCTCCGAATCAGAGGAAGAAAGAAATTCCTCATATTTTTGCTGGTCAACTTCTATGACCAGCGTCTCAACCATTGAGCCAATCGGCACCCGGTCGTACTGCGCCACCAGATTCTCTGTCGTAAACAGAGGGGCTCCCACTGTGGTCATCAGTTCTTGTTTGCTCAAAAATTGGATTTCTCCTTCCATTGCAAAATTATTTGATTACAATGAAAATATTGAGATTTACAACTGAGAAATTACAAGAACGGGAATATTAATTTATTCCCTTTTTTTATGTGGGTTCGGGTGGCGATGGAGTCGTTAATGCCTCCGTTGACCGTCCGACTGGAAGAAGATGGCTCTGTTCCGCTTCTCAATTTCCCGAGCTCGCCCGAAATCTTCCCAAAGTCCAAGAATCCAAAAGTCCTTTCTCCGACTGAATTTTAGTATTTTATAGACCGAAGAATCTCGAAATCCGGCTCCAATCCTCCCTGAAAAATCGAATGACGGGAATTTAGCAAAATAACTAGGAAACAAATAAATAGAAAACAACGGAAACAACCCGCGGGTTGGCACTTGCAGAATCGCTCCTATAGCAACCCGCGGGTGTGAGAAATTCCCACGGGTGGGCCCACTTAGCTTTTTTTTTTTTTTTTTTTTTTTTTTTTTGGTATCTACACTATGTGCACTAATCATAAGATAGAGACTAAAATATAATTAGATTATTATATGGATATGGAGTTGCATTTCAAGAAACTATAGGATATCATATTTATGTTTCACGCTTTAGTTTTTGGAATTGTTTTGGCCCATGTAATTGATACTTGAAAATTTATTCAAGGCATATGAATTCAAAAATAATAATGTCTGAAGACTTTGTATTAGATATTATTGTTTTATTTTATTTTGTTATATATTTCTTGACATTGGCCATGGCTTCCTGTTGTTTGATTAACATTCCTTAATCTATTCAAAGACAGCACAACTAACTAGAGGATAAGATCAGACTGCGGAATGTTGAGAACTCTGACATCGATCTTGTTGAGATTTGGATGATGGATTGAGTCTTGTATATTTCTAATAAATCATCTAAGCAAATAAATAAGCTTAATGCATTTGACGTAGTAAAAAAGTACGGTTCGAGCCCACAAGCTTCTGTGTACGTACATCACTGTATACACCCGTGACCTTATATTAAAATAATTGGTACGCTACCCCTTGTTGAAAAATAAATTCAGAAACCACCGAAGCGCCAAAAGAAGTCGTAAACGTTTCTAATTTTAGCAGAGTGAGATTGACAATGGGCGGGTCTAAAGACTGTTACTCGACCCGTCCATTTCAAAGTTGGAAATTAAAAAATAAAACTTCCGAATTATATTTTTTAATTCAAAAACCTCGTTCGCATTCATGCTCTCGGTGCCTATATAAACCAAAGTTATTCCCTCATCCTTCAATCATCCAACTCAAAGTTTGCAAGCAAAAGCTAATCACAAATGGCTAAGTTTTCATTGCATTTTCTTTCTTTCTCTCTTCTCTTGCTACTTAGTGTAGCAGCATCAAGTGATCCTATACTATCATGCAGCCAAACGCCTTACCCTCAAGCGTGCAGCTCCATGATCTCCACCCCCAACTCTCAACTCTTTCAGGACAAGTCGCGGGTCGGGTTTCGCGACTTACTCCTTCAAGCCACCATGTACCGAGCGAGTCTGGCCCTTGCCCGCGCATCATCCATGAACCTAGGCTCGCTCAATGCCCGAGCCAAGGCTGCATGGGCCGATTGCTTGGAGCTTGCTGAAGACACAATCCAGCTCCTCAACCGTTCCATGGCGTCATCCACTGCCAATGATGCCCAGACCTGGCTCAGTGCAGCCATTGCCAACCAAGAGACGTGCCGAAACGGGTTTATCGAGCTCAACTCTCCGTCAAACGTTTTCCAGTCCTCCCCTTTCTCGGCCAACAACATATCGGAGTCGATAAGCAACACGCTTGCCATTAACAAGGCCATGGCTCCAGTCACCTCAGGTGGCAATCGCCGATTGCTCTCTCGTGGATTTCCCAAGTGGGTCTCCATTGCCGAGCGCAAACTTCTTCAGTCGTCAACAGTTAAGGCTAACCTTGTCGTAGCTCAAGATGGTTCGGGGGACTACAAGACTATATCGGAAGCTGTTGCGGCTTCTGTAAAGCTAAGGAAAGGGAGTGTGTCGAGGTTTGTTATCCGTGTAAAGGCCGGTACCTACAAAGAGAACGTAGAGGTCAAGAAAACGATGAAGAATCTGATGATCGTCGGCGATGGTATCGACAAGACTATCGTCACTGGCAGTAAGAACGTTCAAGATGGGTCGACAACTTTCCGTTCAGCAACCTTTGGTGAGAGTTCTTTTGCTATGCCCATTTCTTGTTAGTTATGTTGGCTAAATTCTTTTGTTTGCTGACCTTGTTGCCTTAGCATTATCTTTAGCAACCTACTAAAACTTTTTAGTAACGTAATGGAGCGATACATGCAAAAAAGTCTAGAACTTGTTGAATATCTTATTCACTAGTGATTTAATTGAAAAGTAAAAAGACTTCTGTTATCAGATGGCAAATCATGTCTTTAAAAAAGAATTTCAACTTCAACAACTTATCTACTTAATTTTTTAAGAAAAAAATAAATAGATAGATTGATAGACAGGTGACTTTTATAGTTTTAACTAATATTTAAAATAGTGATAATGGTAATATGATATTTTGTCTATATTATTTTACATAATTTTCAATTTATTTAATAAATAAATCTAAAAGTATATATAATAAATTTATAAATAGGTAAAAAAATTAAAATTTCTAAAAAACAATACTAAAGCATTCCTTAACACATATAACTTATTCAATGTTTCTATTAAATTTCATAGTAATTTTGATATTTGTTTTTATTAATTATATTAAATTCCCAACCATAATTTTAGTATTCACTAAATAAGGAAACAAAAGTTCGGGGTTACTTAGTACTACAATTTGTAACTTAGTACTACAATTTGTAATTTGTAATGTTCAAATCATCTTATTTATAATTATTTTTAGTTTAACTAAAAGTTCAATAGAATCAACCGTATCTAATAATTTAACCAGAGAACAATTATAACAAGCAAATAACCAAGCAATTATAAATCAAACAAACAATCAAGTAAAACAATTACAGTAATTAGTTAACAATTAAAGTATCAGAAGATTACTCTAAAAAATAACAGTAAATAATATAACATAACAGTAAATAAATAATATAACATAACAGTAAGTAATGTAATATAACATAATATCACTAGTGCAAAATAATGTAATACAATATAAAATAATATTAAAAAATATCCCCTTAGGATGCATTAGGTTATTTTCTACTGTTAGATGGTATATAATTTGCATTAGGTATCATATAATATAATATAACAAGTTCCATAACGAACTATTTTAGGGAGTTTCTAAACGAGCACACCAATTTTTCCAGTGAGCCTACTTAATAGTGTATTTTTGATCTGGACTAAAAGTTCGGACCATTCTAAAGTAGGCCCACTAGGAAAAATGATGTGCTCCATTTGGAAACTCTCCTAGTTTAACATAATGAAAACTCAAAATCATGAAGACATTGCTGTATAGGCTTTCCACCCAGTCAACCATGCAATCTGCGTTAGTGACACTTCAAAAAATAATCATGTGGCCATTATTGTATTTATACAGTTCATAAGTTAGTATTTTGCCTAGTTATCCATCTAAAATAGTAATATTTGCATGTATTTACATTATCCATCCTTCTAACTAAAATTTCCAAATATCTATTACGTACGCAGCCGTAACCGGTGAGGGATTCATTGCTCAAGACATGACCTTTGAGAACACGGCCGGACCACAGAAGCACCAGGCCGTTGCATTCCGATCCGGCTCCGACCTCTCAGTCTACTACCGCTGCAGCTTCAAGGGCTACCAAGACACCCTCTACGTCCACTCCCAGCGCCAATTCTACCGCAACTGCAACATCTACGGCACAGTCGACTTCATCTTCGGGGACGCAGTCGCCGTCCTCCAGAACTGCAACATCTACGTCAGAAAACCAATGAGTAACCAGAAGAACACCGTGACGGCCCAAGGCCGGCAGGACCCCAATGAGAACACGGGGATCGTGATCCACAGTTCCATGATTGCACCCGCACCGGACCTTAGTCCAGTGCAGGGATCGTTCAAGACATATCTGGGCCGGCCGTGGAAGGCCTACTCGAGGACGGTGGTGATGAGGACGTCGATCGGCGGGCTGGTTGATCCTGCGGGCTGGCTCGAGTGGAGCGGGGACTTTGCGCTGAGCACTTTGTACTACGGAGAGTATATGAACAGCGGGGCGGGGGCGGGCACGGGCCAGAGGGTGAAGTGGCCGGGCTATCGGGTTATAACGAGCGCGTCAGAGGCGGGGAAGTTTACGGTGGGGAATTTCTTGATGGGGAACAATTGGATTCAGGCTACTGGGGTCCCTTTTACGGCGGGTCTTTAGGTTTTTTAATTTTTAATTTTTATTTATTTTATTTATTTGTATTGTTGTATACTTTATTTTGTATTGATAAAGGTTGTATACATGTCATTTCATTTTTTTTTTTTCCATGTATGTTATGGAATAAATAAAGGGAAGTTTCATACTAGAAGATACACGTCAGTTTCTAATAGTTCTTTATAGTTGATGTTTGCGTTTTTTTTTTTTTTTTGGAATCAAGTTAATATGGACTTGTTGCATTTAATTTTACCATGCAGTAATTTATTATATATGATTATCCAGAACGGAATTTGTAATTTATTCGCACCATGCCAATTGTCTTTTTATGTGTTCTCTTTTACTGATGGAGTAGGGTTAGGAAATGAAATGAAAGAACTAAAACAAAAGGTTTTATCGAACAATGGTTTTAACAAACTTTTGTTTTGGCATAAAAATAACACAATTACAACAGTCTTCTGACTTCTATTTTCTTAGGCAGCAGCCTACCTCACTAACTTAATTACACTCGCACACTTAATATCTATAATGAGTTGCTTACGCTCACCATACTGCCACACGTATCTCTATTCTATTTATAGTTGTGCTAGTTTAACTATTTCGTTTACCGCTACTCACAAATTTCATCTTTCGTCCAAGCCATCATTTTTGACTTTGTTCACTACATGCATCATGTTCAGAACATGTTTGAATATCTAACATTCCCCGTCAAACTTGTTAATTATTCCAAGTTTCTCTTTGAGCTTCTAAAATATTTCTGATTTCTTGGCTTCGTGAAGATATCGAAGGTGTCGGCAATCTGATCTTCAGTCCTATAGTACATTACCTTCACATTCTTCTCTTTGACTTAATGTTGGATAAAACTAGGACATAGTCTCTATATGTTTACTGCTTCCATATATCATTGAGTTCTTGGATAGTGTTATGGCCGATTTGTTATTGATAAAAATTTATGATGGTGCTTATTGTTGATGTAACAATTCCTTTATCAGACTCCTTAGCAACATTGCTTGACACACGTATGTCAATGTTGCTATGTACTCTGCTTCACAAATTAAGAGTGTAATAGCTGATTGCTTTTTGATGGCCAAGAAAATGTTGTTTTTCCAATAGTGAATATATAGTCGGAAGTGCTCTTCATTTCATCTAAAACTCCATCATAATCGCCATAAATGTAGATGACTAATTTTGAATCATCACGCTATACATAAAAAAAAAAACCTTGACTGATACTTCTTTTGATATACATGAGAATTCTCTTGACTATTTTGAAGTGCTCTTGCCTTAGTTCTTCTATATATCTGCTCACCAGTCCTACTACAAATATTATGTTGCGTCTAGTGAGGGTTAAATAGTACAAACTTCTAAACTAAGCTCTTGTATAGTGTTCAATCAAAAAAACTCACTGGTGATTCTCGCCTTAGCTTTGCTCCCACCTCAGTAAGAGTTGCAATTGGATTGCAATTACTCATGTTAAACTTCAAAAGAATCTTCTTCGCATACTTCTTTCGGGAGAAGAAATTTCCTTTCACTGATCATATTGTCCAAGATAATAGGACATTTCTACTCAAAGAAAGTAGGAAATTTCTCGAACACCTCTACTCTATGAAAATATATCACCTCAATTCCAATAGGACATTTCTCAAATGTCAGTCACATAGAACTTCTTGACCATGTTTCTCTTGAGTTCCTCAAACATCTTCGGATTGTTGCAGGTGAAGATTACATCATCCACATAAAGACATATGATCATAGTGTCTCCATTTTTCTTCTTGGAGTATAGAAAACATTCGTACGGGCTTTTTTAGAATCCATCCTCTTGGAAATATGCATCAATTCTAGTATTCTATATTTTGGGTGCCTTCCCCGGACCATACAATGTGTTTTCAATTTATAGACTTTATCTTCTTGGTTTTTCTTTATATATCTAGGTAATTGCTCGACATTGACTTTTTCTTCTAGATAGCCATCAAGAAAAGCTAACTTTATTTTCATCCAATAGACCTTCCATTGTTCTATGCTGCTAATGCAATTATGAGTAGGATGGTGTCGATCCTAGCAACATAGTGAATAGTCCTCTATTATCTCAACAAGCTCTACATCTTCATACTGATCTATTAGACTTCTTGTCGTCTTTGTTGCTCCCCTCTAAAGAGCTTGATTTGTTTAAGCTAAAAGAAGGCAATGATACCGGTGTAGATGTCGATGTTGATGAAACTTGATTATTCGATGGACTTTGATATTCACTCCTCCCATTCCTCGTGGGTTATCACTATTCTCTTAAAAATCATACCCTTGATGTTTTTATCTTCATTACTCCATCTATAATAATCTTCTTCATTGACTCTATATCTCTTGAGATGATATTTTTTTGGTAACTAGATTGTAATGTTTGTTCTCCTCTCATATCGATAAAGATATCCTTTTTTCTTCGATCATCTAGCTTCTTTCTTCTCTACTCCAGACTATGTGCATATGTGAGATGAACCTGAGCACCTTCAGATGGTTGACACTTGATTTGATGTTGCTTCATATCTCTAGTGGCATCTTGAACTTAATGCTCTTTATCGGATAATGGTTAAAGAGTTAAACTACACAATTTATAACTGCCGCCCAATAAGTCTTCTGCATATACTTACTCTTAAGCATACTTCTTGCCATGTCAAAGGTGGTATGGTTCTTCTGCTCTTCTATATCATTCAGTTATTATGTTTAGGCAATAGCTAGTTGATCAATTATTCAATACTGTTTGTTGAAATTGTCAAATGTCTTCGAAGTGTACTTTTCACCTCATTTAGATTAGAGCACCTATGGCAGCCGCTTTGCTTTTCCACCATTTCCTTAAATTCTTTGAATGTATCCGGTGCCTTAGTTCTTTCTTTCAAGAAATAAATCCACATTTTTCAACTATAATCATTAATAAAAGTAATAAAATACATTTTCTACCAAGGAAAATGACTTCAAATGGTCCAACAATATTTGTGCTAATATGTTGTTGTAGCTTTGTTACTCTTCATGACTTTCCAACTTCAAAAGTTCTTCTGTGTTGCTTCGATACAACCTTCACATAACTGGTTCAGATGGTTGAGTCGTGGTAAATTTTTCACCATTTTCTCTATCCATGGAAGATTTAAGATGTTCAAATCACTGATGCCAAATCCAATAATCATGTTTTATGATGGACTTCAAACACTTCACAGGATCAACAGAATATTTAAGGTAAACAGTCTGCTTTTATGTAATTTTACCTTTACAATTATTGTTGCTCTTGATTGTAAGAGCTAAATGTTTTAAATGTAGGTCATAATCTCTTTCTAGATATTATTTCAGACTAAAATATTATTGCATAATGCTGGTACATAGTACTTCAGAAAGCTACCTACTCTTGCAAGTCTTTATCTAGATTACAATATTGCCCTTGCCTTTCAATGAAATCTTCGATTGATCTCTAAAAGTGACCTCACCTTGTACCTTTTCTAGTTTAATTCGGTGAAGAATTCTTTGATACCACACATATAGTTGGTCGTGCCTGAGTCAAGACACCAAATATTCTAATTCTTCCTTTCATTCTCCTCGTACACTAGTAAGGCAGTAACATTTTCTGATTAATCTCCTGCAACAAAGTTGCTACTTTGTACTACTTGATTTATTGGCTTCTCCCAGCATTTATAGCTTAGGTAATTGTACTCTTGCATGTATAGTATTCGTCGCAAAAGTTCCTTCGCTTCCTCCCATTGAATTAACTTAAATTACAATGAAAGTGAACAAGAGATAAAAAAAAAAGAACAAACGAGAGGATTTTATATTTCAATCTCTCTCTTTTACAATATTGTGGGATCTGTGGCGATGGGATCTGTCAAGCAGCTCCTTTGGACGATCGGTACGTTGAAATCTTCTCTTTTAAAGATATCGGCCGAATATAGACGATCTTCTCTGGTTTTGATTTGTTCAAGGCTCTCTCGCGTAACTCGAACTTCTCAAGAACTCCAGAAAGAAGATGGTGATTTTCTCTGATCTTCACGAACTCAAGGCTCTATGCGTAACTTGAATTCTCCAAGATTTCAGAAGATGATCAGCAAAGGCTTCAAGGCTCTCTCGCGTACTTGAATTGCCAAAGGATCAATAGGAGACTTCCGATGCCAAAAAGAAAACCCTTAATCAAAAGATTGATCTATTCTTGATTGATCCTTTATCTTCTTGATTGATTGATCTTGTATATATTTTTTTTTCCTAAAGTCTCCTCAAAGAGGGTATTTATAGACTTTAGTGGTTATGAGAGTTTCCGTAGGAATAGGAATAAAGAGTTCCATAGGAATAGGAATAAACCTTTCCATAGGAATAGGAATAAAGATTTTTGTATTCATCAAGGATTCTAATCCAATATTTAATATTGATTTAAATTTCTTGATTTAGAATTCTGATTGGATTCAATTTGAGTATTGGATAAGATCAAATCTCAATCAAAATCAATTTAGGATTATGATTGGACTCAATTTAGATATTTGGATAAGCCCAAATTATAATCTCAATCAATTTAGGATTCTGGTTATCTGCTCACGCGGAGATAATCTCATCAAAAACGCGGAGCTAAGAAACCAGAACGCGGAGCTATTAAACATCTCCGCGTTTTACTCAAACGCGAGGCAAAAGTAGCCAAACGCGGAGCTACTGAGTTAGCTTTGCGGTCTGTTGTGGAAAATCCTTTTAACTTAGAAATTTTCACTGCCAACAGAACCCCCTCCAAAGTTTTCAAAATGGCTTAGAACTTAGCAAATTTTGAAATACTTTGGATACTTAAACTGAAACGCGGAGTTAGAATACCAAGTCTCCTTCGCGTTATGCTCGCCTACGCAGAGCTAATCAGCTTCACTTCATTTTCAGTGAAATGAGTAATTTCTTCATTAATTACTCCGAATTTCGGCGCCGAATACCAAGCAGCGGATCATCTATTTAAATAGAGCTTCTGGCTCCTCTTCTTCTTCATCGGGAGAGTTTGAAAACTCCAAAACTCTGGCAGTCGAGTGACTCATGTCGATGAATGATCTTCAATTGATCTCCCCTTAACTCTCCATAGATTTTCATCATTAGGATGTCATTTCAGAGGAGTTTGGCTAGACGCACGTTGGCCGGCGTTAATGGCAGCGGCCGTGGAAGTAGACGCGACGGCGAACCAGTCTATGCAGCGTCTTTCAAAGGTAAAAAGCTTAACTCTTGGTCTTCTAAGAACCATTCTGAGATGTTTTGGCTCAGTTTAATCCGGCCAATTGTTTGCTTTACCGGCGAGATCGCCGTTCTCCGGCCGTAAGGCTTGAAGGAGAAGGAGAAGTCAGAGAGGAACTCTGATCTGTCTCTATGCGAAGTTATCGCGTCATCCTCGAGCTTGAAACGCGGGGCTATTAAAGAGAAGACAGAGAGAAACTCTGTTACGCAAAGTTATCGCGTCATCCTCTGCGTTTTAAAACGCGAGGCTATTTCTCCAGCTGCACGCGAAGTTAGCTTAGTTCCCCGTTTTTATACTTAGAAGATTTTCCAAATTTTTGTAGAACTCCTGATTCTTCTTTTGCAGTGAAGTACTTGGACCAGATCCTTCTTGAAGAGGAGTGCATGTGGCTTTACCAGTCTTCGTCAGCAAAAGTAACTCTAAAGAAGCCAGAAGCATATGCTTTACATCATAGTTGCAGGTTTCAAGCCATGGCTCCAAAAGATAAACTTTTTACAAGAACTCTGCGGCAGCTCAAAGCGATAGAGATGATCATCTAAGGGCTTGTAGCATGTCGAATCCAACTTGTGTATCTTCATTAGGATTCTTGTAGCAGTATATTCAGATAATCCACTAAGAACTTTTGACATTTGCAGAAGAGATCTTTTGCATGTGAACCAGGGAATTTCAACACCCCAT
Source organism: Dracaena cambodiana (assembly GCA_036321105.1). Lineage (NCBI taxonomy): Eukaryota > Viridiplantae > Streptophyta > Magnoliopsida > Asparagales > Asparagaceae > Dracaena > Dracaena cambodiana. The sequence goes on from JAYEPQ010000016.1 coordinate 29,585,982, forward strand.
GAGGCTTGATGTCAGATTATTGAAGCTTTTGGGAGAGCTATAACTCCCTCTTCTTCTGTAATCTTTTTCTTTTATGAAGTAAAGGCAAATTATTTTCCTCTCTATCTGTCGGCTTCAAGAATCTTGCTTGCTCAACAAATAGATGGTTGATAATTCTGGTAAAATAATCTAAGACTCTTTTGCGTAACTTAGATCATTAATACTGATATGATCGGGTAAGAACCATCTAATTTCGGCAGAGGCGTCAAATTGCGCATGCCTAGTCTAAGTTCTCTCACGCGTAACTTGAACGGAGATATGAATAATCCAAATCATACTGTCAGAGGTAAAAGCTTAACATGACAGGTCCACGGGATTTTTAGCAAACCCCCAGCTATCAACGGATTTGATTAGCCTTTACCAATCGCCGTTTGCGTTGGGCTAGCCATGCTATTCCCCTCAGCATGGTGAGTTGTCGAGGAATTGATTTCCTCTCCCATTTGCCTTTAATCAGCATTGGGTAGTTAATTTCATACTTTTACCCCCAGTATGATAGGGTTGGCGAGAAACTAGTTCTCTTCCCATTGCTTTAATAGCATTGGGCAATTGAAATATTTTTATTTATAGCACCCAATTAGCCATTCCAATGGCTATTGAGAATAGCAGAAGCATGATATTTATCATCGTCAATATTTTCGGCACCCCCAGCCAAGTCCAGCTGCTAGCCAATGAAGATGACTTTGTCACGGCCGTGGTTCGGAGCGTATCCAAGGGGCTAGCTTGCAAGTGCGGGCTGCCAGTACTTGGTGTCGATATTGACTCTCCTACTGGTACATGGATCACTCTAGCAGGGATTGCTCCGACAGGGAACTTATTGGCTCCAATTAAAGTTGTCATATTTGCAGAAACCTTCTTCTGTTCCTCCTTAAGTGTGAGAATCCCGGCTTCTATCAATGCCTAAATTCGATTCTTAAGAGGATAGCAATCCTTAGTTGGGTGCCCGACATTCCGATGGTACAGGCAATAGTTAGGGTCGTTGGTTTTACCAACGACTTCCGGTTTTCCATTTTCCAGAAGTTTTAGCAAGCCCTTTCTTAGGAGGAGATGGAATAGAGTACCTGTCTGCTCCGTCTTGAATGTATAAGTTTTATCTTATCGGGGCTTATTTTGGCCTGCACCTCTCGGATTCTGAGGTCTTGGTTTCGGATCTGCAACTGATACCATCACAGCCTTCCCTTTATTTTCAGGATTATGTGGATATGGCTTGTTATTCGTAGAGTTTTTCGTGCTACGAGATTCCTCAATCCAGCGAATTATATCTTCTGCCTGCTCTCCCTGCCTTAGCAGATATTTTCAAGTTTTGGACTCTATAGCTCCCATTCTTATCAGCACGCCAATCCTGAAATTATGCTGCAGGTTTCCACCAGGGTTTCCTGAGTCATACGGTGTCGACAATACACGGATTTTTCCCTGAAGCGTTCAATAAAACTTTTAACCGTTTCTTGTTCCCCTTGTTTCGTTGCAAGGAGAGAATGAACCGATATTTCAGTATCATCCTCAAAGAAACGTGCCAAGAACTGTTTCTCGACGTCAAACCAGGCATTAATAGATCCTGGGGGCAACTGCATGAACCATGTAAAATCAGGCCCTCGCAGGGTGCTCGCAAATACTTTGGTTATTATGGGATCATTTCCCATTAGATGACCTGCCTGCGATAAGAAGTAATAGATATGCTGACTTGGGGACCGCTTCCCATCATATGACTCCAATTTAAGGGGTTTATATTTTGGAGGATAGGGCACCATGTCCCATTCTGGTGGATATGGTCTAGAAACCCCTGACTCCTTCAACTCTTTTTTATGCATCAAAGCTTCAAGTTGACTTTGTAGCTTTTCTATCTTTTCTCCATGCGGATCATGGAAAGAAAATTTATCCTCGTCCTCGTGCATCGAGTAAGCCTTTTCTTCTTTTGTTTCTTCATTTGTCTTGGGTGGCGGTTCCGAAGAAATTTTAGCCTTATCATCGGCTATCTTCTGGGTATTTTCGATCACTTTTAGAAGCATTAGTTTGAGGTCATCAATGGCCTTTTGCTGACCTCGAATCATCTGCTCATGGGCTTCCATCTTTTGGTCAACATCATCGGATTTATCCACCATATGCGATGCTGGTTTTCGTGGTCGGGAAGATGCATGAGATTTTGGGGAAGCTATAGCTGAATTATCGCTGTCATTATCATAAGAACCTTTTGAAAGTTTCTTATAATTCCGAGGAATAACAGCACCTGATTTGAGTCGAGTAAGATGGCGTGGTTGTTCATCATCTGCATCCGACTCATATTCTTTCTCCATAATCTTTTTGCTTTTGCCGACCATATTTGAGGTCACTGCCTTTACCTCTTTTTCTGTGATTTGATATCTCAGATTATTCTTCCTCCTTATCGGAGTATCTTGACGAGACTCAGTTATTCTGTTAAATACAGACACTCTCTTCTTGGTACAACAACATTTATCCAATACAGCAGATATGGCTGTTATGAGCTGCTCACAATGACATGTTGAGTGTGGCTGAGCTTGAGTCATATTTCTCATTTTTGTCAAGTAATTTCTGAGATTGGTGACCTTAGCCATGGAGTCGTGGGACCTGTCCATCTTTTGAGAGGGTCTAGAAACCCACTGGAGCTTCTTGGGATTACTGGAGTCCAGTTCCGGTTCGCTGACGCGAGGATCTGTCTTGATTCTACAGTTAGGTTGATCCACGCGGAGCTTAGAAGTAGCATCGCATATTGTAGCGCGGGGCTGAGGAATGACTCCGCATCTTGCCATGTGAGCCTCGCGTTTCTTGCTGGCCTGGCTTGTCTTCAGAAATTTAGCTTATGGAATAATAGCCCCGCGTGAAGGAAAACTCTTGCACGCTGGCTTATCTTTGCGACTAACGCAAATCATAGCTTCGCGCTTAGCACGGTTTTTACGACTGACAACCACCTGCCAATCATCCTCGCGTTCCTCGCGGAGAATCTCGCGTTTCTCGCAAGTATTACCGGCCTTGCTTTTATTGCTTGGCTCAGTATTAGCCTCGGGTGGAGAATCACACGCTGGCATTAAAGAATTTTTATACTCGCGTTTCTCGCGAGTGTCAGGAATCTTGCGTTTATTGCAAGCACTAGCAGCCTCACATTTCTCGCTTGGCTTAGCCTCGCGTGGAAAATCACACGCTGGCTTTGAAGAATTTTTATACTCGCGTAATTCGCGAGTGTTGAGTATTTTGCAACTAGCGCAATCCTTACTGGCTTCGCGTCTCTCGCTAGGCTCAGTAATAGCCTCGCGTGGAGAATCACACGCTGTCTTTGAAGAATTTTTATACTCGCGTAACTCGCGAGTGTTGGGTATTCTGCGACTAGCGCAACCCTTACTGGCTTCGCGTCTCTCGCTAGGCACAGTAATAGCCTCGCGTGGAGAATCACACGCTGGTGTTGGCAGTGAAAATTTCTAAGTTAAAAGAATTTTCCACAACAGAACGCGGAGATAATTCAATAGCCCCGCGTTTGGTTATATTAACCCTGCGTTTGAATAAAAACACGGAGATGTTTAATAGCTCCGCGTTGATTCCGCAGTCTGGCTTGCATTAGCCTCGCGTTTGAGTAAAACGCGGAGATGATCAATAGCTCCGCGTTAGCTCCGCGTTTTGGTTATTTAGCGCCGCGTTTTGATGCGATTAAAGCTCCGCGTAAGCAGATAACCAGAATCTCAAATTGATTGAGATTATGATTCCGGGCTTATCCAAATACCCGAATCAAATCTCATCAGAATTCCATCAAAACTAAGATATTTGATTGGAATCCTTGATGAATGCGAGTTCTATTTAGATAGAAACTCTTGCATTAACTTGGGGCTATAAATACCTTCCTGGTGAAACCCTAGTCATCTTTCTTTTTCGGCATCGGAAGCCTCCTATCGATCCTTTGGCAATTCAAGTACGCGAGAGAGCCTTGAAGCCTTTGCTGATCATCTTCTGAAATCTTAGAGAATTCAAGTTACGCATAGAGCCTTGAGTTCGTGAAGATCAGAGAAAATCACCGTCTTCTTTCTGGAGTTCTTGAGAAGTTCAAGTTACGCGAGAGAGCCTTGAACAAATCAAAGCCAGAGAAGATCGTCTATATTCGGCCGATATCTTTAAAAGAGAAGATTTCAACGTACCGATCGTCCAAAGGAACTGCTTAACAGATCCCATCGCCACAGATCCCACAACTATTGTAAAAGAGAGAGATTGAACTATAAAATCCTCTCGTTTGTTCTTTTTTATATCTTGTTCACTTTCATTGTAATTTAAGTTAATTCAATGGGAGGAAGCGAAGGAACTTTTGCGACGAACAAACTGGCGACCACAGTGGGAGCCATCTCTTTCACTGATGAAGAGATTGTGGCGCAATCGGACGTTGATATGATCGGATCCGAAGAAAACACGCTGGTCGTTGAAATCGACCGGCAGAAGTACGAGGAGTTCCTCTCCTCCGGATCAGGTGACTTGGATGAGACACGGCACTATCGTCGCATGCACTCCAATGCCCGAGTGACGGGTAGAAAGGTATCCACCGAGAGACGGGGATCCTTGGAGACTGCGGCTGTAGAGCCGGAGTTCACACAAGAAATCCTAGCCGAGGATGAGCTTCCGACTGCCAAAGAAGACCTAGGGACTGGACTAACCAGGACCCAACTCCGGAACAGGAACCGGAGAGCGAGGCGTAGTGCCCTCAAAGCTCGCCTTGGACGCGGAGCTAACACTAGAGGACGCGAGGCTATGGTCTCTCGCAAACTGGCTCGCGCTACCCGCGAGACCAGTCTCTACCGCGTTAAACGCGAAGATACAACTTGCCTTAAAAGCAAGGAAAAGCCAGCGTGTGATTTTTCACGCGAGGCTATTACTGAGCCTAGCGAGAGACGCGAAACCAGTAAGGGTTGCGCTAGTCGCAGAATACCCAACACTCGCGAGTTACGCGAGTATAAAAATTCTTCAAAGCCAGCGTGTGATTTTCCACGCGAGGCTATTACTGAGCCTAGCGAGAGACGCGAAGCCAGTAAGGGTTGCGCTAGTCGAAGAATACCCAACACTCGCAAGTTACGCGAGTATAAAAATTCTTCAAAGCCAGCGTGTGATTCTCCACGTGAGGCTATTGCTGAGCCTAGCGAGAGACGCGAAGCCAGCAAGATTTGCCCTAGTCGCAAAATACTTAACACTCGCGAGAAACGCGAGTATAAAAATTCTTCAAAGCCAGCGTGTGATTTTCCACGCGAGGCTGCTAGTGCTTGCAATAAACGCAAGATTCCTGACACTCGCCAGAAACGCGAGTATAAAAATTCTTTAAAGCCAGCGTGTGATTCTCCACGCGAGGCTAATACTGAGCCAAGCAATAAAAGCAAGGCCGGTAATACTTGCGAGAAACGTGAGATTCTCCGCGAGGAACGCGAGGATGATTGGCAGGTGGTTGTCAGTCGTAAAAACTGCGCTAAGCGTGAAGCTATGATTTGCGTTAGTCGCAAAGATAAGCCAGCGTGCAAGAGTTTTCCTTCACACGGGGCTATTATTCCAGAAGCTAAATTTCTGAAGACAAGCCAGGCCAGCGAGAAACGCGAGGCTAACATGGCAAGATGCGGAGTCATTCCTCAGCCCCGGGCTACAATATGCAAAGCTACTTCTAAGCTCCGCGTGGATCAACCTAACTGTAGAATCAGGACAGATCCTCGCGTCAGCGGACCGGAACTGGACTCCAGTAATCCCAAGAAGCTCCAGTGGGTTCCTAGACCCTCTCAAAAGATGGATAGGTCCCACGACTCCATGGCTAAGGTCACCAATCTCAAAAATTACTTGACAAAAATGAGAAATATAACTCAAGCTCAGCCACACTCAACATATCATTGTGAGCAGCTCATAACAGCCATATCTGCTATATTGGATAAATGCTGTTGTACCAAGAAGAGAGTGTCTGTATTTAACAGAATAACTGAGTCTTGTCAAGTACTCCGATAAGGAGGAAGAATAATCTGAGATATCAAACCACAGAAAAAGAGGTAAAGGCAGTGACCTCAAATATGGTCGGCAAAAGCAAAAAGATTATGGAGAAAGAATATGAGTCGGATGCAGATGATGAACAACCACGCCATCTTACTCGACTCAAATCAGGTGCTGTTATTCCTCGGAATTATAAGAAACTTTCAAAAGGTTCTTATGATAATGACAGCGATAATTCAGCTATAGCTTCCCCAAAATCTCGTGCATCTTCCCGACCACGAAAACCAGCATCGCATATGGTGGATAAATCCGATGATGTTGACCAAAGGATGGAACCCCAAGAGCAGATGATTCGAGGTCAGCAAAAGGCCATTGATGACCTCAAACTAATGCTTCTAAAAGTGATCGAAAATACCCAGAAGATAGCCGATGATAAGGCTAAAATTTCTTCGGAACCGCCACCCAAGACAAATGAAGAAACAAAAGAAGAAAAGGCTTACTCGATGCACGAGGACGAGGACAAATTTTCTTTCCATGATCCGCATGGAGAAAAGATAGAAAAGCTACAAAGTCAACTTGAAGTTTTGATGCATAAAAAAGAATTGAAGGAGTCAGGGGTTTCTAGACCATATCCACCAGAATGGGACATGGTGCCCTATCCTCCAAAATATAAGCCGCTCAAGTTGGAGCCCTATGACGGGAAGGGATCGTCCAGTCAGCACATCTACTATTTCTTGTCCCAAGCTGGACATTTGGTGGGAAATGACCCCATTATGACCAAGATTTTTGCAAGTACTTTGCGAGGGCCTGCTTTTACATGGTTTATGCAGTTGTCCCCGGGAACCATAAATACTTGGTATGATGTCGAGAAACAGTTCTTGGCACATTTCTTTGAGGATGATACTGAAATATCGGTTCATTCCCTCCTTGCAACGAAACAAGGGGAACAAGAAACGGTTAAAAGTTTTATTGAACGCTTCAGGGAAAAATCCGTGTATTGTCGACACGGTATGACCCAGGAAACCCTGGTGGAAACCTGTAAGCATAATTTCAGGACCGGCGTGCTGATAAGAATGGGAGCTGTAGAATCCAAAACTTGGAAAGATCTGTTGAGGCAGGGAGAGCAGGCAGAAGATATAATTCGCCGGATTGAGGAATCTCGTAACACGAGAAACTCTATGAATAACAGGCCATATCCACAGAATCCTGAAAATAAAGGGAAGGCTGTGATGGTATCAGTTGCAAATTCAAAACCAAGACCTCGGAATCCGAGAGGTGCAGGCCAAAATAAGCCCCGATAAGATAAAACTTATACATTCAAGACGGAGCAGACAGGTACTCTATTCCATCTCCTCCTCAGAAAGGGCTTGCTAAAACTTCCGAAAAATGGAAAACCGGAAGTCGTTGGTAAAACCAACGACCCTAACTATTGCCTGTACCATCGGAATGTCGGGCACCCAACTAAGGATTGCTATCCTCTTAAGAATCGAATTCAGGCATTGATAGAAGCCGGGATTCTCACACTTAAGGAGGAACAGAAGAAGGTTTCTGCAAATATGACAACTTTAATTGGAACAAATAAGTTCCCTGTCAGAGCAATCCCTGTCAGAGCAATCCCTGCCAGAGCGATCCATGTACCAGTAGAGAAGTCAATATTGACACCAAGCACGGGCAGCCCGCACTTGCAAGTTAGCCCCTTGGATACGCTCCGAACCACAGCCGTGACAAAGTCATCTTCATTGGCTAGCAGCCGGATTTGGCTGGGGGTGCCGAAAATATTGACGATGATAAATATCATGCTTCTGCTATTCTCAATAGCCATTGGGATGGCTAATTGGGTGCTATAAATAAAAAATTTTTACCCAATGCTGTTAAAGCAGAGGGAAGAGGAGAACAAGTTTCTCGCCAACCCATCATGCTGGGGTAAAAGTATGAATTGCCCAACGCCAACTAGGCAATGGGAAGAGAACAAGTTTCTCGCCAACCCATCATACTGGGGTGAAAGTATGAATTGCCCAACGCTTCTGTAGCAATGGGAAGAGAACGAGTTTCTCGCCAACCCATCATACTGGGGTAAAAGTATGAATTGCCCAACGCTTCTGTAGCAATGGGAAGAGGAGATTAAAATCCTCGCCAACCCATCATACTGGGATAAAAGTATGAATCGCCCAATACCGATAAAGTAAAGGGAAGAGGAAAAGTTTGGCATTTAAGCCCAAACGTAGTCCTCGACAACTCACCATGTTGAGGGGAATAACATGGCTAGCCCAACTCAAACGGTAGTTGGTAAAGGCTAATCAAATCCGTTAATAGCTGGGGGTTTGCTAAAAATCCCATATTAAACTTTAATTGTTATTTCGGCTCAAGAAACTGAGCATAAACGATACCGAGATAAATCGTTTTGACGGCAGGTTATTTGTTAGGCAAGCAAATCTGTTTTGAAGCCGGCAAATAAAAGAGTCAAAAGAATCATCTTTATTAAGGTGAAGATACAAAAAGAATTTCAAAGAAACATAGTAAAGTTATCTCTCTCCTGTTTACAAAGTTCTTACTATAAGGAAGATAAAAGCGTAAAGAGAGATGAAACTATTGGCCTCCCAGGAGTCTCAATTGGTTTATTGTCTCGTCCAAATTTCTACGATGAGAAGCCTCCACGGTTTGCTGAGCTTGCCTACGCAACTCATCATCACTTATTGAAAGTTATTGCTGACGAGATTCTTCTATGGCACGATTTCTGGCCATCTCTTCCTGCTGAATCTGCTCCTGCTGGACAAGCAATATCTCCCGTTTCTTGACAGATTCTCCTAATCGGAGTTCATTTTCTATCAAGGTGGCTGGAGCTCTTGCAATCGTCTCCTGGGCTTTAGAGATGGCCGCCTGACCTTCCTCAATTCCAAAGTTTACCCTCTGCAGGTCACCAATAACGGATTCCCGACTGGCCTGGAGCTCTGTCAACTCCTGAGACCATCTCTCCTCCTGCTGCCTTAAAATATTTCTTCGAGATAAGGATTCTGCTTGAAGCCGCGCCAGCTCTATCTCAGTGATCGCCTCCACATCCGCCTGACGGAGTGTGTGTAGCGTGGTCACCTGCTCTTCTAAAGCTGTAAGGTGGGCCCGGTATGGAGCTGCTCGATCTTGTCCACCGAATTCTTCGATATTTCCTAAATACCGGAGTAACAGTGGACGTGTGAAGTTGAAGGAATCGTGGCCAGCAAGAACCATCTCGACACATCTTCTTAACAAATACATAAAATTCTCGACAGTGAAGCCGAAAAGTCTTTCAAGAGGATTTGCAGTGTCGGTAGGCAAAGTAGGCAATGCCAAAAGGGGTGTCGTGAGCAAGGGAGCAGTAGTGGCTGGGATTGGAGAAGAAGAAGCCCGTCCTTGCATTAAATTCATGATCTGAGGGACCAGTAGAGCCAGTGCAGATCTGGAAGAACTGGAGACCCCAGACGAAGTACCGTCGGTACAGATCACTTGGGTACCCCCACCAACAGGAAGAGAAGATGGGACCACTTCGCCTGAAGTTCCTCCGGTAGGAGAAGCATCTTCGAATGAGAATTTCAAATTATTCTCCTCCCCTGCTGGAAGGCTTGGAGTTGGAAGAGTTGCAGGTATCTCAGCAGCCACGACAACAGACGACGTTAAAATCGCTGACTGAGAAGGCACTCCAACGACCGTGGGAAATGTCTCAGAAGAGCAAACGGGTGTTGGAGATGGCATGCTAGAAGAAGGTGAAGCCTCATTAGCAGCAGCTGCGATAATGACTTTTGTTCTCTCATCGCTCCCCAATTCGTCAATTGGGGGAATTAAGGAGGAAACAGATGCAGGAGCCGGTGTAGAATAGTCAGCCACAAACTCACCAGCAGAGCTACCCACACCACCAACGGAGCCAGAATGGTCCATTCTATCGTCAGACTCTACTTGGGTAGTCGAGTGCATTGGCGAAAGAAGTTGATCACCTGCATTTCAGAAGACCAGAAAAGCAGTGTTACGTTAAAATAATAACAGTCAAAAGATAAAATGCTAAAGGCCATACCAGGCGATACAAGTCCAGTTGTCGGACTTGAAGGGGGAGCCATTGTCGTTTCCAGCAATGTACCCGTCTCGCTACCCGTTAGTTGCGCCCCAGGTTCTGCTACAGGCTCTACGGCCGAAGGAGCTGAAATCTCAGCAACACTTGGAGCTTTGGCAGGTTCATCCTCCCTTGCCAATGCTGGGGGTACAGCTGAAGCCAACAAGTCGGAAGCAAGTTTGATAGCCACTTCTTGGGGGGGCTATCAAGGTTTCTTGTGTCAGTTTTTGCTTCTTACCCGGCCTTTTCTTTAAAGTGCCGCGGCGTTTGAGAGTTGGACTCAGGGAACGACTGACAATAGGCTGAGGAACTCCACCAGCACCAGCATCATCATCATCATCATCACCGGCATCATCGTCTGATTCGCTGATGTCCGAAGGCTCAGCCGCAGCGCCAAGGAATTCTTCCATTCCTTTTATCCTTACCCTAGAAGCACCCTGACGGCTAATATAGAGGGCTTCAATCTCTTTGCAACAACTGCGATTGAGAGAGAAGCCGGGCACGTCAGCATTCGCAATGTTGAACCAATTGCAGGAGCTGAGGGTCATGGCCAATTCTGGTACCTTCTGGGGCAAGGAGAATTCAGCTTCGGTCCCGCCCGCTGCAAAATGGAACCAGCCACGAGCACCTTCGTATAAATTTCCCTCATAAGCGAGATCTTTATTTGGATTACCCACATAAAGTTGAGAATATCCAAACTCGCGAGCAAAGCGACTCGGAGTATATGGCTCAATCTGACATCTGAGATCTTGACGATACACCAAGTGTCCGGGACGGATGTTGAGAAGCCACCAGAACGCTCCTGCAGATAAAGTAGTGAACTTATCTGCTCCCATGGCATCCTTCAGCCTCGTCCCATATCCTCCGCCGGGAAAGTCAGGAAAACACCGGAAGATCTCGTAATTCTGAAAGCTACGAAGAGTCTTCCGAATCTGGGACATATAATTCTGCCTCCATGAAGAACGTTCATACAGTTCTACAAGGAAGCACTTTTCGCCCGAATGACGCTCTGGCGCACTCATTAAAGAGGGACAGTGCAAGACAAGCCACGCCATCAAATAGGTGTAGGGCATCTCCACCCTAGGGTTTGGAGTTTTCGGTTGGGCAGTCTCTTTCGACTTGCCCTTTCCTTTCCCCTTGACCTTAATAGTGGGGAGGAAATCACGACAGAATACCCTCAGCCCATACTGCAGATTGCATACCATAGCGGGAAGGAGTCCAAGGGGTCGGCCGTATGCAAGAAGAACCGCTGGATATACCACAGTCACTGCAATCGCTTCCTTGGGCAATGACGGCACGACTCATCTTTTGAGCCACAACATCAGAAACCCGGCAATGAGACCTCTGTTGGAGATCGGAAACTGGGCTTGATAGTGATAGCTCTTAAATGAAGTACCAGGACCGTATCCATTCTCATTGGATTCAGTGGTATAATATAATAGATGGCGGCCCTTAGCAATACGGTGATCAATCTCTGAGCCATAGATGGGTGGATGACCATGGATAGTGGCCGAGCTATCCTTAGAATTCAGGTTGGCAAAAGGTATTCGGCCCACTTCTTGTGGCCAATACCATGATTACGTGCACCTGTCAGGTCAGCGCAAATATGATAATGGCACATCATCTCCCAGTATGTGGCATGGATGCGCTCGTCCCTCGCCAATAGCATGTTCAACTCATCGGTGGTGGGGATATACTCCTCGTAAGGGACTTCGCCCATCGAGAGCCCAGAAACCTCAAACATCTCGTGGAGAGCGAACCCTAGCTCACCCACTGGTGTAAAGAAAGTACAGGTTTCAGGGTTATACATCTCCAAGAGGCAGTAAAAGTGATAAGCACTCTGGGAAAACCCGAATTGGACATTCCTGATGGCTTTATACAAGCCAATATCCTTTAAAATGAGCTCGTGGGAATCCAGCATGTACTGAACAAGGCGTGCCCACCACATATTGTTAGAAGAATGAACCCAGCCAGGCATCCTAAAGTCGCTAGCCGGGTACTGACCATCCTTCGCCAAGAACTCACTTAAGAAAGTTCGGGCACGAGATGGGACTTCTCCCACTGGAAGCTCCTTGCCAAATCGGCCTGGAAGCAAGCCAGTAATGCATCTTGGGGAACCATCTTGATAAACCCCTTTTGCACCAAATTTGCCTATTGGGACGCCATCTTGCTCCTGAGTCAGTCCCCACTTTAATTCTCGAGGCATCGCTAGCCTCTGAAGATAGACCAGAGGATAGCTACGATCCATTCTAGGCAGAAACATCAGCATTTCGCCTGAGTTGTATAACCAAACATGCTCCTCTTCAGAAAGGATCTTATCTGAGTGGTCCATCTGGTCTCCAAAGAGGAAGACGGGTTTCTCCATCGCCTTTCTGTTCACATCTTCAAAAGCTGCATCAGTTATGATTTCTCGCGCAGTAGTAGGGTGGTACTTGATCAGCTTCTCCTTGCGTTCCTTCGGGTCTGGTTTGTATGAGGGCAGGATGGTAGTGAAACGGAATTGGCCGGCGGGATCAGAACCCCCAGCAAAGCCGAAGTAGTTCTTGTGGGGAAGAGATTCCATCGAATACCCTACTGCAAAAAGAAAGCAGAGTGAGAGAAGTTTCTATAAGACAAAAAAAAAATTCTCTAAGTATGGACGCGCGAAGCTAAAAATTAGAACGCGCGAAGCTAAGAATAGCGCCGCGCGAAGCTAAAAATTAGACCGCGCAGAACTTAAAAGAGCCTCGCGTTTTCAGCGCGACTGCTACTCAAAATAGCCTCGCGTTTTTAGCGCGACTGCTACTCAAAATAGCCTCACATTTTTAGCGCGACTGCTACTCAAAATAGCCTCGTGTTTTTAGCGCGACTGCTACTCAAAAGAGCCTCGCGTTTTCAGCGCGACTACTACTTAAAATAGCCTCGCGTTTTCAGCGAGACTGCTACTTAAAATAGCCTCGCGCTTTAAACGCAAGGATGACGCGATAACTTCGCGTAAGAAGGCAGTCAGAAACTTTTCTTCTTCTCCAAGCCTCACGGCAGGAGTACGGCGATCTCACCGGTAAAGGAGTTGATTGATCAGTTAGATTTAAGCCAAATCACTCTAGAAATGTTCTAAAGAGTCTCGATGGAGAGATTCTTACCCCCGATGGGCGAAATGTGGGCTGACGCGTCACTGCCTTGGCCGCCGCCACCACTGCTTACGCCAGTCGCCGAAGATGGAGCCGCTCGAGAAGTAGCACGAGTTTTGGGAGCCATTGCTGAGAAAAATTGACTGAAAATTTGGAGAAACTCGGTCGGAAGAAGATTGGGTCGTCTGAACTCTGATCGCCTGAATCTCTAAGTTTCTGGAAAATTTTCAAATAGAGTGAGAAAGATAAGAAATAGAGATTTCTTTTAAATGAAAGGAACCGCCTCTTGGAATTCGGCGCGAATTTCGGAGAAAGTGACTGGTCAGTTACTCTCTAAAACGCGAAGCTATTAGCCTCGCGCGACTAAGAAAAAGCGAAGTTGATTAACTCCGCGCAACTATACAAAACGCGAGGATAGCCTGTGCCTTAGCTTCGCGTTTTCATTGAAATACTTGGATTTTTTGACGAGTGCAATTGAGCGCTTCCATCTAAGTTAAAGTGATCATTGTCCGATCATTTGGGTGTTATCAGTCTAAGTTACGCAGAAGTGCCTTAGACTATTTTACCAAAATTATTGACCATCTATTTGTTGAGCAAGCAAAGTTCTTGAAGCTAACAGATAGAGAGGAAAATAATTTATCTTTATTCATGAAGCAAAAGATTACAAGGAGGGAGTTATAGCTCTCCCAAAAACTTTTTACATGGTCAACTCATCAAATAACCAAACAGTAAGACTTCTCTACGGGGTGTTGAAGCTCAGTTCCCTGGTTCACAAGCAAAAACAACAAGATTTCTCTACGGGGTGTTGAAGCTCAGTTCCCTGGTTCACATGCAAAAGATCTCCTCTGCGAATGTCAATTCGGATCTGTCATCTGAAATGAAGCACGAGAGGAAAGGAAAGTGCTGCACTGAAGCGCAATTCTGCACTGCAAGTGCTGCAGCTCCTTATTTACAGCCCCTTCAGGAGTTTATCTCTCGGAGCCAGAGCTTGAAACCTGCACTATGTTGTAAAGCATATGCTTCTGACTTCCTTAGAGTTACTTTTTCTGATGAAGATCGATGGACCCACATACGTTCCTCTTCAGGAAGGACTGGACTTGCTGCAAAATGAACAGAGTTTCCAAAAGAGTGAAAACGCGGAGCTAAGCTAACTCCGCGCACAGTTGAAGAAATAGCCTCGCGCTTTAAACGCAGAGGATGATGCGATAACTTCGCGTAAAGGGGGACGAGATTTCTTTCTGCTCTTTCCTTCTCTTTCAGATTCATCGCGACTGCTAATCAAGGATAGCCTCGCAAGTCATTGCGACTGCTAATCAATGATAGCCTCGCAATTCATCGCGACTGCTAATCAAAGATAGCCTCGCAATTCATAGCGACTGCTAATCAAGGATAGCCTCGCAATTCATAGCGACTGCTAATCAAAGATAGCCTCGCAATTCATAGCGACTGCTAATCAAGGATAGCCTCGCAATTCATAGCGACTGCTAATCAAAGATAGCCTCGCAATTCATTGCGACTGCTAATCAAGGATAGCCTCGCAATTCATCGCGACTGCTAATCAATGATAGCCTCGCAATTCATCGCGACTGCTAATCAAAGATAGCCTCGCAATTCATCGCGACTGCTAATCAAGGATAGCCTCGCAATTCATCGCGACTGCTAATCAAGGATAGCCTCGCAATTCATAGCGACTGCTAATCAAGGATAGCCTCGTGGATTCATTGAGACTACTAGTAAAGCCCCGCGTTTCAAACGCGAGGACGACACAATAAAACAGCGATCTCGCCGACAAGATAAGCAATCGTCCAGAATAAACCAAGCCAAAATATCTCAGAATGGTTCTTAGAAAACCAAGAGATGAGGTTTTACCTTCGGAAGACGCTGCATAGACTGGTTCGCTGTTGCGTTTACCTTCACGGCTGCTGCCATTAACGCCGGCCAACTTGCGAAAAGCCAAACTCCTCTGGAGAGACATCCTATGGAGAATTGAACGAAGATCAGTTGAAGATCATTCGTGAGTCACTCGAGTTCTCAGAAATTCTTCGGATGAGATGAAGAAGAAGATGAGCCGGAAGCTCTATTTAAACAGAATTTCCGTCGCTTGGTATTCGGCGTGGAAACTCAGGGTAATTAATGACATAATTACTCATTTCACTGAAGACGAAGTGAAGCTGATTAGCTCCGCGTGTGTGAGCATAACGCGAGATAGACTTGGTATTCTAACTCCGCGTTTCAGTTTAGATATCCAAAGTATTTCAAAATCTGCTGAAGTCTAAGCCATTTTGAAAACTTTGGAGAGGGTTTTGTTGGCAGTGAAAATTTCTAAGTTAAAAGAATTTTCCACAATAGAACGCGGAGATAATTCAATAGCCCCGCATTTGGTTATATTAACCCTGCGTTTGAATAAAAACACGGAGATGTTTAATAGCTCCGCGTTGATTCCGCAGTCTGGCTTGCATTAGCCTCGCGTTTGAGTAAAACGCGGAGATGATCAATAGCTCCGCGTTAGCTCCGCATTTTGGTTATTTAGCGCCGCGTTTTGATGCGATTAAAGCTCCGCGTAAGCAGATAACCAGAATCTCAAATTGATTGAGATTATGATTCCGGGCTTATCCAAATACCCGAATCAAGTCTAATCAGAATTCCATCAAAACTAAGATATTTGATTGGAATCCTTGATGAATGCGAGTTCTATTTAGATAGAAACTCTTGCATTAACCTGGGGCTATAAATACCTTCCTGGTGAAACCCTAGTCATCTTTCTTTTTCGGCATCGGAAGCCTCCTATCGATCCTTTGGCAATTCAAGTACGCGAGAGAGCCTTGAAGCCTTTGCTGATCATCTTCTGAAATCTTAGAGAATTCAAGTTACGCATAGAGCCTTGAGTTCGTGAATCAGAGAAAATCACCGTCTTCTTTCTGGAGTTCTTGAGAAGTTCAAGTTACGCGAGAGAGCCTTGAACAAATCAAAGCCAGAGAAGATCGTCTATATTCGGCCGATATCTTTAAAAGAGAAGATTTCAACGTACCGATCGTCCAAAGGAACTGCTTGACAGATCCCATCGCCACAGATCCCACAACTATTGTAAAAGAGAGAGATTGAACTATAAAATCCTCTCGTTTGTTCTTTTTAATATCTTGTTCACTTTCATTGTAATTTAAGTTAATTCAATGGGAGGAAGCGAAGGAACTTTTGCGACGAACAGCTGGCTTTGAATAATTTTTATACTCGCGTTTCTCGCGAGTGTCAGGAATCTTGCGTAAATCGCCAGTATTACCAGCCTCGCGTGGAAAATCACACGCTGGCTTTTCCTTGCTTTTAAGGCAAGTTGTATCTTCGCGTTTAACGCGGTAGAGATTGGTCTTGCGGGTAGCGCGAGCCAATTTGCGAGGGACCATAGCCTCGCGTCCTCTAGAGTTAGCTCCGCGTCCAAGGCGGGCTTTGAGGGCTCTACGTCTCGCTCTCCGGTTCCTGTTCCGGAGTTGGGTCCTGGTCAGTCCAGTTCCCAAGTCTTCTTCGGCAGTCGGAAGCTCATCCTCGGCTAGGATTTCTTGTGTGAACTCCGGCTCTATAGCCGCAGTCTCCAAGGATCCCCGTCTCTCGGTGGATACCTTTCTACCCGTCACTCAGGCATTGGAGTACATGCGACGATAGTGCCGTGTCTCATCCAAGTCACCTGATCCGGAGGAGAGGAACTCCTCGTACTTCTGCTGGTCGATTTCAACGACTAGCGTATCTCCGTCGGATCCGATCAAATCAATGTTCGATTGCGCCACAATCTCTTCATCAGTGAAAAAGATGGCTCCCACTGTGGTCGCCAGTTTGTTCGTCGCAAAAGTTCCTTCGCTTCCTCCCATTGAATTAACTTAAATTACAATGAAAGTTAACAAGAGATAAAAAAAAGAACAAACGAGAGGATTTTATATTTCAATCTCTCTCTTTTACAATATTGTGGGATCTGTGGCGATGGGATCTGTCAAGCAGCTCTTTTGGATGATCGGTACGTTGAAATCTTCTCTTTTAAAGATATCGGCCGAATATAGACGATCTTCTCTGGTTTTGATTTGTTCAAGGCTCTCTCGCGTAACTCGAACTTCTCAAGAACTCCAGAAAGAAGATGGTGATTTTCTCTGATCTTCACGAATTCAAGGCTCTATGCGTAACTTGAATTCTCCAAGATTTCAGAAGATGATCAGCAAAGGCTTCAAGACTCTCTCGCGTACTTGAATTGCCAAAGGATCAATAGGAGACTTCCGATGCCAAAAAGAAGACCCTTAATCAAAAGATTGATCTATTCTTGATTGATCCTTTATCTTCTTGATTGATTGATCTTGTATATATTTTTTTTCCTAAAGTCTCCTCAAAGAGGGTATTTATAGACTTTAGTGGTTATGAGAGTTTCCGTAGGAATAGGAATAAAGAGTTCCATAGGAATAGGAATAAACCTTTCCATAGGAATAGGAATAAAGATTTTTGTATTCATCAAGGATTCTAATCCAATATTTAATATTGATTTAAATCTCTTGATTTAGAATTCTGATTGGATTCAATTTGAGTATTGGATAAGATCAAATCTCAATCAAAATCAATTTAGGATTATGATTGGACTCAATTTAGATATTTGGATAAGCCCAAATTATAATCTCAATCAATTTAGGATTCTGGTTATCTGCTCACGCGGAGATAATTTCATCAAAAACGCGGAGCTAAGAAACCAGAACGCGGAGCTATTAAACATCTCCGCGTTTTACTCAAACGCGAGGCAAAAGTAGCCAAATGCGGAGCTACTGAGTTAGCTCCACGGTCTGTTGTGGAAAATCCTTTTAACTTAGAAATTTTCACTGCCAACATATAGCACTATGTAAGAGGTAAAATTTGCCCACTGCTAAGATGAAACCAACCGAAAAAAGTGACACATTGGCAAAGATACAAGTCAGAGCAATGACCATCCTTACCAAACAAAATATCTAAATTTCGCTGAACAAGACGAACTTCTCCATCAAACCGACAAATTCCAACTTTTCTAAATGATGTAACATTCTTACCAACCAAGACAAGTCTAATAATCTCAAATGAGCTAATAAACAAAGTCCGATTTGTCAATGAAAACATCCCATCCTTGGCAGACCAAAGGGTCGCCAAATGACAAAAAATCAACTCTCCGGAGGAAGATATTCCAATCTCGCGAACCAAAAGAGTCAGCTCTGTCAATAAAGACATTTCAGCGTCATTGGGGAGCAGTTATATAAACTGATCAAATCATGGTGTGGTCCCACCATGATCTCTCGAATCAAATCATGGTGCAGTTCCACAATAATCTTCCGCAACTCAAGAGATAACTATAACCATTCAAGTTTTAAAATTACTCCGAGTATGTGAATAAGAGAGGATTGAAAAGTCAAAATCTAAAAAGATCATACAGAGAGAGTTCTAGTTCAACAAAGATCCATCACTGGATAATTAATAAAAGTAAAAAGGATTATTCTGATCATACTTCTATCATCACATACTTCTCATGAATCTCGATTGTAATCCTCTTGAGCAGTAAAAAACATCCAAAGTGTTACAATTCTCAAATCTCAAAAATTCAAAATTTTGTTTCATTCTCGCAATGATCGCATTCTCACCTAATGTTGTAAATGGCAAAAACAAGCTGACAACTCTGTTGGGGAGTCAAACATCTATCCTAGATGAATTCGTACTGTAATTTAGTGAAGTGGCTGTCGACGCCACTGTTGATACTTTGGTTACTAAATTTGACTAGGGAAACTACAAAGAATTTCTTCATACCAAATCTCTCCAACAAATGCAAATGAATCTTCCACATAGCAAGGAATGTCAACTCATCTTCCTCACAGAAGGCCATACACTCCAACATCATTAAAGAAGCCACTCACTTCAAGGTAAGTTTCCAATTTAGTATACTGGAAGAGGAAAATGTCATGATTACATGATCAGTCATTCTTCGATGTACTTCTGTTAGTATGGCTTCACCCATTACCGACGAGAGGCTGTCAAATATTTATGTCAACCGGTCTGCCATCCCTCTCACCAACAAAGAAAGAAAGAAAATATTTTACCTTGCCATTATCGCCAAGTAGATGGCTAGAAAGCAGAACATGATGGGAAGTGTCCTAGGCAACAGTAAACACCAGAGAGGCTAAAAAAAATTTCTTAAACCCCAAGTTCGAGTATCGAGTGAAGCCTCAACCTTCGAAAAGTCCAACCTGACAAAGAACAAATATCCCAAGATGAACCAAGTTCAAAGACCTAGTGAGTGCGAATTATTGATCCGCTACTCAACCGAAAATGCTGAAGGAGATCAAGCGAACACCAACAAGCATAAGATGACCATGATCTCTTCAGAAATGACTCTCGCCCCAAATTCGGACTTGAGGGAATGTCTCTGCCAGATTCGTTAGGCTTGATGAAGGTCATTCGCGATAACAAACCTACCGACGAAACCCTCAGTGTTTAGACAGTTATCACTTACTTCACCAACTCCCCGCTTGGTAATGTCGATATCTCAGAGGTCTCGATATCATTCGAAGAAACCTCGAAAGGAAACCGAACTAGTCCATGCTATAGTTAACATGGTTGGGTGCGACAATCTTACATTGAGGGTGGCACATCCAGAGTCACCTCCTGACAGTCAGTCTACCACCGAGGCTGATGGTGTCTACTACGATATGCGGTTTAGGACTAGATCGGCAATGGCAAGTCAATCGATCTCTCCTTTTAGCAGCAACTCACAAGAAGAGGAAACCAATTCTGAGGAGCACACAGCATATGCTTCCTCAGAAATAGCACATCTTCTCAATTTCAAGGTGTTTCTGCCCATACAACTAGGGAAGAGATGAGCAGTTGGCTCCAGAGGCTTAAGAATCAGGAGGATCTAGCTCAGTAACAAGCGATGCTTGAGCAATAAAAGGCGACAATGGATGTCATCTTGGCATAGTTGCAACTACTCAGCAAGGGCTTTCTACAAGGAGAGCACAATAAATTGGGTAGAGCACCATCTGGATCTAGAGATAAAAACAAAGAAATGGACGGATCCAAAAAAGCGAATAATGGTCTTCACCAAAGTGGAGAAACCACAAAAGAAAGGTACTAGAGGGCATTCAAGCAAAACTTATCGAGCTCCTAGCATCGATAATACCATGAAAAGGGTTCTCCCAACATACACACACACACACACACACACACACACACACACACACACACACACACACACACACACACACACATATATATATATATATATATATATATATATATATATATATATATATATATATATATATATATATATATATATATATATATATATATATATATATATATATATATATATATATATATATATATCACTTTCATTCACTCATTGAAACTGCCATGAGTAACTAAATTTGAAAGAATACTGATTGACCTAGGCTTTATTCTAAGCATCATGTCTACTGCAATCCTTCGGATCCTGATTCGAAAATTAGCGATTACCATAATCAATTTCTATGTGTTCAATGCTCAAAGTAGTCGGCCTATGGGAGAGATTCGCTTAAAATATCAAATAGGCAATCTTAAGGCGGAGGTTACTTGCCATGTTATCGATGTTGAAACTTCCTACAAGCTCCTATAAGGACGACCATGGATTTACTTCAACTTGATCGTCCTGTGCACCCTTCATCAGTGCTTGAAGTACGAGGACAAAGAGGGGCGGTTAAAGCGGCATATGTAGAAAAACAATCATTCAAGAGAGTGGAAAACTATTTCACCGATACAATTCTCTACCAAGAGGAACTAGAGGATGGCAATGAAGTAGACTCATAACCAGACGATAGCTTTGATAAAATTTTAATTGAAATAAATCCTCTTGTAATCAGTATAAGTAATATAAATATTAACCCAAATATAAATAATGAAGGTGAATTGATCTTTAATGAAGATGTTGCTTTTGAGTATATATTGTTTAGTTCTGATGATAAATCTGAAATTGAAGATATGATAATTAAGAAATTTAAAAAGATACTAGCACTACATATACATGTTTACTCGAACTCAATCAATCTATACACTGAAGAAGAAATCGGTGCCTTGTTCATTGTATGAGAAAGGCATAACTAGCACCCTATCATCTTTGGCAAAGCCATCCTTAAACCCAAATCAGCTCTAAGTAGCTCAAGTGAAGACTGAACATTCCACAGCTTGATTGCTACGGGCCAAATTCTTATAAGATGATGAGAGCAATGTGATATGATCTCACAAAATGTGAAGGATTATACTTCAACCGTAGAAGGAGACTTCCACTGTAGCTATGTGTGCCAAAAGATAAAAGTATTGACTATTATAGTAAAACCTAGTATGGTTTAGGCTATACTTCTACCTCTAAATCAGAGATGATTGTTCTCTAAGAAGATTCCTTTTAAAGCACTCTAGCACAATCATCATCTGCATCCAGTCATGATTCTGATTATGGTTTGAGGATATTGTTCAGGCGGATGATAGTCAACATGGTGTCTGTCGCCCAATTAAGTCAAGAAGGATCCAAGGGCGAAGATCCCGATCAAGTTTGGGCACAGAAAATGGATGCATAGTGGGAGCTTCGGTTCGAACAATGTGAATCTCGCATAGAAGATCAAGTCATCCAGATAAATATAGGAGATGATAAAAATTCCAAGCCCATATTTGTAAGTAAGATTTGGATCAGGATGATTTGCAAGACATGGCTAGGCTCATATGAGAGTATATAGATATCTTCGCATAGAATTACAAGGACATGCTAGGACTCAACCCAAATATAGCACAACATTATCTCAACATCAAGCCAGATGCTAAACCGGTGAAACAACAACAAAGAAAGTTCAAACCGAAAATGTAGAAGTAAAGAAGTTAAAAGCATGCAGCTTCATTGTGATGAACAACACCCATACTGATTAGCCAATGTTGTACCAGTCATGAAGAAAAATTGAAAAGCTAGGGTTTGCATAGAGACTTCAGAAACCTGAATGATACTTGTCTAAAAGACGACTTTCCACTTCCAATTACTGATGTGATAGTTAACAACACATGTAATTTTGAGAGAATATTCTTCATGGATGGCTTCTCTGAATATAACTAAATAAAGATGTGTCCAGAAGATGAGAAACACACATTTTTCAGAACACCACAGGAGGTAGATGCCTTTTGGGTTAAAGAACGCTAGGGCAACATACCAACGAGCTATGACGGTAATTTTTCGTGATCACTTGCAAAAGATTCTAGATTGTTACATGGATGATATTGCAGTCAAAAGTCGAAACGAAGAAAATTACATAAAAAGTTTGAAAATTATATTTGACTTAATGAGGGTTCACCAATTAAAGATGAACCCAATAAAATCTTTCCTGGAGATATCCAGTGAAAAATTCCTCGGTTTCATGGTGACAGCGAACGGTATTCACCTAGATCCGGAGAAAATAAAGGCAATTCAAGATATGTAGCCTTCGAGAAATATCAAAGAACTCTAAGAATTGCAAGGGTAGTGGCATTCATCCGTCGTTTTATTTCCAATTTAGCCAGAAAATGTCAATCCTTTTCCAGGTTGATGAAAAAAGGTATATCTTTTATCTGAGACGCCAAGTGTCAAAGGATTTTTTATGACATCAAATAGTATCTCATCAATCTATTGGTACTAACTGTTCTGGTGTCCAATAAACCCTTTTTTCTATATGTAAGAGGCATTGATCACGCCTTGGGGGCTCTACTTACTCAAGCCAATGATAAAGGAAAAGAGCAAGCAATATATTATCTGAGTCAGACAATGATTGGAGCTGAATACAGATACAATTATGTCGATATTCAATGTTTAGTTCTCATTTTTGCTATTCAGAAGACAATACATTATTTGATGGGACAAACAATCCATGTCATGTCCAAAATAAATCCCTTAAGAATATTAATGACTCAACCTGATTCACTAAATTCAAGGCTTGCCAAATGGGCACTACTGCTCTCGCAGTTGACATAAAGTTCGTCCCTCAAAAAGCAACCAAGGGACAAGCCATTACTGACTTCTTGGCTGATCATGCAATACCTAAGACTTCTAAGTTGTAAGAATCCATGCCCGACGAAGCAAACGAAAGCACACAACTTCGAAAGATGGTGTGTGGAAAATGTTCTTCGATGGAGTTGCAAGAATGGGCCAAAGAAGAAAAATTATCACAAGAGCGGAGGTAGTCTTTATTTCGCCTGAAGGTGATGTTCTTCCTTATGCATACTCATTGACAAAGCCAACCTCGAACAATATAGCTGAGTACAATGCTCTCATTATCAGACTACAAATAGTCGAGGAAATAGGGGTGAAATATTTGGAAGTACATGGCAATTCAAAAATTAATCGTCAATCAAGTCAAAGAAGAGTACAAGTTCGATGAGGGGAGCTTATCAATGTAGGACAAGTTAAAAGAGTGAAGAGAAGACCGAATAAAATATGGATGAAGATGATACAAAAATGTATGGATTTTAGAGGTTTAAATGAGAAGATATTACTTGATAGGAATGAATGAAGAATGATGATCAACGTGATCGATCCGGCGTGATTTTTTTGGTTCATGTAGCCTACCCCAAGTATTTGGGATAAAAGGCTTAGTAGTTGTTGTAGTTGTTGTTGTTGCAAGTCAAAGGAGAGTACAAGGGAAAAATAAAGATTTAATTTTCTATCATCGAGCTGCTATCACCAGAGCAGAGAAATTTAAGGGGTTCTTTATCGATCATATACCAGAAAGGATAATAAGCATGCTAGTGATTTGGTCTCTCTAGTAGCCACTCTAGCGCTACCACCCAAGGTAGAGCAGAAAATATTGATTGCTAGCCGAAACTTGTATTATTCAAAACACGCTCTGAAATCCAATAAGGCTACCAAATAAGTTACAAAGACCAAAACAGTCTACGAAACATTATCCAGTATGGAACCTAGAGATTGGAAATTTCGGCTCATGGATTTTGTACTCTATGGTACTCTTTCTGAAGATCCCAAATAAGCCACTTCCATTAAACAAAAGGCAAGTCGGTTCTTCTACAATGCGGTCACCAAATAATTATATCGAAGATGCTATAATGGAATCTTACTTCAACATTTATTCTGCAAAGAATCACAAGCCACGTTACAAGAAGTCCATGATGGTATGTATGATGCTCACCAACTCGGACCCAAGCTTTGGGATATGTTACGAAGAATGGGTTACTATTGGCCAAAGATGATCATCGATGCCATAGCCTATACATAATGATCTCACGCATGCCAAATTCATGTTGATTATCACCACCAACCTTCAAAATACTATATTTCACGTTGTGTCGTGGCCATTTGAAGTATGGGGGTATTAATGTGGTTAGACCTATCACTCCCTCTTCCTCAAAATGTCATCGGTACATCCTCGCAATTACCGATTACTTTTCTAAATGGTCAGAAGGCATAGCACTGAAGGAAGTTAAAGTTTCTGACATGGTAAAATTCATAATGAACCATGTCATCTATCGGTTCGGTGTTCCTCAAAGGATATTTCATGATAATGGACCGCAGTTCATCAGTTGGGTGTTTTGTAAACTATGCAACAAATTCAAAATCAAAACTGTCACATCAACAGTCTATAATCCTTCCACAAATGGCCTGGCTGAAGCATTCAACAAAATAATGATTAAGACACTGAAGAAACTCATTAAAAGAAATAAATGAGACTAACATGAGAAGCTCGTCAAGTGTCTCAGCTTACTGCAGTACTATGCGCACACCTACCAATGCCACACCATTTTCTCTGGTATACGGCTACGAAGCTGTTTTATCTTTGTAATTCAATTATCGTCTCTCTACATAACATTAGTTTTGGAGATGACAGCTGAAGTCAACCACAAGCTGCATCTGCAAGAAAAAGAGGCGTTGGACGTATAAAAAAAAAAAAAAAAAACTCCAAGCTCAACATCAGGCGAAGATTCCCCAGACTTTCAACAAGAAAGTGAAGTAATGGACATTCAAGGTAGGCGACCTTGTCTTAGTAGTAAAGTGCCCTATGATAGTAACTCATAAATTTAGAGGGAAATTTTAACCGAAGTGGAAGAGACTGTTCATGATATAATCTGTCCACTCCAATGGAACTTATCGGTTAGCCAAGTTAAATGGCAAAGTTCTAATAGCGCCCATTAATGGTAAGTTCCTCAAAAAGTATTACACTTCAAAATTTCCAATTGGGGATAATAATAATAATAAAAGAGTTAACTGGTTTGATTTGGATTTAAGGATCAACACTCCAATACCGAACATAAAAGAAAAAGAAAGTTAACTGTATCCATTTGGACTTGCAAAACAAGACTCTAATACAGAACAAAAAAAAACTGAGTCCAAAACCTTTGTGGGAGAGGACAAAGAGAAATTTTAGTTTTTAAACCCAAAGGAAACTCTCGGCAACTCATCACGTTGAGGAAAATGTCGTGGCTAGACCAACTCAAATGGTTGTTGGTAAAGGCATCTCAAACCCCTTGATAGTTAAGAATTTGCTAAAAATCCTAAAAGAAAGCTGAAGTAACGTAGTGTACAAATGTTTAGAGAGAGAGAGAGGGAAGTACACCAAATGTATATATGAATAAAATTCTTTTAGTGATCTTTACATACAAGTATTACATCCAAAATTCGATTCAAATTACTTTGGTCGTTCTGAGCATTACTCATTGTAACACTTTGAGTTGGGTTAGCCATGCCCAACTCTAAGTGTTGCAATGAGTTCATACGTTTTGAGCATTACAATGAATCCATAATTCAACTGGTTTCACGCAAGTCATACAAGGAAAAAAAGATTCAAGGAGTTCAAGCAAACTGCAGATTTGGCGAGGTCCATAGCGTGAACTTGAAAAGGCGAACCACTTTCTCGAATGAATTGTTCCTGGAACAGCCTCAGCGCACACTCCAAAATGCCCACATTCAGGTAATGTTCAAGGGAGAGGCCATCCAGAAGAACGTCATGGATTTCGAAAGTCCACAAGGATGCCATGGCCTTTGAAAGTTGATGGAACTCTGGAAACGGGAGCTCTAGCAGAGATGCCATGGCATTTGAAACCACTAAGCCCTTAGCTGTAATGCGGCTGAAGGTTTTGTTAGCGAAAAAGTTGCAGCTACCAACCAATAATGCTGCCCTAAATATGGAAATCGGACCAGAAAATGATCTTCCTGCCAGACCACGCCATAACAGCACTATTGGATGGTCTACACGCTTGAAAGAAACTCGTCACTTCCTGATGATCTGAAGCCGAGAGTTGCACTGCAAAGCCAAAAGCACACAAAAGTCATAAAGAACATAAAAAAAGAAGAAGAAGAAGAAGCAAGAGAAGCCTTACTCCTTTGATGCAAATGAGGAGCTCGATCTGTAGATCTTTACTCAGAGTTAAAGGTTTCATCCCCCTTATCATCGGCCGGAGGGTCCATGGATATGGAACCACTCCTTTGTAGATAGGACAAGGCTAGCTAGAGTTCTTCATCCAAAACAACAAGAAAAACCAAAGCCAAGAAATTAAATGAAAAAAGAAAGCTCGATTCTAAAAGTACCCAAATCCACTCGGGAATATTTATACCTGCATAAAGGAAGATCTAGAAGTCGTAATGTTGGATCTCTCAGGCGCAACTAATGAAGGGACGCCATTAATGCCAAGTTATTTTCAAGGAGAAATTTCGACACAACACTCGCTCCAAAAAGTGAAGTGATGCCTAACGTTTCGAATCTTGAACAGACCGCAACCGATCCAATTCTTCGATATCTAAAAAAAAAAACAGAGAGAGAGAAGAACGACAGAGAAGTCACTACAACTTTTGCCTGCCTACCTTCACTAAAAGTACAACTTGTGACTGTCTTGTGAGATAACTCTCAAAATTCTCCAAGCCCATCAAGTTAATACCAAACCTCTAAAAAGCCCAAAATTCCTCAAACCCATCGACTTCAATATCAAACCTCTGAAAGACCCCCAAAATTCTTAAGTTCAACACCAAACCTCTGAGAAAAACCCAGGACAGTAAATTCACAAGTTGATACTAAACCTCTGGGATGACTTAAATTAGCCAAGTCTATCAGGTCCAGTATTGAACCTCTTTAGATTTTTCCTATTGAGTCAAAAGAAAACTATAAGTTTCTTTACGACTCAAATTAGTTACCAAGTGTGAAAACATACCTCTCGTAGCCAATAAAATTCTAATGATAAATTACCCATTATATCTCTGTTAGATAAATCATATAAAAACCAAATTTAACACAAAACCTCTAGTCTATAATATCAAACCACAAGTTCAATATCAAACCTTGAGCCAACATGACTTTGAAACATCAAACCAATCCAAGTTCAACACCAAACCTCTTGTACCACCAAATCAAACCAACCTCACTGAACCAAATCATGGACCGCATGCATAGAAATCAAAATGTGATGCAACCACAAAATAAACAAGTCAAAGGCTAAATGCCTAACAAAAAAAATGATGATGAATAAATGAATGGAGAGTTTAACTTAAACATTATTATCAAATAACGATATAAGTGTTCAAGGTTGTTTTAACGACTGAAGTTTAGCTCCAGTGGAATTTTTGAGCTCCTCTTGAGCAGATCGGACATTCTCTTCAGCTAACCGGCTTAATTGCTCTAGTAAACCCACAAAATTTGGCTTAACCTTGTCTTGAGAGGCTCATGTTGGATTTTCAACTGTGTTATGAATTCCCGATGGTGCTAAATCCTCTTTTCAATATCGAAAATTTGGGTGGACAAGTCCTAGATTTTCAGCTCGCCGGCATGAATCTCCGGCATCAAATTCTCTAAAGTTACCTTCAAACTAGAAAAATTGTTGGTCAGCTGTACCAAGCTTACGCTAGTAACTCTCACCTTAGATAAGAAACCTTGACCCAATAATTCGACTTTAGCCAAAGATTGAGCCACTGTCTTCTGTTCTTCTAAGAGAGTTTGAGCTCTTCCTTCAAACTCTTTCATGAGGCATTGAAATTCGGTTTCCACCCTACCAGAACGATAATTGCAAAGAGAATTTTTCCAATTATGACTAGCTAGTAGAAAATTCTCAACCAGAGTTCAGAGTGATATTGACTCTTCTAGGCTCACTAAATTTGTAGTGCTAGACGTTGAGTATAACAGCATCTCTGTCAAAACTTCGTTGGGGACATATTCATCAGTCATCACAGTGTTCACACAATTCCTCAAAGTTTCATAAAAAATAGTCTCGGCATGGATGGACCTCAGTAATGCTGATTCAATCACCTGCCATCTGGGCTTCGGTGGGTATAGAACTCCTGACATCATACCATCCAGGCTGAAATTTAAAGATGAACTAAATGAAGGGGCAATCTCAAAAGTTGAAGTGCTCGTTTGGATGTATGGAGAATCCACTACAGGTGGCATTGCTGGCATAACAGGGATGGTAGGCCTCTCTCTCGTAGTTGGATAGTCCGACACTAGAGCAGAACCCATCAGAGAGTCTACGACATGCTGAGACGTGATGGATATGTTTAAGAAAGAAAATAAGTAAAAGAAATGTTGAACACTAAAACCATAATATTTTTGACAAAGCAACGAAGGTAAAGGTCGCAAATAATCGATACCTGAAGCCTTAACCGCCACATGCATGAGAGCGGGTTCTGAAGCAGGCACATCCCCCGCACGTGTCGAAACATCCACAGGAGCAACGTAGCTATCACCGTGCTACTACTATCCTCGATTATGACAGTATTCCCTTCTTCAGTGGTAGGAACTGAGACTGTCAGGTCCGCCTTTCTCAAGTCATCTCCATCAAGGTGCATGGACTCCCTCGTATCTTCATCGGGTATTGAAGACTCCTGTAGAGGATTGCAAACCGGCGCAGTAATTGTATCATAAGTTACAGGAGGGGCATCTGAAGAAGTTTGTAAATGCTCACAGCCTGCAACCGCACTCACTCTCCTAGAACCGCAGACGTATCCGTTCTTGTATTAGCCACAGCTTCGCCAGGTAAAGATGAAGTAAGCCTGACAACCTAAGGGTTGGAAGAGTTAGGAAAAGGGAGCAAAGGATCTAAAGTCATAGTATTTAGGAGAGGTACCACCTTCTCCCTTGCAGCGGCATTAGTTTATGCGGCTTCCTCCAAAGCCTTATCCATGCTTGGTTGAGTGGCTGCAGCAATCCTCCGGATGTTGTAGATATAGTCATCATGGAAGGTAACTCAATGGCCTGACCTAATGCATGAGCCGTTCATTTCTTTTTCAACCGTGGTGGTAGCAAAACTGCAGTAGTTGTGGCTACCGAAACTTGAAGTAAAGGTTAAACCGAAGATGGCGAAGTAAGGCCAACACTATCGATAATCTGGGTCACATCGCTAGTGAAAATTGGAGGTACATCTTCAATAACGGCAATCAAAGAGAGTGGATTAATGGGTTCATCAGTTCTCACCAATGTTTAAAATAGTGATAACGATAACGTAACGTTTTGTTTCTGTTAGGTTATGTCGCATATAGCGTAACGCATAACATAGGTTATGCGATTTTCTATTTATTTAATTAAAAATAAATATTAATCTATATAAAATAATTTTTATAAATTCAAAAATAAATTTAAAATATCTAAAAAAAAAGAATATATAATTATTTTGTAATACATAATCTATTCTAATTTTATATTAAACTTTACAATAATTTTTACATTTATTTTCATAAATTATATTAAGCCTCCAACCGTAATTCCAGTCATTATTTAAATAAGATTTTAATTTTTTATTTCAATTCCAGTTATTATGATTGTTGTAATTTATATTTTGTAATGTTCAATTTATCATATTTATAATTGTTGATTTCACTTTAGTTAAAAATTCAATACAATCAACAAGTAAGATATTTTAACAATTGGAGAGGAATTACAACAAGCGAACAAGGAAATAATTGCAAATTAACAAATTAGTAATTCCATAAGCAATCAAACAAGCCAACAAATAATAAAGAAAATTACAACAATTCGCTAATAAACAAAATAATAATCAACAACCATATAGAAATTATTAAAAAAATAATTAACAACAATATAGAAACTACTAAAAATATAATTGTAAATAACGTAACTTAACTTAACGTTATGTAATATAACGTAAAATAACATTAAAAAACGTGCTGTTACGATGCACTGAGTTATTTTCAGTTGTTACGTAGCGCTGGGGTTTCGTTAGATTATGTAATGCAATATAACGGGTTTCATAACGTGTTATTTTCAACATTGCTTCTCACCTTCTTCTTTCGGAGGTGAAATACACTAAAGGAGCATCATCAAGGCCTTCTTCTAGTGCATCACTCTCACTATCCCCAACTTGTTGAACTATGAAGACCGAGTCCTCACCCTCTGGTGCTTCCTCTTGTTCTTCACCCTCATTGGAAGAAACGTCTTCAAGTGGTCTACGGAATGGTAAATTCTTCAAATACTCCTTGAATCCCGCAATTATGGAATCTTTAGGTTTAGCTACAGTCTCAGTGAAATGCCTATGAATTCGCACCAACCAAGTAAACAAACACTCAGTGATATTACGTTGGCAATACCACCGACAAAAAGCTACAATAGTCAACAGTGGAGGATGCATGGTTGGCATTTGGAAAATAACACCAGTGGAAGACATGACAGAATGCCTCCAAGCTCTGACATCATCGATCAAGCTACTGTTATATGCCAAGGCTCTGTAGATTGTCTACATACAACTAGTTATAGCTAAATTGCCCAGTAAATCGACTAGGAAAATATGGAGCCAACTCACAAGTAGGATCGCTACAGTGCAACAAAATGTGAAAGGCGGATACCTTGTAGCCATCCAAAAATCCCAACAGGCAGCGAACCTGTGTCATCAAAGACACCCTCAAGATCAATCGCTTCCAAATCAGGAAAGGATCGGAAGAATCTATAAGCGCTATACCAATCTACAACCTTCCTTGCTTCCACAATGTATTGGTATTTCCATTGCCTTCCTTCGAATTAACAAAGAGTGGGAAAACCCTCTGTCAGTATCAACTCCAGCGGTCATCAACCCTTCATAGTGGGTTGCAAGCCATGCCATCAAACAGATATACAACACCTCAACTCGAGGGCTCTCTTTCTGCCCCCAATAAAATGTTGACAGAAAGCCCTCAATTTTTCGTGGATCCTACAGATCATGTCTGGGAGTAAATCCAAGGATCTTCCACTAGCCATCAAAACAGTAGGATAAAATCCTTCAAAATTAGACATTCTCTAGGCGTGAAAGAAACTACACTCCTTTTGAGCCATAAAGCCAAGTAACTGGCTAAAACTGCAATAGGTGTCAAACTGACACTAGCCCAATGAAGATAACTAAGAACGATTGTACCTGCAGTAAGACCTTCCTCGTATTCATCAAATATTCTTTTTGAAACATCAATTTACATGTAAAAAAAATTCCTCACGTGTGGATTGGTTGCATTGAGTTAGATGGAACTTTTATAACTTGATCGATTGTGTTCGAGTCGACTCTCAATCCAACCCATGCACCTCTAGTTGCCCATGCTCATGTTTTTTGGCCTAAAGTTGCATGCACAAGCTTGACCGGAAACATTACACAAACCAAATCATTTGGTTGACACCAAGGGACTATTTGGTTTCATCCAAGAAGTATTGTAAGTTATAATTTGTATTATTGTAAGTGAATATGTAATAGTAGAAGTTGATGTAACTTATATTAGAGTGTGTTTGTTTGCATGAAAATAGTGAAAGTAAGACTATTTTACTATATTAAGTGTTTATTTGACCAGGAAGGGAGTTGAAAGTTAATTCTTATATGCTGAGATGATATTTATATGACACCTTATTCTAAAATTTTCTTCCTCACGCTTTGAGTTGGAAGTAGGCCTGGCAAATGGGCCAGGCGGCCTGTTGGGCACGCCCGGCACGGCTCGTTGGAGACATGCCCCCCGGCTCGGGCACGCTCAGGCTGCCGGCCAAGCCAAGCTGAGTCATGCTAGGCACGTGCTGAGAACGACCCGACACGTTTTAATTTTTTTTTTTTTTTTTGAAATAGCAGTTTATAGCCGTTGGGGGTTTTTTGCACAAAACCCCCCAATGACTAAAAAATAACCGTTGGGGGGTTTCTTGCAAAATAAATTTGCAAATTTTGCCCCCCAACAGTCAAAATGGCCGTTGGGGGAGGGGTTTTGCAATTTTTTTGAAAAAAAAAAAAAAATTCTTCCCCTATAAATAACCATCTCATTCTTCCATTTTCATTGTTCTAACAAATCATCATTCTCTCAAAACTCTTCTCAATCTTCAATTCTCTCAAAAATTTTCAAAATAAAATTCTTCCAAATAAATTCTTCTATATTCAATCAAGTTTCAAGCAAATATCAAGTAATCAAGAAGTCTCAAGTAAGCAAGCATCAAGCAAACCTCAATCTCAAGCAAGCCTCAAGTAAGCTCTTCTACCAGCTTATTCTCTCAATCTCTCATCTTTCTACTTTATCTCTCTCTCAAGTGATTTCACCTCTCAAGAGGTATTTATAATTTGAATTTTTTATTTGATTTTCACGTAGTTTTTTAAAATGGATCCATACTCGTCCAACGCTTCTCCTCTCAAACCGCATGTACTTTTTTTCCTTTTTTATCAAATAAAGAATATGAAAACCTTTGTCAACCATTAGAATCCCTCCTCAAATACCATTTGTATCACAATCAGATGAAAATATAGAGTCAACAAATATGCCCGAAAAAGAGCCCACCGAAATAACCATACTCGAAACCCAAACAACCACCCCTGATAGGACTTCAAGATTAGAAATATGGAAGTATTTTGAAAAAATTATCGAAAATTGTGTTTGAAAGGCTAGGTATAAGTATTATCAAAAAATCTACTCTTTCCTTTTAGGTAGTGGAACGGACTTACTCAAAAGACACATACATAAAACACACCCACCAAATGAACCACAACAAACACAATTAAACACCTACGGAGAAATTTTAGAAACCTTTAAATATAATCATATGACTACAAGAGAAGAATTACTAACATATATAATACATGCCAAACAATCTTTTTCTATGGTGGAAGACCAAATATTAGAAAAATTTATAAAAAGAATCTTTTGCTCCAGAATATAAATGAGTCACACGTTCTACATGTAAATCCGATATTGTTAAAATATATAAAGTTAAGAGGAAAACTTTAATTGTTATTTTAACATTTTTATTTTATAGAGTAGCAATAACTGCAGATTATTGGGAAACCTTAAATAGTTGTCATCATTTATGTGTAACGGCCCACTACATAGATCAAGATTGGTCTATACAAAAAAGAATAAATGGTTTAAGGATATTTGAATTTTCTCATAATGCACATAATCTATCACAATCCCTACTTAGTGTTTTTGCAGTATTTGGAATAGAAAGAAATTTTTTTCCATTTGTTTCGATAATACTTCCGAAAATATAGTCATAAAAGAAATTCTAAAAAATATTACTAAACAATTTTAGATGGCAAATTATTTCATATTAAGCATATTTATCGCATACTTAATTTATGTGTACAAGATGGATTAAGAATAGCAAATAATTCAATAACTAAACTTAGAAATACAATAGTATTTATAAGAAATAGTAGGTCAAGAAGATAATCATTTAAAGAAATATGTAGGAAATTTAAAATCTCACCTAAAATTTTACCTCTAGATATAAAAAAAGATTGAATTCTATATATAAACTGTTAAACGCGGTAATTAAATATAAAAATATAGTAAATATGCTTAATGAAATGGAATTATCATCTTAGATTTTAATGCATGATACCATTTGCATTACATTTGTAAAGTTTTAAGCAAATTTAAAAATACAACTAAAGCACTGTCACGCACTTACTACCCACCTACACACATTGCACTATATTATATAAACGAAATTAGTTCTATTTTTAATGAATGTAGGAATAATCCAATGTTTGAAGATATTGTTCAATCAATAGAAACTAAATTTAATAAATATTTTAGAAATTTTACATACTTACTATATTTTGTAACTGTTATAGATCCACGTTGTAAGTTAGATAGACTTGAAATTTTAATAGATTTATTTTATAAAAATATGTGTTATGAAGATAATGTTAAGGATTTAGTTAATGATATTAAAACTTATTTAGATATTATGTACCATACATATGAAAATATGTATGGTGATAAAACACAAATTACAAAGGACCAACTGCTAGAGAAATCCAAAACCCAATAATATCATTCGTATTTCACCGAAAAAAACATAGACAATCTAGTATTTATTTTAATGAACTTCATTATTATTTAGAAAGGGTCAACTATGAATATGACATATCCCCTGAACGTTATGAAGTTTTTGATATTTTGCTTTAGTGAAAACGCAGGAAAAAAAACATATCATGTAATTTCCAACATGATTCGTGATCTACTAACCTCTCCAGTATCTACAGTAGTATTTGAGTCTATTTTTAGTACATGCGGTAGAATGCTAACGGAGTGGAGGAGCTCAAAAGAAATAAACACATTGGAGATGTGTGTTTATTTAAACGACTAGTTCGACGCAGAACAAAGGAACAAGGACTATATAACGAAGTAGAGTAAGAGAACTCATCAGAAAATGAATGAAAATTGAAGACTTTTATATTTTCTTTTCGAATCCTAATTTCTACATTTGTAATTTTTTTCCTGTAATTTTTTTAGAACTCATAAATTTCTTGGAAAAAATATTAAAAATAAGTTGAGGGTGACGGTCAAAATCCTCTCATTTCTCTTCAGGCTTTGTATAATTTCCAAAGAGATTTATAAAGTAATTTTGTTAATGTAATGAGATTCAATATAATAAAATTTTCATTTTACTATTGTTTTTTCTTGTTAAAACTAATTAAATTAAGCTAACTATTCTGTTAAACTAACTTAAGAATAAAATTACTATTTTTTAAAAAATTAAAAAAACTGTGTCGGCACGGCCATGCATGGGCACGAGCACAGCACGTGCCTAGCGAGTCGTGCCAGCGAGCCGAGCCCAGGCCAAGGGCCGGGCGGACATGCCGTGCTTACGGCACAACACGTCTTGAAAGCAGGACGTGTCGTGCCAGGCATGGCACACCCGTGCTAGGCACGAGCCGTGCCCAAGCCGAGCCAGACAGCCCATTTGCCAGACCTAGTTGGAAGAGTTCTAGACAGTAAAGGAATAAAGTAAAAATATTTTCTTTTTGTGTTTCATTATTATTATTCAAAAGTTATATTTTTATCCAACAAACAAATATAGAATAATATAGATCTAAATAATATTATATTAATACACTTTCTTCTTCAACTATTAATGAATAAATACAAAAAGAACATTCTTTTTTTATTTCAACTTCATAAACTAATTCTCAAATTTATCTCTTACTTTCACTACTTGTAGTGAGCCAAACACACCGCCGAATTTGAATTGGAAGTTGCAAGTGGTAAGTAGAGTTATAAAAATTTTCAAATTTTAATTTCTTATTTGGAAAAGATATGAGAAATAAATTTCTCAACAATATAATTATTGTTTGTAAATATAAGCCGTAAGTTGTCATAAGTATTTTTTCTATAACTGTAATTGCTGCAAGTATGCAAGTAATTGCAATTATAATTACAAAATTTTATAACTGCAACTGTAACAAAAAAAAAAAAAAAAACGGTAAAAAAAAAATCCATTGGCATGTCAACTACAACCCAACTACTCTACACGCTTGCAATCCCTACCAAACATCCCATTAGAGGAAAACCAAAAATGGCATTGATTAAATGTTGAATTGTCGTGGAATACTCTTGTCGTACCACTTAAACTTGTTTTTAACTTTTTTTCTCTTTCACCTCTTATATCATATGTTCACTCAAAAAAAAATAACTGCTTGATGTATTAGAATCAAAAAAATACTTGTGCTGACGACATCAACCTACAAAAAATTAACAGCCACAATCCTTATATTCTGCCGTTCCTCTTCTTCTACCAAACATTCTATGAAGGCTACTTGACGAGAGGCTGATTAAAAGATTACGATATTCTTGACAATTTGCAGTGCAGCTTTCAATTTGATAATACCAATTGCACAAGCATCTCAAAACTCCGAGACATATTTGAACTTCTTTGTCTCTCTTCTTTTTGTGTTTACTAAGAGCAAAAACTAAGATATGCGCAGTTGATGGCAGTGGAGGCAATAGAAGAATGTACAAGGAAACATAGTATCAGCTTTATAAGATGCTGCATACACCAAACCAAACCAAAATTGTAGAAATTCGACTCAAATCGAAATTGAGTATATAACTTAGCACAAAAGAAAAGGTAGTAGATCAATCACAAGTGTTTACATTATTCTTCGCTTGTGCTTGTTATATCTAAGTGAACCTGATCATTCGATTGCTTCGTTTATGTGATCACAGTGGGAGCAGATCGTCCGGTGAACTCCTGCATCTTCGAGAGCTTCAGAGCAACGTCCACCTGCGACAAGCAGAAAAGCAAATCCGTTAAGCAAATCACAGTAAGCCTGTTCTCATTTCGGCAAATAAGAGAGCCAGGGGTTTCTTACAAGAGGAGCAAGTGCTTCCTGCGAGTCCCTTCCAGTCTTCGAAGAGTCCTTTTCGTATTGCTCGATATAGAGCCTGATTGTTGCGCCCACAGACCCAGTTCCAGAGAGGCGGAACACCTGGAGTATATAAATGGACATGAATCAGTAATTTGCGATTTATTTCATAGCATCACGGACACAAAACAAAAAATAAATAAATAAAGATGTTTCCATAGCTAATTAAATTAACCAATTAGTTAACAATTAATATAGTGAAAACTATGCAGCTTCTGCAAGAACAAATCTCCCAAGGGAAACATCACATTTGTGAAGCCTGAGGGGGAAAAAACACAACAGTTAACAAGTTGGGAGGTATTACCAGTCGGGAACCATCTTTGAAGAGATAACGAATACCCTGGTGCTTAGAGACGGAACCATCAACAGGATCCTTGTATTCAAATTCATCTGCTTCCACAACATCTGTGACATCTGATCTTATTCCACGGATAATCCTGTGAGAAAAGCCATTACGTGGATCAATACATAAATCCTCCGTAAACATAAATCCTCCGTAACGAGAATCAAACCCACCAAAGTAAGAAATGATTGACCTCCTATTCAAGATAACAATTAAGATATTTCTGAATTGACAGATCGTATGGAGGGAATCATTAAGAATGGAATACAAGAAAACCTACATGCAGTATGAAAAAAAATTAGGAGACAAAAGATGCTTGGTATTCCAAAAATTGCACCATTATGAACTAGATAAATTGTAAATTAAAAAAATGAGCAGCGCACGTGCCAATGGAAAGTGTCATTGCTTGAGGGGATGTGATGACAGTTTTTACCGCAAGTGGAATCACAATATACAAGTACGCCCTCAAGTTGCTTATTGAAATACTGGCTCTCAATTGAGCCAAGGCCCTACAAACTCCATTGTCCATAAAGCAAATAAGGTACAAGTAGTTACCCTCAATAGAGATGATTTAAAAATAATTTTAAATGAAGTTCTACAAAAGAATAATAACTGGAAAATTTTCCCAGTAAACTTAGTTTAACCAGCTCAACACTAACATGTAAATTACCTTTGACTACACATAAGGGCAATTGATAAATGGCAATAAAAATATCAGCACAAGCCCTGCCCAACAAACGAAAGCTTTCACCCTAAGCCAGCCAAAAATCAAGCCAGATTCCTCGACCTATCCATCTATGAATCAAACTCCCAACAGGTCTAAGAACAATGCAATGTTACATCACCGTTTAGGGCCAATTCAAATAAGCACTAGACTAACGCTGTGATCATAGTTAAGAAGCCCCACCTAGGATCATGACCCATACATAACTCAAATGCTTGAATGTATTTCAGGCACGGCAGTCTTTTCACTGAAAGTATGTCCACCTCCTTAGGAAAAGACTTGTTCCATCTACAGCCCAAACTATATGTTTCCCTTCCATATATGATCCAAGACTATAAGTTTCCCTTCATATGAGCAACACTTCTCACATATTATATTTCTAGCCATTCCAGAGGACTATAAACTCCAGAAGGACTACATCCCATTTGCATTCAACTGGATTACCCACTAAAAAAAAAAAAAAAAAAAAAAAACGAACTCATTAGGCAAAAGACTAGTAAAGGGGAACCTTTCTCCAACACTAAACCAGGGTAACCTCATATGAGGTTTACAAGTTTCCCAGTTTCAAGCCAAGATGTCATTATTCCCTTCAGGAGAAAAGTTATTTTAGTTGGAAATTCCACTAACTCTGATTACAAATGGAAATTCCTTTGTTTTCTCTAGTTTGACAAATAAGGGCTTGGAAGACTACAAGTTTATGACAATCATTCTTGTATACCAAACAGATAATCACAATTCAAAGAGTACTAGAAAATTAACAATTAGTTGAGGTATCGTCACACCTTTCCACGTTTATATGTTTCACCCATAATCCACAACCAACCTCTTCCTCACAGATCAGCATTTCACGAAATCACAGAATTTTCTTGCGCAATATTTTATATTCTCATCACTAAGCTGCTCACTCTGACAATTTAGACTAACTGCTAAAGATTCTTCTTGGTTTACATTTATGGATTGACTAGAGCTACCTAGAGTAGGAAATACTAATTTGACTTGAGTTCCTCAGTCAGTTGAAATGATTTATTTAGTCTGCTGCAAACAAAAATTCCACTGATTACTTAAGATGGCATTAGACCTTGACAAGAAGCACCATTTACAATGGAGATATCTGGTCAGTGGCCTAGTTCCGTTCTAGCAGTTAAAAACCAGCAGGACTTGGCAGTTTGACCAAGCCTTGTGCCTTGCGTTAGGATCTATGACTCAATCTTTCTTTCTGCATCAACATGCATCTAGATTGATTCTGCTGAACAAAGAACTGGAAATTCATCTCAGAACTGAACAATGACTCTTCTTGAGGAAATTTGACCACTCTACTACTGTTAACGGACTTTCATCACTCTTACTAGTCACATAGGCTTGCATCAATAAGAAGGAAATGCATCATGGGGCACGTAGTCAATACTCAGAAAGCCTTCATAATAGAAGAAAGAGCACCCCCAAGGAGGGAGAAAGAGCATCGATACAGATGATTTATTAGCATCCTATCCTCCTGCTGTACAAATCAAAGTTTGAGAGGCCTATAAACTGATTGGCCATACTAAATTTAGAATTTTCTCCATGTGAATGACTTCCACTGCAATATCATGAAAAAATCTGTTTATATCTAAGACTTTGACCCTGTTATCCGTATTAAATGCAAAGTTTGTTCCTATAACTTATAATTCGGTGCCATAAATATCTCATCGTATAACAAAAACTTGAAGCTGCCATTCCTAATCTAAAGGCCATAATTTAGCTACCCAGAAACTACCCTGTATATCAAAGCGTTTAGATATCATCCCTAATAGAATGGTTAGAAAAATATCTTCCCCTTATTTGGCTTCTTCGTATTATCAAAAATAGTGAGAGAAAGCAAGAGAACAACATACAAGTTAGGAAAGTTATATTTTTTTTCCCCCAAGCAGCTTTTACCTTTTTTTACCTCTTTTGGTGGGATAGCATAAACACCCATTGTACAATAACCTCTTAATACATAAATCTTTCATACTTCAAACATGCAATTTTAGAAATGTGGCTTTTATTTTAGACTCTAAACTTCAAATATAAAACACTTCAGGCTGGATAAATATATAGGTACCTATTCTGTCTGCCATCTTAACAAAAATTCCTGGCTCTGCCACTGACTACGGGCAAACCTCAAATTCGTTGATCAGTTACACTTCCGCAATTAAAACACCCAAACACATCTTATAAATCCTACTAGTGCAAGTGTAGGCCATTCTCGCTACAGTATACATAATTTGGTAGCTGCATATCTACCTTGTGTATCTCCTGCACAGCAAAACAAGTTACAGTGGCGCTTCTCTTTGCTTGGAACTCTCATTTTTTCCCCTAGCACAGTCGTCAAAAATGAATGGATGCAAAATCTGCATTTCTAGATGCAAAGTCTTCAAAAAATTGAGCTTGAAAGACAAAAATGAAGTGTTGCATATCACTCAATTCTACTCGCTACCTTCAAAAAGTGACGTGTATCTGCATCCTTTATCATCATGTCTCATCAGAAATTGTGAGTTTATACATGTACATGTAAACGTATGTGTGTATGCACTCTCTCTCTCTCTCTCTCTCTCTCTCTCTCTAAACGTATGTGTGTATGCTCTCTCTCTCTAAACGTATGTGTGTATGCTCTCTCTCTCTCTCTCTCTCCCCCCCCCCTCCATCTCCCTCCCCACTACTCGCTACCTTAAAAAAGTCAGTTGTATCTTCATCCTTTATCGTCATGTCTCATCAGAAATTTTGTGCGAGTGCGCGCACGCATGGACATATATACATATACATACATATATATATAAATATTGAAAATAACGCATTATGAAACCCGTTATGTTGTACTATGAAACCTAACAGAAAACTAATGTTACTTAACAGTCGAAAATAACTCAATGCACCGTAACGGTGCGTTTTTTATATTATTTTTCGTTACGTTACATTAAATTATATTATGTTACGTCATTTACAATAATTTTTAAATAGTTTTTATATTGATTTTGATTATTTATTTTGATTGTTAGCGAATTGCTGTAGTTTTTTTCACTTGACGGCTTGTTGTTTGCTTAATTGATTTCTTGTGGTATTGTTAAGTTGTACATCATTATTTACTTATTATAATTCCTTTTCAATTACTGAATTTTTATTTGTTATAATTCCTTTCCAATTATTGAAATTTCTTACTTACTGATTAAATTAAATTATTAGTTAATCTAAAATAAATAATTAAAAATAACATAAATTGAGCATTACAAAATATAAATTACTATATTGATAATAAATGAAAATAAATTTAAAATCTTATTTTCTTGTTAAGATGATGACTGAAATTATGGGTGTGAATGTAATTTAATTTATGAAGATAAATATGAAAATTACTGAGAAACTTATTAAAAATTTAGAATTAATATTGGAATATAATTTTTTTTATATTTTCTCTTAGAATTTTTTATTCAATTTTCAATTTATAAAATTTATTTAATATAATTTTATATTTATTTTTATTAAATAAATAGAAAATTACGTAACTTGCGTTATGCGTTATGCTATATAATCTAACAGAGACAAAACGTTATGTTACCATTATTTTAAACATTGATATATATATATATACACACACACACACACATATATAAAAAGGAATAAATTGGCTCTGGACCAATCTATTAGCTGGAAAATTCAAGTTGAAAATCCACTTCTTAAATTGAAGACAGTGTTGCAGAGAAAATACCCTCAAGTATCTTCTGAAGAAATTATGAAGAAATATTTAGAACATATGAAAAACCAGTTCTTGGAGACATTCAATATCTCAGATGCCATGTTAACTGACTTGCAACCAATAATGCAAAAGTCTCAAGATCCAAATGAAGATTTTAAAATTAAAAACACTTGGGATATTCTATTTAGAGAAGAGTCCAAGACCTCGTAGGATAAAAGAATCAGTCTTTCATAAAAGGAACACTCTATACTTGCTCTATTGTACAACCGCCACATATTCAGCACACGACAAAATCAAGTGGGGCCAACAGGACAGCTGAAAAGAAGATAAGGACAGCTGGAAAAGAGATTATTTAATAATTAAAGTTTCAATTATTAAACTTATTCCCATATCATATCAGAGGACAGCTGGACGAATCAAATTAATCAATTAAACGGAGTTTGCCTTGAAGAAAGGGGATTAATAATGGCTTGAATAAAGAAATCTCTTTTTACCTATAATAAGTAGATGTGCATGTTGTGATGGGATGTGCCTTCATGTAAGGAAAAATAAATAGTGCTTTGAGAGTGAGTGTTTTGTGTGCTATTTTGTAAAAATTATACAATTGGAGTGTTTTGTGAATATAATAAAGATGATTATATATAATTACTCTCATCTTTGCATGGTGCCATAAAACTACATAAGTAATACATAACATACCTTCTTGATTTTTTGCAAAAAATTTGGAAGAGAGTCTGGAGGTTCTGATTGAAAAAGCCATACTAAAATTGTAAGATTTTTAGCGCAGTATTTTTTATTTATTTCTTAAATTTATATCTATACTTCACTTTAATATAGCTTTTTATATACTACACAATAATATTATGTCTTTTATTGCAAAAAAATTATATAAAAAATATATAAAAATCCAAAAAAAAGTTATAATTAAGTCTTTAAGTGCTTCATCATTAGTATCTAATGGTTTTATAAAAGAGATTGCCTCTAATTAGAAGTAGAAGTTCTTGACAATTTTAAAGGCTCAGTTGGGGGATACAAAGATTTAATTAAACCTCCTGTACTAGTTTTCCATTGCTTATAATATTCTTCTAAAACATTTATTCGTTGATCCTGTTCATTAACATTATAATCTAGAAACCATGGAATAAAGAATTTTATTTGATTCTTAAATTCAAGTTACTGATAACAAGTTGTCTTATATGACTGTTCTTGTTCTTCTATGAAACAAGAAAAAAACCGGTTGCGAAAAAGTTTATCATAATCATACTGAGATTCCTTATTAAGAAAATTTCTTAATTCACTTCCTGGACTTAAATCCATACAAACTACTTTACATGTGGAACTTCATTTCGGAGCTAGTAGGGGACATATTATCCTTTGGCTCATACATTGGATAGGAATATTAGAGTTAAATATTTTGATTCCATAAACCTCTGCTTCTTGTACAGAACCTAATCTTTATGAAGATCTAGAGGCAAATCTTCTTAAAGTAGAAAAATCAATCAATCTTATTAATCTTGAGAGATTAGAAGTGATTTCTACCTCTCCATCGGCCGTTTGAATTATATGATCAATTTCTTTATTAATAATCGGTTGTTGTTGAACCGCATTAGGTATTACCCAACTTTCTGGAAAGTTTATTTCATCTCATTTTATTTCTCTGTTTACGGCTACACTGGATGATAACAAATTTGTCTCTACCAAGATGCGTTTAAACCGTTAAGGGTTAATGGCTTATATACAACTTGTATTAATCACATATAAATGTATTTATATTTTTCAACATATGGTTGAATATCTTCCTCGTTGAGGAGCTGAATTGTTTGTTCTTCCGTATCTACATTTATTGTTTTCTCTAATGTTTTTATTGTTATAACCGATTTAAAGTCAAAAAATATCTCTATTAGGAACATCCAGTATAGACTGGTTGTTTAATCCTTCAAGCTCTAAAGAAAAGTCTGCTAATTGGGCATTTTTAATCTTTTCACTTGTATTACTAGCAATATTTTTTGAGGATGATGAACTAGCCATGTCGATATCTTGTAGACTAAATTAAGTAATGTTAATACCATAGGAATCTTTAAAAAAAAATTCTAATTTCTGGGTTATCTTTACAGGTTAGCTTGCTCTTCTATGAACTATTTACGAGTAAACACCCTGAAACGCCATTCCTTCGGATAGAACGGGCATAAGACTCTATGCGACACTGTTTTGCAAGTTACCTAATAACATATTAATCAAAAAAGTAGAATGAACATATTTAAAATTTAACTTCGTAAAGCATTAATACTACATAATTAAATATGCAAAGATATATTCACCCTCTCAACATGGCTCTGACACAAAACTTGGTCAGGATCTTTTTTCGGATTTTCATATATTTTTCATATAATTTTTGGCAATAAAAGACAGATTATTATTATACAGTAAATATAAAAAGATATAGTAAAAGTGAAATATAAATATATATTCAAGAAATAAATAAATAAAATTGCACTAAAGATCTTACAATTTCAGTCCAGCTTTCTTGATCAGAACCTCCAGACTCTCTTTCAAATTTTTCGGAGAAAATCGTCAAGATGGATTACATATTACTTATGTGGCTTCATGCCACCATGCGAAGGAGAGAGAGGAATTACATATAATCACGCCTTTATTATATTCACAAAATACTCTAACTATATAATTTTTACAAAATAGCACACAGAACACTCACTCTCAAAACATTGTTTTATTTTTCCTTACACAAAAACACATCTCCTCACAGCATAAACATCTACTTATTTATAGAGAAAGAGAGATTCCTTCATACAAGTCATTATTAATCCCCTTTCTTCGTGGCAAATTCCATTTAGCTGATTAATTTAATCCGTCTAG
Source organism: Dracaena cambodiana (assembly GCA_036321105.1). Taxonomy (NCBI): domain Eukaryota; kingdom Viridiplantae; phylum Streptophyta; class Magnoliopsida; order Asparagales; family Asparagaceae; genus Dracaena; species Dracaena cambodiana. The sequence continues at coordinate 29,630,418 of JAYEPQ010000016.1, forward strand.
CTGTCCTCTGATATGACCTGGGAATAACTTTAATAATTAAAATTTTAATTATTAAAGAATCTCCTTTCCAGCTATCCTATTGGCCCCACTTGACTTTGTCATGTGTTGAATAGGTTGTAGTCATACAAAGAGCAAATATAGGGTATTTCTTTTATGAAAGGTTGATTCCTTTACCCTTTAAGGTCTTAGACTCTTCTCCAAATAGAGTATTCCAAATATTCTTAACATTAAAATCTTCATTTGGATCTTGAAAGCCTTGCATTATTAACTGTGAATCAGTTGACATAGAATTTGAGGTGCCGAATATCTCCGAGAACTGTTTTTCATATATTCTAAACATTTCTTCATAATTTCTTCAGAATATTTTCTTCAGTTTAAGGAGAGGATTTTCAGGCTGAATTTATCTACTATTAGATTGGTCAAGAGCCGATTTATTCCTTTTTATTATTTATGCAATTTGAGCAGCTTTTTCCTCTATATTAACTCCATTCCACCAGCTAATGTGATACCTCCTTCTTAAGCAAGGGAGATGGAAGTTATCTCTTCCACTATTAAGCTTCTCCAGATCCATGAGATCTCTACTTCTGTAAAGAAGTACATAGGACATAATCCCTCAAAAACTTCATTTTCTTCCATATTATGAATAACGAGATGGGTATCTATCCGAGTTTCGTATAACATTAGTACTGGTTCAGTTAGCATTTCTAGACTAACAGTATACTTTTGCCACCAGTCGTAGAACCAAGTTAGTAAGCCTCTACGAAGAGCTACTAGACATAACTTTATCAATCATATATGTTTGGATCTAGCATTATCAAGTAAAAAAGTATTATAAAACGTTAGACAGCCCCAGTAATTCAAACTATGAGTTTCATTACTAATTCTAATGGTTACCGCTCTATGGTTAATAAACCCCTATGTTTTTGGTGACTGAAACAGCTATTATGCAATTGCTAAAGTTAGGAACTACAGTATTATCAGAGTGTGGATAAAAATGTTCTATAGTTACGTCTCTATAAGATATCAAGGTTTGCATTAAAGCCCTTGGTCAATGAACCAGAGTTGAATAATAGCAATTATCCAGATATTTCTGTAATTCTTTCTATGTTGTCTAGTTCTATTATATCTTCCTTTTCAATATGAACTATAAAGTCCGAGATATCTTTAATAAATATGTCATTCTTGTTGGCCGCTTGACTAAATGTCTTATGTAAAGAACCGGCTTCAGTATTACTTGTTTTTCCTGCCATGAAGGCCTTATCAATAGCAAATTCTAAAGCTTTATAAGGATTATGCACAAAACTATCAGTACCCTTAGTAGAACTATTAATTCCCTTTCGAATTGTTCTCCACGCATTGGAATTAGGAGTATTACTCCTTCCTATATTCCCTCCCCTATCAAAGGAATTAGCTTTTCTCATCTTTACCTACAGAAATTCACGAGTTAGAAAATCAGGCAAAAAATTATTTCTCTGCAAATATAATCAATTGTCAAGTAATAAACAAAAAGTTCTACTTGCCATCTAGCAAATATATGTTTTGACGTTAAATTTTTAACATCTTTTGCAATTATATTTTTTGCAAAACTACAGTCAATTCGTAGAAGAAATATCTGATTTAGAAGATCATCTTGAAATTTATGAAGGCATTTAATAATAGAAAGCATTTTTTTTAATTATAGAATACTTAATTTGTGTATGAGAAGGCATTTAATAATAGAAAGCATTTTTTTTAATTATAGAATAGTTAATTTGTGTATGATTTCACTTTTCCAAAGTGAAACGGACTAATACTTCCTTATTAGATTCTGGATTAACCTATTTAAGAATTCCTCCATAACCAATATTTAAAGCATTTGTTTCTACTATTTTAAACCAATTAGGGTTGACTAAAGGGATGCAAGGTAGGTACCTGACATGTGCTTTGATTTTTCAAACAGCTGTTGTATGATCATCTATCCATACAGAAAGATTCTTTTTTAATCTGATATAAAGAAGTGCTGTGTTTTTTGCCAAGTTTTGGTAATAATCTAATATATAATTAAGAGCACCTAAAAATCGTTGCAACTGTTTTGTATCTATAATTGTATAAGGAAATTTTGATGCAAATTACAGACTTATATTGATTAGAACTATGGTTCCCTGGCTAACGATATGACCAAGGAAACAAATTGTCATTTGAAATAATTTCATTTTTGGGCTGATATTACTAACCCATTTTTTAACGCAAGATGCCTAAAAATCTCAAGATACTTGAGATGTTGGTAAATAGAATGAGAAAAAATTAGTATGTCATCTATGTATAACAAAATGAATTCAGTATAAGGATTGAAAATATCATTCATAATATTCTAAAATTCAGAAGGAGCAGTTTTTAATCCAAATAGTATAGCATTCCATTCGTAATGACCAAATTTAACAGTAAATGTTGTTTTATAACAATCTTTCTCATCAATTTGTATCTGCCAACATCCTGATTTAAGATCAAATTTTGAGAATATTTTAGTTTTATAAATACGATTTAAAAGGTCTCTTTTATTAGGGATTGGATATCTAATCCATTTAAATACTTTATTAAGAGGTTTATAATTAATTACAAGGCGAAGAACTCCTCTTTCTTTTTCAGCTGCATTATTTACATAAAATGCAGCACAACTCCAAGGAAAGTAGGATTTTTTTATTAACTTCTCTAGTAAAGAAGCTATTTTTTTACATAGGTCAAGGTATTTTTTATTCATTTGGCAAGGTCTTTCCCTTGTAGGTATATTCTTTTCATTAAAATTATCTTCGCATGGAAGTTTGACAATGTGTTGTTTTCTATCACAAAAAACATTTGGAACATCTCCGCATACGAATGATTTAAATATTTCTTCTGTTTGTATTATTAATTCTTTCATTTTTTTTCTTTTCTTAACGGTTCATCTATTTGTGCATAAGAAATCTCTTCTTTTAGAAAACTTATTTATTTTTATTTAAGTAGAATATCTTTTACTTCATTTAAAATCTTTGTATGTAGGTTGGCTATAAATTCAAACATTATAGGTTTATCATTATAGGTAGCATAAATGCCTTGCGAATTCACAGTAGTTAAAGGCATAATGTTATTAAGAAAAAGCGTACCTAAGATAACATGTTGAGATAAATTCTTTAATAACACAAATTGAGTTGGATACAAACATCACCATTACAAATGTGAGTATTTGGTAATTTATAATTTTCTTCAAGTTTATTACCACTAGCGCTACTGAGTATTTGTGTTGTTTTTTCGAAATAGGTAGAAGGATAATTCTTTCTTTTATACAATTCAGGTCTGCACCACTGTCTACAAGTGCAATAAGATGTTGAATTACTATTTGTTTGGATATTACCAGAGTAATAGATATATACTATTTTTGAGATGTAATTTGTTATAAAATATTTAGAAACTCATTTTGAACTTGGAATTGTCTTTACTTATTAAAAGTTTGCTTTATCTCTGTATTAGAACTCCCTTCACCTCCTTCATCTAATCGTGATAAAAATTCATCTATTTTTCCTTTTAAGGAGTCTGACATTTTCTTTAAGGTTTATTAACCTCTAAATTCAATTCTATCAGAGTTTTTATTTGTTTTTCTTTTCTCCTATTAAAAATTTCAGACATTTTGTAGACATTATCTATCTTTAGGGCTTGATCCTTGTTTTCTTTAAGACAGATATCTAACAATTCACTCTTTAATTCAGGGGATATATTTTCTTCTTCAATATTTTCTTAATTAAATCTTTATCAAATGTTATAACATTTATAGATAATCTATTCATTTCGACTATTGCTTTCCAATATTCAGAATTATCTTTGACACTACTTTTAACTGTGTTAACTGTACAACCACAATAATTCTCTTCTCCCGATAAAAAAGAATCACTATAATCTTCCATGAATCCGAGTCAGTATCACTGTTTATCATAATTTTATATAAAGATTTCTTTAATCCTTCGTCTTGTAATTCATTAATTTTTTTCTTCGTATAACATCTATCAGCATAGTGACCTATTTTTTCGTATTTAAAACACTTAGCCTTAGTTTTATTAGTCTTATTTACTTATTTACGAAAGTATTTTTCTTCCCCTTTTCGGTTTTTCATACGAGGAAAATGAGATTTTTTAAACTTCTCTTTCGATTTACCCTTTTCTTTATAAATTATTTTTGGTTGGTCAATAGCAAAGGTTCTATAGTGACGTCCCTATAAGATATAAAGGCTTGTATTAAAGCTCTTTGTTGATGAACAGGAATTGGTTAATAACCGGCTTCAGTATTACTTATTTTTCCCACCATGAATGCCTTATCAGTAGCAAATTCTAAAGCTTTATATTCATATATATGTATGTATATCGGCATACATATATATATGTATATATATATATATAATAGATATATGTGTGTGTGTGTGTGTGTGTCAGTATGTTGCATGTGTGTGTATGTGTATATTTGTATATGGATACATACATATATAACACACACACACATATATATGTTGCATACATACATATATATATGTATACATACATACAAACATACATATATACATATATATATATATATAGGGGTGGCAAATGGACTGGACGTGTCCAACGCCAGGACTCAAACCGTACACGAGCCGGCACGGCATGCAATATATATATTTTTTTTCTTTTAAATATGTAGACATTGGGGACAAAGAGTGGTTTTCTAAAATTTTTCTTTTTGCAGAAAATGCCCCAACAGCTATAAAACTAGCCATTAGGGGACCTTTTGCAAAAAAATACAAAATCAAACCCCAATGGTCAAAATAGCCATTGGGGGGTTTTTTGTATTTTTTTTACAAAAAACTTCACTATCCTATAAATATCCCTTATCCAAATTCATTTTTTCTAACAACACTCAAACTCTCTTCAAACTTCATCTTTCTAATCATTCAAAACATAAAGCTCAAGCAAATCACTTTATCAAGATTCAAGAATTAAGATCTCATCTCCCAAGCTAGAAGATAAGGAAGCAATCTCTCATTTCAACTTCAACCTTCTTAAAAAAGCAAGCGAATTTCGGCTTCAACATCTCTCTTAACAAGCAAAAATCTCAACTCTCAAACTCTCTCTTCGGCTTGCGGCGTTGAGGCATTTATTTTATTTTGAAGCTAAACTTTATTCGGTCTTTTTTGGGGTTTTTCGACTATGGATCCATATTCGTCCGACGCTTCTTCTCAAGCCGCGGATAGTTTTTGTCCTTTTTTATCACATGATGAATACCGTTTTGTGTGTGAACCATTAAAAAATACTCTACAAATTCCATTTGCATCACACAAACACACAGTCTTCTAATTTGCCACAAGAAGAGACAACTCAATTAACAATTTCCGAAGCAACCATCTCCTATAGGGCTTCAAAATTCGACATATAGAATCACTTTAAAAAATTTATAGAAGACGGTGTTAGGAAAGCTAAATACAAATATTGTCAAAAACCCTACTCCTTCCCTAAAAAAATAGAATGGGGGTCATCTTAAAAAACACTGAGAAAAAACCACCCCCAACAAATGAGCCTCAACAAACACAATTAAACATATATGGAAGAACTTTAGGAACTTTTAAATATAATCCTATAACCGGTAGAGAACAATTAGCCACCTATATAGTGCACGTTAAACAACCATTTTCCATGGCCGAAGACCCAAATTTTTAAAAATTTCTTAGAATGGCACAAAACCTCGAATTTAAAAAAGTGTTGAGATCAACTTGTAAATTTAACATTATAAAATATATAATAATAGAAGACAAATACTAATTGCAATTTTAACTTCATTAACTTATAGAGTTGTCATAACCTCTTATTGTTAGGAGGAAATAAATGGTAGTTATTTTTTGTGTATAACAGCCCACTATATAGATCAAGATTGGATAATTCAAAAAAGAATAATAGGGTTTAGAAGATTTGAATTTTTTCACAACGCACATAATTATTCACAATCTTTAGTAACTGTTTTTACGATATTTGGAATAGAACGAAAAAAAATTATATTTCTTTCGATAATGTTTCCGAAAATACTGTCGCAATAGAAATTTTAAAAGATATTACTAACCCGATTTTAGATGACAAATTATTTCACATTTAATGTCTTTGCGACATAATAAATTTATATGTTTAAGATGGTTTAAGAGTAGTAATCGAATCTATAATCAAAATTAGGAACACAGTAGCATTTATAAAATTTAGCGGGCCAAGAAGACAAGCTTTTAAACAATTATGTCAAAATTTTAAAATCTCACAAAAAAATTTACCCGAAGATGTTGAAACAAGATGGAATTTCACATTCAAGATGTTAGATGAGACAATTATCCAAGTATTTGGGGTAGGCTACATGAACCAAAAAAGAATCATGCCGGATCGATCACTTTGATAGTCCTTCTCCATTCATTTCTATCAAATAATATCTCCTCATTTAAACCTCCAGAATCCATATCTTTTCGTATCACCTTCATCCATATTTTTTTCGGTCTTTTCTTCGTTCTTTTAATTTGTCCTACATTAATAAACTCATCTTATCGAACTGGTGCATTTGTAGACCTACGTTGCACATGACCACACCATCGTAAGCGATTTTCTAGCATCTTCTCATCGATGAGAGCTACACTTACATTAATACGAATATCTTCATTTCTCACTTTATCTCTCCTAGTATTGTTGCATATTCAGTGGAGCATACGCATCTCTGCTATACTTATCTTCTGTTAATAACATTTCTTTATAGCCCAACATTTCGTACCATATAATAAAACTAGCCTAATAGCAGTCCTATAAAACTTTCCCTTCAGTCTTAACGGAATGTTACGGTCACATAAAACTCCCGTTGCACTCCTCCATTTCAACCAGTCAGCTTGTATCATATGATTAACATCATTATCAATCTCTCCATCGTTCTGAATAATAAAACCCAAATACCTAAACCCAAAAATGTTAGATGAAATAATTAAATATAAAGATGTAAATTTATTTAATGAAATAGAATTATGCTCTTGCAGCTTGGATGTAAAGGAATGAAATCATTTAATTTGCATTTGTAATTTTTTAAGAAAATTTGAAGATGCAACTAAAGTACTTTCGGAGACCTACTACCCTACCACACACATTGCATTTTATTATTTAACCGAAATTAGTTCGATTTTTTATCAAAATAGGAATAACCCATTTCTTGAAGATATTGTCAGGCCAATGGAAATTAAAGTTAGCAAATATTTTAAAAATTTTCAATATTTTATTTTGCAACCATAATAAATGCACAAACAAAATTAGATGGAATGAAAATTTTAACAGAACTATTTCACAAAAATATGGGTTATAAAAATAATATTCAAGATCTAATTAATGATGTTAAAACATGTTTAGATCTACCTATGAAAATATGTATAGCGACAAATCCCCAAATACAACACACTCGAAGTTGAAGATAATACATCAATAATGTCAACTTTATTCAACTGCAAAAAACCTAAGCCAACTCATACTTTTTTTTAATGAACTTCATTACTATTTAGATAGGGCCAACGCAGATAAGTTTCCACGTGGCCATTATGAAACTTTTGATATTTTGACCTAGTGAAAATTACAAGATAAAACATATCTTATACTTTCCAATATGGTTCGTGATATACTAACTCCTCTCGTGTCTACAGTAGCATCATTGTCTGTTTTAGTTCAGATGGGAGAGTGCTAACAAAGTAGAGTTCCATAGTGGCAAACACATTGGAAATGTGTGTTTGCCTAAAAAACTGGCTGGACACAGCCAATTTGGCGCAAGAGAACTCACCCGCCAATTTGGCGCAAGAGAACTCACCCGAAAAAAATTGAAAATTGAAGACTCCTAAAGTATTAGTCTTTATTTTTTCCTCTATACAATTGTATTTTTTCAGTGTAATTTTTTCAAAACTCATAATTCTCTTGAAAGTAATATTAAGAACAAGTTGAGGGTGACGAACAGAATCATTTTCTCTCTCTTTGGGTTTTGTATGATCTCCAAAGAGATTTATAGAGTTAATTTGTAAATGAAATAAGATTCTATATAATAAATTCCATTTTCATAATCATCTGTATTGTTAAAACTTATAATTTGGTTAATCTTTTTTATTTTTAAACCTTAAAACTTATAAGTTATAACATTAAGAAACAAAATTAAAATAAATAAATTGGATAGGCCAACACGTGCAGGCACGGGCACAGCACGTGCCAAGCGGGCCGTGCCCGCATGCCATGCTCAGGCTTATGCCCGAGCGGCCGTGCCATGCCCAAGGCCCAGTTGCCACCCCTGTATGTGTGTATATATGTATGTATGCATATGTGTGTGTATATATATATGTATGTACAAAAACGTACGCACATAAGCAAGCGCACCATGCACACCCACGTACATGCACACCCGCACACATTCACACATACCCAACCACCACCCACGCGCACTCGCACGCGCCCGTGCCCATGCCCCACGCCCACCCCCACATGCACACATAGACACCCCACACCCACCCACCCACTCACACACACATGCACAGATATTATACACACACAATTCTACATATTGGTGTGTGTGTGTGTGTGTGTGTGTGTATATACATATATATAGTCTGCTACATTTCTGTACTTTATCTTCGTGTCTCATCAGAAATTATATATATATATGGATTACTATCTATGAGACGCCAGCTCAGGTAAATTACGTGAGTTAGCGGCGAAAAAGTAATGATCCCGTTATTAATTTTTTTAGGACCATAATCACTAAATCCTTGGCTTATTTAGGATCAAATTTTATAGATTTTGAAATTTATTTGCCCCTTTATTAAGTGGATACAAAATGTTCTATTCACTGAAAACTGTTAATTTTATATTTACTTGATGGAAAACCAAATCAAAACTAAAACCCAAAAAATTGGGTATGAATGAACCCTAAGGGGTCGTCGAGATCATAATCCAAAAGAAATTTTCAAAAAACAATTATTAGAGATAGTGGAAATGAAGCGCAGCTCAAGTAACTAATATGAGGCGATGACTCATTTTCATTTCAATTATTATTATTATTATTATTATTATTATTATTATTATTATTATTATATGAGGACTGCTACTACGAGAATGGTTCTCAAACTAGGTCATCCCTATGAAAGATCCCAACTGAGCATCCCGATCTATACATATTTATTAGTTTAAAACAAAAAATTCAAACCATTCAGATATTGTTTACACAATCCATCGAATGGTTTCTTTTTATGGCTTGAATTTTTGTCTTTAAGCTAATAAATATTTATAGATCGAGATAGTCAGTTTAGATCTTTAATGGGGATGGCCCCATGATAGGGCTCTCACGCATCTTAATTTGAAAACCATTCCACTATATATATATATATATATATATATATATATATATATATATATATATATATGGAAATGAGCTGTAAGTTTCATACGTTGACAATCCATTTCCATTGTCTCCAATATGTTTTTCCAAATTTTTTTTATTATAGTCTCAACACTCTAGGGTTCACTTGTGCCTAATTTATGGGTTTTTGGTTTTGATTTATCACTTCACCAAGTAGCACAAAAAAAAAAAAAAAACAGTTTTCAGTGACTACATCTTCTATCCACTTAATGGAATAGCAAATAAACTCTAAAACCCGTGAAATTTGATTCTCAAGAAGCCAAGGAGATGGAAATCATGATCCATATAAATTAGAAGAATAAATGAGATTACTGTTTTTTCACCAACACTAACAGTAAGTTTCCGGTGCTAGCAGCTTGTATACAAAAATCCCTATATATGTGTGTGGAGCTCATCAGCAAAACAAAACAAGGTGCAGGAGATCGGACTATTGTATTTGCCCTCCCCATCCTCAAAACAGAGTTTGGAGTCTCTCCCATACTTCATATTCACATCTCATCAGAAACTACATGTGTATGGAGGTGATCCTCAAAAGCAAGCAAGCAAACTATAGAAACAGCTTCGGTAATGATCTTCCTATGGAATTCTCGCCATAGATAATGGTTGGTGCAATTTAAAAAGTGGTCAGATAAAAAGCATACTTATTAACTTCTGGAAGGGTTGACTGCAGTTTGATCAAATATGCCATAAGTTCCTTGGCTGCAGCAGCATCAACATTCTGCACATTGTTTAAAAGAAGGGGGGAAAACAGAGAAAGAAAAAAACAGTTAGATTTTTACAAGTCTGTTAACTATGTTTTGAGGGAAATAAAAAAACGAAAAAAATGTAAATTTTGGTTTTGAGGAAGAAAACGTTACTTTACCTCATAGTCATATCGAGTATAATAGTGTCGGCCATATGTTGCCCAGTGCTGGCGAACTATGTCTTCTACACTAACTAGCTTTTTCCCACCGATGTTGTCCTTGTTCTTAAAGGCGAGAATGGAAAGCCAAGCCAAGACAGCCCAGATTCCATCTTTTTCACGTATATGATCAGAACCTGAAAGATAGACAAAAACTGACTAATTTAATGACCATAATTTAGACCCTCTACTTTGGAAACATCAATCTTAGAGAAAGTAAAAAAAAAAAAAATAAAGAGAATTATAAAACAACTTCAAGAAAAGATAAGCTTTTGTATTGGAATATAAGTTATTTACTAGTTAATTATGAGGTCTGAATCCAGATCATCTTATAAACTGGCATTGTCATATAATTTAACTAGCCAGCGTAAAAATTCCACGAGGCCACCATGTCTTAATAGTGTTACACTATCGCATGTGGTAGTGGTACATCTCAATCTGTAGACAAGTTCTAATAGTATGTTTATGTCAACTAATTACATAAGTGAGCAGAAAGAAATGAATTACGTCAAAATAACCCCTAATTATGACTGAAGTCAGCATGAATGCTATCTAATTTCTATCATAGACTAAATTAAAAACTTGGACTATCATTGATATCTTTAAAAAAAACAACCCATTGCTTATCACTTTCACAATAACTCAACAAAATTACACATAGTATCAACATATAGAATGATAAACAACAAACAGCAAAAGGTTTCATTCTTCATTAAATCAGGACTTGTCCTAAAAATATTTGGTTGCACTGAAATCAACTTTATTACGCGTTATCATGTAAATAAATATAGATTGATAGAGTGTATAGGATGAGATGAGATTTGTAAATAACAGCCAACGCACAAAGCAATCATCCGAGGTGCCGCCAAAAGATATAAAGTACATTTTACATTCCAATACAATAACAGTGCTTTGCTCATATAATGTGGTTTTTATAGAAACACAAAATCATATGACTCAAGTAGTCATATGTAATGGTGAGCGTTTCTCTTAAAATCAACTTCCAAGTTTCCAACAGGTTTGTATTGAGTCCGTTGAATTTATGCATAAAGGTGAAGAAAGAAAGTGCTAAAATTTCTAATAGGACACTGATATGTCCCCAATATATTTTGTTCTCCAAACTTTTCAGATATGGGACAAACTTGCAACTAAAACATAAACAAAAATGCCTAACAAAGCAGGAGAAAGCTGCCAGAAGCTTACAATTATAGGTTATTAAGAGCAATAATAAGACTGATTTACATAACAAAAGCCATAAAAATTTAAAAAATTTAAAACACCTGGATTCCCCTAAGACGAGAAGACTCAATTGAAAGAGGGTGCTTTACATCTCATGTCAATTACGACTTTAGCAGAAGTTCCATAAGTTCCTAATGCTCAGAATGGAACTCTACAAGTCTGAGAAATAGAAAGATTTGATAGAAAATGGACACAAAGAGCTAGCCTCGTTTACACGGAAATGGAGGCAAAAGCTGGAGATGCCACAAAGCCACATGAATTCTTTCCCAGGGGAAGGGAATGAGACCTCAAACAGGAACTACTATGAAAGTGAGGCAAATGAGAAGGATGCTGAGACCTCAAAAGATTACAGATCTGATAAACCAAGAAGAGGACTACACAATGGAGCTAACATGTGGCAGTGCAATAAGTTTTGCCTATTATCTAGAGGTTACAGAATATGAGGTTTCATCTTTAGTAATGGCACATATTCCATCTTTAGTAATGGCATGCTACCCATTCCCACAAAGAGGAGCTTGAGGATAACGTAACTTCCAATAGAAGGAAATTCAAAAGGGTGCTTATGGTTTTTGCACCAATTACTGGCTCTACTACACAAACAGGCTGCATATAAGCTGCATATGGCAGGCTAAGATGAATTAGCATAAATGAATAACATAATGCAAGTAGGAAGATGCGTGATGTGTCAAAGACATCTTAGAAAGGCTCTAGAAATCACACAACAATTTTTTTCAGTAAGGCTGTGTTTCTCTTTTTAAGATATAAAATTAGATTATTATTTCTTTTAGTTTCAAAGATTTGGAAGTTATAGTTTCTAGGGAATCTTAACATGAGCATTCGGTTTAAAAATAATAAAGATAAAATAAGAAATAAAACCATGTGCACATAAGTGAGGATCACAACATTTGAATATTCAGATTCAAAATTTCAAATATTATGGTTTTAGGTATCTCTGACATATCCAAATACCTTGAGAATTTTTTTTTCAAAATCTAACCAAAATCATGTAATTCCACGATTTTGTTGGACATTCAAATGCTTGCTAAAGTAAGAATATAGTTTGATTTATTTGTAAGAAAGTAAGATTATGGTTACTACACCAGCTGAGTTGACTTATTATCTCAAAGTCGATCAAATATTAGTTCAATTTAAAATTCCTGAGGGAAGTAACTGATAAGCATAGAAATGTGGCCGACAGTTTTAGCATAAAAAAATGGAAAAAATGGTGTGATACTAAGTATCGAGGGGAATGATATTATGAGGTGGTCATACGTTGCAGTCTCATTAGTATCAGCGTGGCGCTTATATAGACCAGGAGTTTGATTTAGATGGATTATCAAGATGTGAGGGTACTAGACCAAATTGTCAACAACACATTCTCTTGCTAGTCCATGAAGCAGAAGTCTATAATTTTTGAAACAGCTATCAGTAACAAGCATAATTTTTGCTGACTAATTGACTAACTGCAGACATATTTATCAAGTCCCCCACCTGACAAAAAACTATGCTATCTCATTTCCGGTATAGTAATTTCATGAACAAAGTGAACTATTCCAGGCAGAAGGAACATGAACAGCATCTACCTGTTCCAAAGCTCTCTTCACCACAAACGGAACAAAGTCCTGCATCCATTAAGTTACCAAAAAACTTCCAGCCGGTAGGTACCTAAAAAAGGCTGATACTAAGATCACATGATTTTGGAACCATTACAGAAGAAGACAAAATTTTCAAACTAAGTACCTCAAAAAATTTCAAGTTTAGATTCTTCGCCACAACATCGAGGGCAGCTGATGTTGGCATGCTCCTGCAAAATGTAGGGTAAAACAAGAGATTAGCTGTGTAAAATAGACCAGCTATGACATTTCTTGAATCCTTGACCAAAACATTGGTAGCATAAAGAAGGTTAAAGAACCAATCACATTTAATCATTTGAAAAACAGCATGTTAAATACTGTAACAAAGAGTAGAAAATGTCTTGCCCAAATGGTGTATTTGATGTCTTTAAGGTACAGAAAATCAAGAAGAGAAAATGAGTAGAACACATGATAAAGCTACAGAGAAGCCACCTAAAACAAAGGACAGAAGATAATTGAACACTCATACACACATCAATCCCCCTAAACTACACAAAGCTTTATCCTTGAGACAATAAGATGCACAAACTAATTCTCAAATAACCTTCTAAAGCATGCAAAAAAGAAAAAAACTGTTAAAAAGGAACTTTTAGAAACACTAACCCATAACTATAACCTTATCATTCAAAAATTCACCCCCTACACCCCCCCCCCCCCCCCCCCCCCCCACTCCCCCCAAACAACCCCAAAAACCAAAATAAATAAATAAATAAAGCCCTCCAGTGCTCTCCCAAAAGAAATGAAGGGAAAAGGAGAGAGAAGAAAATATCAGTCACATCACTCCCTAACGTGCCGACATATGGAAACTAAAAAATTAAATGTCTTTCTAAGTTCATATATTGCTATTGTTATTAGCCTCTTAATTCAAAAAATATATAGAATATACAGTGCAAACCAGCTGAAATCGCTGGAGTGTAAAGCTGGACGTGATCGGTCCTAAAGTCATGAGCCCACTTAGAAAACTGGCTTACCTGTTAACAACTAAAATCTGTTAAAATATATAAATTTAGAATAAAATAAGATTTTTAGACATGTATCTTCCAATCCAGCATATTTAAAAAATGCCCCCAAATTATTGAATAATACTAATTTACCCTTCAAATCATGTCTAAATCATTCAAAGTAACCCTCTTTTACTAGAAGATATAATCAAGAAGGAATATTCTCCTTAATATTTTATTTGAGCAAAATCATTCCCATTATCCCGAAATTGCCCATCCTACCACTCTTATTTTCTCTCCAGTTCCCTTTCTTCTTCCCCAGCAGTCCTCTCTCTCAAAAAACCCAAATACTCTTCCCTTGTCTCTAACCTAAGAGCCTAATTAAGAATCTCTCTCTCAATTCATAGCTAATCATTACACTTAGGCATAGATCAACGCAGGTCGTGCCTCCTTCGACAACCTCCATCACCAAAGCATCTTCCATTTTCATGGGCAATTTGTCATTGCCATCTCAAATAGTATGATTTCAACTTCAAAATTAGTGTAAAGAATGAAACTTTGTTTTCGGCTTTGTCAAATAATGAATCCCTGTGCAGTTTGATGCTTGCCTATAGGCTCAAAATCTGAGCTCTTGAAATTGGTTGTTGTTCTGGCTTTTTTTTTGAAGAACTTTTGATATAGGCCAGAGAGGCCCTTCTGCATGCAATCCCTTCAAAGCTCCCACTATATAGGACACCCGTGCTTGTCCATAAGGAAAAGAGCTTGCCATTTAGGTCCAGATAAAGGTGAAGAAAAGAGATGGTGTTTCTAAGTAGAGCTTGCCATCTAGATCTTAAAGTACCTGATGTTTCTTATGTTAAAGTGAGAGATGGTGCTCTAATTTTGATCATGTTTTAGGAAATTTTGTTAGATGAGGTATTTTAAAGGAGATAAAAGGAATTGAATGAGTTTGAATTGAATGAATCTGCTATAAGAAAAGTACAGAGGCATGGAAGAAGAAAGGCATTTGTTCAAAATTAAACAGGAATTAGCTTAAGGGATACTAATCTCAATTCCAATGATTTAGAGGGTAAATAGGCAATAACCAAAATTTTGGGTTTTGGGAATTTTTTGTTTGGGGGGGGGGGGGGGTTCATTTTTCTAAATATGCTAGACTTGAGAGGTACACTCTAAATGACTCGATAAAATAAGTTGAGAAAGAAATACTGAACTTATCACATCTCTGGACAAGTAGGCCTGTCAGTGCCGGACGAGGGAACCCATGCGTGTTTTTCAAAGGCAGTGGATGTTTGCCATGCCAAAGTAATATCTACAAGGGAATGCCATTGACAAGACTACAACTAACAACGTGGAGAGTATCAATTTTAGACGGACAAAAATGTTGAAATTGGATACCTTCATCCTCAGATTGAAGAAATTAAAAAAAAAAAGAAAAAAAAGAGATTCTTAACATTTATATTTGTGTTTCATGTGTTGATTTTGGTTATGGGTCATTACTTGCTCGAAGATGAAGAATATGTTCGAAGGCATTTTCTTTTCACTGTTATTCAGAAATATTTGAATACCTTTCATCTCTACAAAGTTTTGGCTTGTTAGATTAACCAGAAGGGGAAACTAAAAGTGGAAGCAGAAACTTTATCAAATTAAGGTGCAACAATAACATGTTCTCAAATTTAGATGTTCAATTCTTACAGGCATAAGAGAAGATGGAGAATGAGTATGAATGGCATTTGTTGGCGTTCCAGAGAAGAAGATGGATGAGGATATAAAGAGTGATTCGGTCTACATGCTGGGACTGGCTAGCCAGCTTATCGGCGCTGATAGAGAGGGAGAAGCAAGAACAGAAAAGCAAATTATCATTTTACTTAATCACTTTTTTTTTTACCATTTTTTAAATTTTTATTGGATGTCAAACCAGACGAGCCGATTATACAAGTGGACCCATAACTCCTGGCCAATCAATGAAGCACTGCAAACCAGCATTTTCAGCTGGCATGCAGCATATCAGTCCTCAAAAGTATATGTATCCATATTTTGACAACAATTGCAGCACTAAAGGAAAAAAGAAGGATTTTACTATTCTTAGAATCATATTGTAAAGGAGACTTTTTCCTGGTTTTCTGCGAGTAAAATCCAAAAGTAGAAACAAGGTTGAATATTTTTTTCACCTACATGGATCAAGGCAATCTAGCCAGATATGGGATTCTTGACCAAGTATTATGAGATCTAATAAAAATCAATAAATCGTGAAATTGCAAAAGTTTTAAGTAACAAACAAAACAGCATCAGCAAGAACATTTTCAGTATATAAACAGTTGAGCTAGCATATACCTTTTTAGTGATGTATACAGTTGAGCTAATAATTTTTCACTGATACTCACTAACCTGACATCAAGATTTGCACCAAAAAAATTGACCTTGTGTGTATATAATGCTATGATGAATTATACATTTGAAACATGCTTCCATTGAATGACAAAGCACATTGTTTACGCACCTAGATACCCAACACAGTATCCACTACCTACAAATGGTAAATAAGATACTCACGTATAACTTGAGCCACCTTGCAAGGAGAAAAACACACATTTAATAACAAAGCAACATTTCACCTTTATCCATGCACTGTATAGTGCAATCTGAGGGTTCTCATATACCTTATAAGGACTCTTCGAAATAATTAACCATGTTGAAGACAGGACCGTCCCATATGATACTTATATTTGTAACAGCTACCCCATTTGACCCTCAAATATTGTCCATAACATACTTTTTCCCACACTTGAGCATCAAATTTATCTTTCAATCCATAGCCAAGCCACTAAAAATCAAGATGGCTGACATGTTTACTGTTACTTTAATGTGCCCTAAAAATTCCATGCCCCACGTTGAAGGTAAGCCATACATACATTTACCACTATAAAAAACCAACAATAAGAATGCAGATTTTACGAAATGAAATGTGCATGATAAACGAAACAGAAACATCTACCTTGCAACGCCCTTTAGCCCAGAAGCAAAATAAGGAATGGCTTCTACAGCATTGGCAGCAATAATCGCAACAGAATCTGATGGAGTCACGAAAAATCTAACATTGAAGGAAGAAACAAGTTATAAGTTTATTTATTTTTGTAAGAATCTAATACTGAAGGAGGAAACAAGTTATAAGTCTATTTTTGTTCCTATCCTATAGTTGAGTTAAAGATACCTTTTACCCAAGATCATATTGCGATCTGCATCACCATCAGCAGCTGCACCAAATTCTGGTGGCTCCTCATTAGAAATTGATTTGCCTAGTCCCATCCGTGCTACCAGTTCCTTTGCATATGTCAGGTTAGGGTCTGGATGACCACCACCAAAGTCTTCCTGCTTGCTCAAAGCCATAAACGATTAAATGTGTTAACAAACAACTCATGCTTCATCAAGCAATAAGAAAAGAAACTTCCAGATATACCTTAGGTGTACAATTTAAAAGTGAATTTTCTTTTGCACCAAGCTCTTCAACAAAAATTCGCTTGGCATAAGCTCCAGCAACTCCATTTAATGCATCATAACTATCAGGCATGACTAGGTTAAACTAATAAAATGGATGGTATCTTGAAGTATCATTAGGGTCAACTTAGCACTTAACACATACCAGAATGTGAAGTTTGGAGACGTAAGCAGCTTCCGGATGGACTGAAAATCAAAAATTTTCCTGAGACATAAATGGAGTGGTTTAACATTCATAGTCGTAGCTTGAGCAATTAGTTTATGATAAATAGTGCTTTTTTATCTAATAATAGCAGTTATTTGCATAATGATACTGAAAAATCATCTACAGCATGAAAATCGTGAGTTGACATTATATAATACTTAGAATACTAAAAGTTCATCACACTCTCCACTAACATAGCATCTATAAACATATAAAACCAAAAAGATTATTAAACTATATTGGATTAGAGGGTGTGGCTTACTTCATCAATTGCACATAATCGTCAGCTGAATCGAAAACCTCCACATCAAAGTTTCCTTCGGGTCCACTAAAGCTAGTAACACCTACCATGGAGATATCTACCTGCAACATTTTGAATGAAAAAAGTGTCCCATGATATAGGAATTGGATCGAGTAAATAAATGATCTTTAAACAATTAAAAGCTTGACAGAAGTATTTACATCTGGTAGATCTTCTGCAATGAAGTATTCCTTTATTGTTTTTGTATTTTCATATATTTTATCAGTAATGCCCTCAGGAGCAGGTCCACCATTCTCCATGTTGTATTTGATCCCGAAATCCTGGCAGACAGACAGAATTTCTTTAATAGAATGATGAAAACAAAGGCTAACAGCTTCTAGAGAGTAAAAGCTCTAGATTAAAGGAACATTAAAAAAATTAAATTACAGAATAGAGCATCAAGCTTTGGGCTAATCAACAAGAAGTTAGATAGTTAAAATAAGCCAAACGTAAGCTAGAAGAACGTATTTGAATAAACCATAGGTTCAGCAATCTACAAATATCATCAAGATTCTTTGAAATACTTTTCCTTTCATTACGTACTATATTGACAGTTAAGTTTACGTAAAGGAAAACTTTATATGTACAAGAAATGACAACAGAAATAATTTGTGTGCAGAAAACAGAGTGCTGAAAGATAAATAGAGAAGAGATGAGTTCACATGATGAGACTGAAATTTGAGACATGATTATATGATAGAATTTTGCAAATATGTCCACTTGATTCGGATCATACCAATTAGATTTCAAGTCTGATCCTATAAACTGAAATTTATAGGTTAGAACACCTAATTTAAATCCTGAACTATATAAGATGTGGTGTATGAGATCTACACAACCCAGGACAAAAAAATTATATGTTTTAAAGATGGTTAACCAATAGACTACAATGTTAATAATATTTATGTTTCAGCAAACTATTTTAAGCCATTTATTTTAGGTTGCCTTGATCCATAAGTAAAATCTTATGAATTTTTTATTACCCTAACTAGATAACATCAATCACATCTATATGGTTGGACTTAACATTCAATGCTCTAAATTTAGCTATCGCCTAAAAGAAGCCAAGTTTCAAATGCTATCAGTGGAAGCCTAGTCAAACTGTCATTAAAATAAATTAAAAAAAAGGCAGCCAAAGCTGAAAATGTCACATATAAGATAACAACATCAGCAAGTATCAATCGAAAATTTAAAGTTCTTAAAAGAACATGACTATCAAGCTACTATACACTTAAATGGTGGTTTACTCATTCCCTTCCATGCTTATATATATGGACACACACACATGCGCCCCTTAAAAATTCAGTTGGACTACCATGCAATCATTCTCATGGCACATTATCATCACAGAAAAGTTAATAGGACAAATATGACAGGGCATTGAGCATGCAGTTGTGGTTATTTATTCTATCAAGAGTATGATCTCTAAACTCTTTTTACTTTAACCCACCCCCCGGGGGGAAAAAAAGCAATGGCCACTTCCATCTCTCATATTTTGTAGGTAAACATGTGAAAAGAAAGTTGAAAATGGAAAAGCTAGATCACTAATGAGACATAAATTAACATAAAGAAAAACACACCTCATGAGGACCACCAGGATTGTGACTAGCTGTCAATATAAATGCACCTGAAGCCTTTGAACCCTGTGATCGCCAAAATGATGAGCAGACATCATTTGACATGTAAAGCTTAAAAAAAGAATTCAAATGATGTGGAGAGATAATCGTACATCTGCACCAACTCTTTCACGAATGACAGCTGACACAGCTGGAGTTGAGAGTAAACCATTTTGGCCAATCCAGATACGTCTTACTCCATTTGCAGCAGACATTTTTGTTATAATCTGCGGATATCATGGAGATTCGTAAATAAGGCATCTTTGCCGTTCGAAATAAGAAACTATGAA
Source organism: Dracaena cambodiana (assembly GCA_036321105.1). Classification (NCBI taxonomy): domain Eukaryota; kingdom Viridiplantae; phylum Streptophyta; class Magnoliopsida; order Asparagales; family Asparagaceae; genus Dracaena; species Dracaena cambodiana. Next base: position 29,650,472 of record JAYEPQ010000016.1, read on the forward strand.
AATTTTAGAAACTATGACTAATAATTTAAAATATTCAACATCAATATATAAGATTAGTGGTCCTGCAGGAACTGAGATATTCTGCTAAAAAACAGTAATCTCAATGGCGTGAAGCAAGTAAGAGGAAGTTTAACAGTATATACACGAAATTTGGTGCTAAAAATAAGCAAGATGATTGCAGGGATAACAATATTGCGCCCACAAGATACATATTCAAACTATAGGTTAACAATAAAAAGAACTCTGCAAGCGCCGTCAGGAAGATGTGAAGGTCATCTAAAATGTGCATAAGATTAAACCAATTCTTTTTCGAAGCTTGCACATTAAAATATTCAATAATGTGTACATCAAATTGTGAGATACCCCTGTTTATATTCGTGGGACCATTTAGCAAAAGTACAATATACAGAATCATAAGGAAAAAAATATGAATGATCAAGAGCTAAGCCATCGGTAGTACCTGAATGGCGTCTTTAGAGAAATATCGGCCATCCCCAGAAACAACAAGTGTAGCACCTGTTATGGACATCGTTTTTAGATTATAGTTAATCTAAAAGAGTTGTTTAATCAAATAGTGAGAAATTGTAAAAATAAATACAAAAAAGACATCAAATAGTCAAAATAAGACAAATACTGAATATTTCATCTCCTGTTGCGGCAAAATCTTTAAATTCTGAATATTATGGACCAATTACTCTCTAAATAGATTAGTTCATAAACTTTTTAAAACGTTCACCATGTACTAAAATTTCAACACTATGAAATGGATAAACAATAAACTAATTCATGAATAATTATACTTGGGGCAGGAAATAGGCCGATTCAAGTCAGCTCTAGCCCGATCCAGTTACGCCTGACCTAAGCTAATCCATTTATTGAACTCTGCACAAGGCAGCCTACAATCTGATACTCCCAAATTTGGGAGAAAAAAATCCAACATACCAAACTCTTCATCAACTGATCAGGTTCAAAGCAACATATCAGGTTTGTTGATTGGGAAATATTTCTAACAGATGAATTGGTGAATATGCAACCAAAATACAAACCAAAGATCAATCAATCCTGCACATAAACCTCTAGGGTGACATGTCCTTGGGTACAAGAGAGAATACAGACCAGTTACTAACTTACAAGAGAAACTAGAGGTTTAAAAAAAGTACGAACACCTGCAAGAAATGAGAATCACATAGAACTAATTAAAACCTAACAATTGATTGCACGAACCATCAGATAAATACTGAACATATTTAACATTTTTGCTATTTTCTCTAAATTCAGATCAAACAGGTTTAAGCTTGGATCCTTAGACAGAACTGTTTTTTAAGCAGATAAGTCAGCTTATCCCATTTACAAACCTTACCACCAGTAGCTCACCTAAACCTCCTAACTTTTAGGTGAGGTTTGCTGTTTGGGTCAATATGGTCATCCATATTAGTGACATAATGTATTGTACATTAAAAGTCTTGGTATGTATGAACAGATAGAACAGTATGCCTGGCGTCGTTTACATATTATAGGGCCTTAACCCTCCTCAAAATGTAACAAGACCAATATGAAAAGTGAGATCCACAGAAATGCAACTCCCTAAATGGCAAAAGAATACATCCAAGTTCTTTCTCATTATCATTACGAAAAGAATTATGGTGATCCCTTAGTTCCAAATTTATATAAGGATAAGAACCAGGAGACCGGTGTCTTCCTGTTATCTTCTTTGGACTCAAAGGAAAGACAACAGGAACAAGCTTTCGGCAACTAGTAGCTTTCTCTGTAAAGGTTTCCATTATCTTCAGCATGGAGCACATAATGGTAAAGAAAAAGGATGCATAGTTTAAAATGATTAGGAACCTGTTGTTCCATTACTGCTGACAGAAATCTTACTGGCACAAGCAGACAACTAAGGAAAGTATACGTGCGGAAGAAAAATGGAACACTCTAGCCAAAGGCGATTAAAAGGCATAAGCTTTCTTTCTTCTCGAAATGCTCTCTGAAAGTTGCATTTGTTGGACACTCCATCTACATGGTAGAGGACTGAAAAAGTTTCTTCAATATTGACTTACAAAGGGAACTCAAATGTAGGAAAATACATGCAACAAAATTGAAATGTAAGAAATCTAAATTAAGTTGAAATAATCAGCTTCCCTCGTATGCTGCTGCTGATAGGCCTGGACAAAACAATATACAGGACACAGCAAATTCCAAGAAGTACAGAAAAAACATTAGTCGCAGGCGGAAGTGCATACAATTTTAGTATTTTTCATGTTCATTATACTATAGTAGTCATTATAAAATACCAACAGTAGGCACAAATTTAAAACATAATGTTTCTTGCATACAAAAGGCATATATGATTTATTCCATGACATTAATGCATCAGCCTCCTCAAAGAGAAAGCAACAAAATAAAGGATGCAATTACCTTTCACTTTGTCAGCAGAAAGGGCATTAAATGTTGCCTGAACAAAGTTGTGCAGGTAGTTAGGTTGCTTGAACACCACCACCTGAAAAAGAAAAAACAATTCTCAAGTAATTTCAGATGAACTTAAACAATATAAACCAAATGCCATATACAACAAAACCCTTCTATTATTAAAGCACAAGATACAGAAATTAGAATTGCATGTCAACATGCAGGTGCATGCGACAATTTTTTGTCTTCTGTGTATGGCCAGAACACAGTATGAATGAGCTATGTAATCTTTTTCAGACCACTTTAAATGTGTGATATGTGAGACAACTAAAAGAGATTTCTTTTAGTTATCAAATAAGAAACTCAAACTCTATCTGTTGAAAGATTCAATTCATCAGATTTTCAAACGATCGGTTATTCACTCTCTCATTGTTTCTGTCAGGGACCATATTTTAGGCCTGATCGGATTGTTGTCCATAGGGAAGATGAAGAATATTAGATGGCTAAGATTAGATATGAGTGAAGGGTATGATTGTAAATGTTTAAAGATTGGGAATATAAATCCCTATCTTGGAAATTGTAATGGGCTAAGTAATGAATGAATGAATTCTCTCTCCCTTTAATTCTCTCATTTCTCTCCCCAAGCCTCTCTCTCCAAAACCTCTCTCCCTTCTTCCCCGTTTCTTCTTCTTCTTCTTCCTCTCTCTCTTCTTCCTCCGATCCTCTTCTCCTTCGCTTTCCCATATCATTTTTCTGCATGCTAATTTCTCTTTTGAAGCAAATGCTGAAATCTCATACAGGAGCAAGTTCTTCCCAAGAGGAACCTCACAATGATATCAGAGCACAAGGTACCATGCTTCCGATCAGCGTTGAGATATCGGGAGGATCCTCTGCTGCCATTACTTCCCTAACCAGTGCTATGGATTCAATCAAATCGGTGATTCATCATAATGCTAGACAATTAGCCGATGTTGTTGAACAACTGCAGGCCATGGGAGAAGAGTTGAAGAAGATCCAGTCAGACCGTTTTACAGATCGGATGGAAAAGATCAACGATAAAGAGGAGATCAAATCTCTCATCTTTGATCTCTACAGTAGATTTGGATCTGGATCCAACGATCAGAAGGCCCTGACATCTCTACCTACTTCGACATCTGCGAACTTTCCCCTTCCGATGAGTTAGGTCTCCTCCACGACCCTTTCGTTTTCCATCATCCCCACCAACCGCCGATTTTTCATCCAGATCTCGTCATGGAGGAGAAGAAGCTCTGCGCCCTCGCTGATCTCGAATCCACAGCCAACATCGAAGTCTCCAATGACAATGGCACCAAGGTTGGCACCTTCTTCCACATCACCTACTGTTGTAAGGCCCGCAAGATGTTCGAAGAAATTCCCCACAAAGACCTCATCACCAATATTGTCCATAAGGTGTTCAACGAAATTCCCCACAAGGACATCTTCATCACCAATAGACTAATAGTGAGGTATGTGAGAGTTGATCATTGTTGTTATGCAAAGATGGTATTTGATTTACTGCAGAGAAGGGACATTGATTCTCTAAACTCAGTCCTACATAATAATCTTTGCATGAGTTTAATGGAATTTCCATTTGACTCTGGTGAGATTCCTACTATGGTGCGGAAATAATCATTGTTTCCAAACAGTACATTTGGCCAATGAAATCCAACCTTTATTTGAAGCCGTGCAACCCCATTGGCATGGGGACTGTAAGGGAGACACTCTATAGAGAAACGTTTGGTGCTGGCCTCAACAATTTGCTTGGTCTGCTATTTTATATTTCCTTTTTTCAGCTTAAACTGTATATGTTTGGTTGACGCCCACCATGGAGCCTGTCGGTGGTTACAGCTGCATATGATGTCTCAATGTGGAGGATGGCTATGCCTCAAGCGGTGTATGTCACTAACAGATGCAAGAAAGGATGGACTGGCTTCTCAAGTGATCTATTTAAAGATGTGTGGGCATTTGTTAGACTATTGCTTGGTTCGAAGGACATAAAAAAAAATTGATTTTCATTCATGCAAATTCGAACGGAATGGAGATTGCACGCAAGGTATTTGATGGAATGATCATGAGAATAGTTGTTTCCTGGAATGTACTTTTTACATGGTTCAACCTGGTATATCTTGTGGTTGAAGAAGTGGTCATGACTACCAAGCAAAACGATGAGCTCTTGAAGTGTTGCAAGTTGCATAAACCATGGTTTCATGGTAAATGCCTCATTGTTCCAGTAAGAACTAGACATATCGAGCATCACAAGAACCTTCCCTGCAATGACAATCATGGAGTGACCCTCTTTAAAGAAAATGACCCATACTCTATATTGGCTAACTTGAAAAAATTTGATCACATGGACAATTAATTTCTATCTATTGGTTATATTGCCCTTACTTTGGTTCTACATCTTAATTACCATAACCCTTGTTGTCAGGGTACTTCTGGCACAATACTTGTTCTCATATTCTTGTTAGTGCCATTAGTCTGTGAAGAAATCTACTCAGGCTCCATGAAGCACTTTCAATTTTGTATACAATCAGGTTTGTTATTCCCTAGACCTTATGAGCAAGGTCTTTTTAATGGGGGAAGTATTATCAGGGACCATATTTTAGGCCTGATCGAATGGTTGTCCATAGGGGAGATGAAGAATATTTGATGGCTAAGATTAGATATGAGTGAAGGGTATGATTGTAAATGTTTAAAGATTGGGAATATAAATCCCTATCTTAGAAATTGTAATGGGCTAAGTAATGAATGAATAAATTCTCTCCCTTCAATTCTCTCGTTTCCCTCCCCAAGCCTCTCTCTCCAAGCCTCTCTCTCTTCTTCCCCGTTTCTTCTTCTTCTTCTTCCTCTCTCTCTTCTTCCTCCGGTCCTCTTCTCCTTCGCTTTCCCATATTATTTTTCTACATACTAATTTCTCTTTTTGAAGCAAATGCTGAAATCTTATACAGGGGCAGGTTCTTCCCAAGAGGAACCTCATAGTTTCCCTATAATCATCATCTCCCCCTCCCCCCCCCCCCCCTCTCTCCTTGTTTACTCTTTTTGCTTAAGTTATGTAAACATAACAACTAAAGCATAAAGAATTATATGCCCTTCATGAATTCATCATGAAGGAAAAAAGAGCAAACTTTATCTCATTAGATTAATGCTCTCATCCAACTACTCTTAGTGCAGATCTCATCCAAGATGCACACCATGATCAGAACAATCTTACATCACATTAATAACTTCAATTTGAACTCGAACTGAAAGTATCAAAAATTCTCCACCAATTTTCAAGAATTCAACGCGATATTAATTTCTGTCCCATATCTCATAAGTTCACACAGCATTAACACTAGATTCACCAAAAGAAACTGCACAATAACAGATTCGATCAAAAAAGAAAAAAAGAAAAAAGAAAATTCATCGATCTTACATAACAGCGCAGATCTAGAAATCAAATGAACAATCGCAAAAATTCGTAAAATCAATGAAACAAATCTATAAAGTACAAGACTTCGATCTGAAATCAAATGCAGAGAATCAAAGAGTCAAGAAAGGGAGCAAAAAAAAAACTTTTTCAGGGATTGAGATCGAATCTCAGATGAATGATCGTTACCTTCTTCCTCAATCCCGAGGTGCCGGGCTTCTGGCCGTCGATAGGGGCCGTCTCCTTGCGCTCCACTTTGAAAACCACCATTTTTTTTTTTTTCCTCTTTGTTCAGAGAGAGAAACTGAATCGAGGGGGAGACGAAAAGAGGGGACGAGAGAGAGAACGATGAGGAGAGTGAGGTCCTGCCAGAAGCGCAGCGTTATATAGTTGATGAGGGGGATGCGCTGTCAGCGACGAACACCGAGCAGGCTATTACTCGTGACGTGTTCTTTACGAGAAGGAGATTGCAGTGGGCCCTAGCACGTGGGGAGGAGTGTAAGAACGAGGTGAGCGATTCAATAGGGAACTAGGGAAGGGTAGAGCGGATCTGTGTGGTGTCGTCACTTTTGGGGAGCTAAGGGAACGATCACCGTCAATCTGTCGCCCAAGAATCGAGTGCCAGATAGAAAGTTGTCTACGTTTCCAGAACGTCCAGTCCAAAACATTACTGATGTCATTCCACGATGATTAGTTCTCACAAAACGAATCCGAACGCTTTTTCTTTTCACCGAATAAAACGTCGTTTTCATCTGCGTATTTGGTCGAGCATTTGGCTATAAGGGAACACCCCCACCAAATCCGACCACTCCGCCCCATCCCGATCATAGCCGGCTCGAATTCACACGGATTAAGAAATTGAAAATCGGTTGGAGCTGTTTATGTATTTGGACTGGTGATCAGAATCGGTCGAATTTCATTAGATCTGACGGAATCCGACTCCGATCGGGGTTAATTTTTTTTTTTTTTTCCAAATCAGATGAATTCTAGGGGACTCCAGCAAAATTGAAAAAGAAAAAACTCTTTTTCGCATTTGTTTTTCCAGAAGATTCCCTTCTTGGTGGCAACGTTGAACGATTGCAGGCAAAGTTGTCCACAGATGTGCCAGCGACGACAACAACATTGACCAGCAAAGTTGTGATTTTTTTTTTTTTTTGCCCTCTTTGTGCTGTCAATGTCGAAAAAGGAGAAGATGGTTTGCCGCTTCCATCCGACTCCGTGAAGAACTGACCTCTTCCATTCAACCGTAGATCGGTTGGAATAAAACGCCAGCGACTCTCGAAACCCTATTTCATCGGATTTGATCAGACTCCTCCGGAATTCGACCGTCCATCTGTTCATCCCTACATTTTAACTAAGATGATGGCACCTTACTTTCAAAAAAAAAATTCCTCACATTTTAGTTTTGAAGAACTTAAGGAAGTAGAGGAACAAGCCAAAAATTAATTTTTTATTTCTATATTATCATTACCATTATAAAAAAGTTATATTTTTATACATATAAAACAAATAAAATTATATAAATATTATTTTATTTAATCAATTAAATAATGCTTATTACATAACTTCCTAATACACTTTTTTCTTAAAAAATCAGCACAAATAAACACAAGAACAGCTCTCTTCTTCTAATTCCATTTTGAAATATATTTCTTAATTTCTTCCTTACTTCCACTACTAATAGTCAACACACACCCTTACATATTTTTTGACCATTTGAGTTGATATTGTGTGGGATTACATTTTTAGCTATAGATGGTAATAAACGCATCCATGAGGTCAATTTTTGACTCATGCTATACAAAATTTTGATTTAAAAATGAAAAATTTATTTTCTAATTCAAAATTTTGTATAAGACGGACCAAAAATTGACCTGTAAACGTATATATTAGCACTCTTATTCTTAGCATTTACTTGTATTATCATGTAGCAGTCTAATGGTTGTACTCTCTCCATCCGATTTTAGGAGTTGTTTTTTATTTTGATAAATACAACTAATTATTAAAATGTAAATTTTATCATATTATATATATCAAGACTAGTTAAAATTACTTTAAAATTCAAAAAAGTTTCCTTGAAACACAAATTTCTAGGAAAAGAAACTGCTATTTCGGAATGGACATAGTAATTTCTATTGTTTCACTCCAAGACACAAAACCACATCATACATCATCATCATTTATTATTATTATTATTATTATTATTTTTATTATTTTGGCTAAATAAACACATATATCATTGGGCATAAATAGAGATGGTAAGAGTTATTTCCATGAGCCAAATTTTGATTCTCACTATACAAAAATTTGAATTAAAAAAATAAATTTTTTATTTTTAATTCAAAATTTTATATAGTACTGGCTAAAATTTGACCCATAAACTTGTCAATTACCATTCCTACTCGGAAAATAAGCTTATATGAAAAACTCATTATCTTGGAGAAAGAGTTATTGTTGTTTACTAATTCTAAATTGTTCTACTTTGCATAGCTGAAACATAATAAAATGTGATAGTTCTCCTCAAAACTACCAGCTATAAATTCCAACTACATAATGAACTCTCCAATAGGTGTGTGTGGAGGCTCACTAGAAGTGATTGAAGTGAAAAAGAAATAAAAAAATAACTTCCAAAATTGAAGTAAAATAAGAGAGTTCTTCTTATATTTATTTGTTAATTTTTACAAGAAAAAAGTATACTAGAAAGTGAAGGGAGTATTGTTTAATTGATTAAATAAAACAATACTTATATCCTTTTATTAAATTTTACCTATAAAAGTAAAACTTTTGAATGTTCATAACGGCATGTAAATAAAAAAAATCAATTTTTTGCCTTGATCATCTACTTTCTAGAGCTCCTCCAAGCCGAAACATGAGGAAAGTAGGACCACTTCAACTATTTCGAATATTTGTTTAGCGAAAAAGAGAATTAGAAGCTTTTTCTAGTGGAAAAATGTAGATCCTATATATCAACTGTTCTTTCAATATTCTGTCTATCTGTTTTATCTGTTTTTTTAGTGGAAAAGCTTACGTAGCTGTAGAAACATGATAATATATTAATATTTTATTCAACTCTCATTATTATTTTTCAAATCTAATCTATGAAACAAATAGAATATTAATATTATTTAATTAAGCAATAAAATAATATTCTCTCATCCATATTCTTCTTTTAAAATTAGCACGCAAATATTTGAGTAATATTGGAAATAATCTATTCTCACGCTTTCATTTTGAAAGTTGCTTCTAATTTTTTTTTCTTTGATTATCTATGCTTCCAACCAATGTTGAAAATAACGTGTTATGAAACCTGTTATATTGCGTTACGAAACCTAACGAGACTCTGGCACTATATAACAACTAAAAATAATTTAGTGCACCGTAACAGTACATTTTTTATATTATTTTACGTTATATTATGTAACGTTATGTTAAATTACGTTATGCTACGTTATTTACAATTATTTTTTAGCAATTTCTATATTATTATTGATTATTATTTTGATTATAGTGAATTAATGTAATTTTCTTACTTGATTAATTGTTGGCTTGTTTGATTACTTGCGGAATTACTAACTTGTTAATTTGTGATTGTTTACTTATTCGCTTGTTGTAATTCCTTTCACATAGCTTACTTGTTGACCCAATTGAATTTTTAATTAAGCTGAAATCAACAATTACAAAATAAGATAAATTAAATATTATCAAATATAAATTACAACAACGATAAAAAATAGAAATGGAAATAAAAAAATTGAAAGATGATGACTGAAATTACAGTTGTAGATTTAATATAATTTATGAAGATAAATTATGAAAATTATTATAAAATTTAATATATAATCAGTATAAATTATGTATTACAAAATGGTTTTATATTCTTTTAGAAATTTTAAATTTATTTTTTAATTTATAAAAATTATTTTATATTGTTTTATATTTTCTTATTAAATAAATAAGAAATTGCATGATCTACGTTATGCGTTACGCTATATGCGTCATAACCTAACAGAGGCAAAACGTTAAGTTATAATTATCGCTATTTTAAGCTATTGCTTCCAACATTCAAAAAGGGCCTAAATTTGGATCATGCGGCCAGCTAAAATGTAAAATGTGGGGTTTGAGATTGAAACAATGAATCAAGAGAATTTATGTTAAGAATATTCTTGTTCAGGATTCACAAATAGAGAGAGTTTCTAAAGGAGCACACCACTTTTCCTATTGAGCCCACTAAATAGTTTTTTCTCGTTCAGTCTTTCAGTCGGAAAGTGGGCTCAATAGGAAAAATGGTGTGGTCCTTTGGAAACTTTCCAAATAGAGGATCGAAGAAACCCAAGACAACTGGCCACATTGTGAAGTGCACATCCATCACATAACAATAGGATACAACAATTATCTTGATATGATCCATTTTTAGAATTATATAAAATTCGCAGCTACTCGCATAAATTCTCGCGGATAACCATCCGTGATAAGTTTCTATATACATGATTTGTCCTCTTTATGAAGATGCCATGATACTTGTCATGCTATGAGTTGTAATCTGGGTGCATTCAGCAACGACTTATTTTTGGGAAAGCAAGATTCTTCTTCACCTTTACTTTTTTCTTGTTTCTTAGGCTTTCTTTACCATTTGTTTTGTTTTACTTTTTCTTTGGTCTTCGAGATGCACTACCTTTATATATATTAATCAGAACTTGTTATGAATCAAAGTAGCTCTGATAACACTTATTACGGAAGTGTTAGGTAATCATAAGAAAAAAAAACAAGAAATTATTGAGATAAACAAGATAAATCGATAAAAATAAAAATAAAAACTTTATAAGACAAATCAAATTAGAAGATCAAACTACAAATATAAATGATTTTCGAGATTCGAAAAAAGTCCTACGTCTACAGTCCGAATCAAACTTTACTATGGATGGTGTTTATAATTACAAATTTTATGCCTCTCAAATCTCTTGAAGTTACAAATTGATATCTCTCAGAACAATGGCTACAAAAATTCTCAAAGGTATGTTTGGTTTGAAAGAAAATGGAAGAAAGGAAAAAAAAGAAAGAAAGAAAGAAAGAAAATAAAAGAAGATGGAAATTGAATTTTCCTTAGGCTATGTTTGGTTTGAAGTAAAATGGAAGAGAAAAAAAAAAAAAAAAAAGAAAAGGAAAGAGAAAAGAAAAGAAAAGAAGATGGAAATTGATTTTTTTCCATATCTAATAAGTAAGAAAATATTTTCTTTTCTTTTAAGTTTTCTCTCAAACCAAATAATATAAAATATTTTCTTTCTTATTTTTTTTTTCCCATCATTTTCCCTCAAACCAAACAGAACCTTAATATTTGGTTATTAAGAAAATATTTCTTTATTTTAAATTTTCTATCAAATCAAATAATAGAAAATATTTTCCTTCTTATTTTCTTTTCTTTTCCTTCATTTTCCCTCAAATGAAACAGAGCTAAAGGATTTGCAAAAGAGAGTTCTCCAAAAGTATTAAGATAATACAAAAGAGATGTCTCTAAATTTCCTATTCAAGCATCTTATATAAATTTGGGACGTGGCACAAGTCCTAAATCAAATAAGATTGGTTCGACATAAACTAAGTCAAATAGAAGTCCTAAAAAATGAGTCAAAACTCAACATTCTCTTGCATCTCTTATTTTTTTTTTAAATAAATTCAAAAATGTTGAAGAATACTCTGTGCCGTGTTGGATTTTCCCCTTTCGAGAAATGGATGCAACTACAACATTAATAAACATCCAAAGAAGAGAGAGAGAGAGATCAAACTTTCATGATGGGAGAAAGAAACTCCTAACTATGGAAGAACACTACCTCAAAGAAAGAAAGAACTAGTCAAAGGAGAGAATTGTCTTGCAATCGTAATTCTAATTGATCTTTATACTACACACAGAGATCATAATAAATCTTCATAAATCTTTAATAGCCTCCCTGCATTATAAATTTGGTCATCGTGCGTAGGGGTCGTAATGGACGCATTCATGAGTCAAATTTTATCCCTGTCTATACAAAAATTTGAATTAAAAATGAATTTTTTTTTTCTAGTTCAAAAATTTATATAGAGAGAGCCAAAAATTAGACCGTGGATGTATCTATTACCATCCCTAACCGTGTGTCATCCAATCACACACATAGATTATAGAGAGCTTCCCACAAATCTCTAATATCCTCTTGGGACCATGGTATCAAATTATCAAGTAATAAGCACGCACCAATATGGCCCTTTTAAATATTTGCTGAAAGGAAAAATCCTGAAGTATAATTTTCTTTTGGAAAAGAAACAATTGCAAGTGCTAAGCTCAAGCTTGTCAACCTTATGTTAAAACGAAATATAAAAACAAACATGAGATATTGGTGAGGTCTCATTCATTAGCAAAATGAAAGATGAGCTGCGAAATGTTTTAAATTCAAGATTGAACTCCTAATTTTGTTATATTAAATCTTTAATATATATTTAATTGACACGTAGGTGTTTGGTTCATGTGGAATAACCTCCACTTTAAACTTAATTAAGAATTAATACATAATCATGGATAGACATAATATAATTTTAGTTGATAACAATGAGATTATAGTCAAAATCTTTTAATACCGGAAGCTTAGATACTACTCATTAAGTCATTCATGTTATCTCAAAACACTAAAGACTGTGTTTGCTATTAAAAAAAAGGGAAGAAATAAAAGAAGAAGAGAAAGGACAAGAGAGAGAAAAAAAGAAAATGAAAATTGATTTGATGTTTATTTAGTAAGAAATTATTTTTTTCTTTTAAATTTAATTTCAAACCAAGTAATAAAAAATATTTTCTTTCTTATTTAAATTTCTTTTCTTTCATTTTCGCTCAAACCAAACATAGCCTAAAGTTATCGTAAATCTCGATACAACATTGTGCTCTGCTCTGACGAAGGGTAAGGTATTCCCATAGTTAGATAATATTTAAAATAACTCTAAATTTCCAAGAGAATACATAAAATATCCAACACTTAAGTGAGAATATGTCAAAGTTAAAAATACTTGGAGGGGTCTATTCGAGAACTCCAATTTTTATTTGTATCATGAGTTAGAGGAACTCCATGGTTCTTTATGGGCTCTTCGAACTCGATATTATCCAAAGGGTTCAGGTAAATCCGGGGATAGTTCAACCCAATTGATCCCATATTTAAGGGTAATTACAAAGGCACATCTCAAATATCTAAAAGCACACCATTTCTAAGGGCAACCCTTTTTTTTAATTATGAGAATTTTCTAAATGCATAACTATTTTTCTCAAAATATCAACTTCTTCTAAAAAACAGTTCTATTTCCATCTTTGGTCACCCTCTATTTACCGCATTTCCCTACCACCAAAATCAACACCCTGGTCCCATTACCTTCTCTTATTCCTCCTCCCCCTCTCCTCACTCCTGCGAATCCCCGTTCCCCTCACCTCCCTAGCATCATTCCCTCCTTTCGGCCTCCAAACCCACCTATCCACTCCATCCCCCTTCTCTTCCTACCCTGCTCTCCCCTTCCCTGATCCGCCACCCTTCTCCCCCACTGTCACCCCCTCCCCTGCGCCTATACTTGCCATCACCCCCTTCCTCCCTCTCTTGCTCCTCCAATTCTCCCTCTCCCCCTTTAGTAGACCCCCATTCCTCCTTTATCACCCTCCCTTCTCCCTTTGTCACTTTTCGAATCCCTCCTCCCTACCAGCCATTTTCGCTCTCTCACTCGTTTTCCCACGAAACTCATGACTATAATCCTAATTCAAATAGAACAAAACGAAGAGGGTATGTTTGTCAAAATAATAATAATAATAATAATAATAATGACAACTTATTATAATTATAAGTAATCGGAGTGGGTGTACTCTTTGATACATGGGGTGTGTCTTTATAACCTAGTCTTTAAGGAGAGTTGTTGGTCCAAAGCCTGGATAGTGCAGGCTCAAAGTTAAAGAACTATTGGGGCCTAAAGTAAGTCGGTGCAAAATGTAATGGTCTGCATTAGGCCCAACTCTTCAGGCTTACTTACTTTTTTTGATACTAGAGTCATAATCTAATTAATTATCCAAATTAAATTTCCAAATAATATTGGTGGTAATCCAACTTAGAACTAGTTTTTTGAAAAAATAAAATGTTATCATTTCGTCTATTTTTAATAAGGCTCGGCTTGTGTATACGAGTCACACTTTTAAATTAAGAGCCAATAAAAATGAACCAACTCAGTAGGAAATAATTTTAGAAACTATGAGTCTTTACAATATACATAATGGAGGACAACTCGTCTCCTACTGAGTTAGCTCTCTCCTATTAATCCCCATAAGTTAAGTATGTGTAACTCACATATATGAACCAATTCCGTTTTGTTATGCATATAGTGAAGCTCCTGATAAAATTATTTCTATGCTCAAATTTTCTTTTGATGATTTATTTTTAAAACGCTTAAGTTTCACCTAACTTTATTACCATAAAATAGTTCAAAAATAAAGAACCATTTTTATTGCAAGAAAGTTACAAAAATGTTCTATGCGGATGTTCAATCAGATGCGTACACGTCTGAAGTCAGCAATCGCGTGAAAAGTGAAGAAATGGCTTTGTCTATGCGGATAGAGTGATAAAATGGTGTTAAGCAGTTTCTGTGGGTTTTGTTGCCTGCATAACCTGCATAAACCACATAACTATTAATGGATTTTTATGATAAAGAACCACAAAAAGTTTAAAACCCAACTAGATAGAGGCATCTCTCCGTGTCTGGGGCACTCGAGTTCTGACCCGTTCACATCCCCTTGCCAAAACTTTCTTTCGCTCAAACCGACTCTTTGGTTACACCGACTCTAAGTTCTCACATATCGTAATACTCGCAAACTCTACCTGCTCTCGCCAATACACATGCAAGCTCCTCTCTCCGAGTTAATGACGAATGTTTTTGAATCTCCATCATGTCCTTTTCTCTCTATTTTTAACTTCTCTTATTGACTCAACTCCTTTTATGAGCTCAAGACTCTCAACGGCGCCTTTATCTCCGTTTATCATCACCTAGTCTTCTCTATCGCCTATTCACTATTATCAATGCCTCCCTCTCCGTCTACCACCACAATTCCTCTCTTTGATCCAACGTAGAGTGCCTCTTTCTGTTGAGTTTTCTCACATAAAAGCCTTTATCGATTGCCAACTCCTTTCTTTGGTTGATATTGTTGACTGCTTTCAGCTTGAGGTAATAAGAATTGATTGGAGGAATTTGGATATTTTTTATGAATTTTTTATTCTTGGCAAACATGCAATTTAATTTGTGATTGAGATTTATTTGGCAGGAAAATTTTGTAGGCAGCAGTTAATCTGTTGATTTTGGTGAATAATTTTGACTCGAGTCTAGCAATTGAATCCATAAGGCCTAGCAATTTCTTTTTAGGCGAGGGTAAAGATTTGATTTTAAACTTTTCATGATCAATGATCATTAATTAGTTGTTAATTAGATTCGGTTGTATGCATTATGATGTTTTTTGAATTAGTATCTTCTATCTGAGATTAAGTGGAATTTTTTTTTACTAGTTATGCTTCAAAATAAAATCCTATTTTGTTGGTTATGATCGATATTGAATTATATTGTTTCTGTAATTAAGGAAACTCTCTAAAAATTGTAACCTGTTTGTTTACTATATAATGACTTTAACTTCAACGTCCTAATGTACTATTTCGAAATAATGTATATTGACTCGGCTATTTACTGTCTTGATTTACAGATAATTAAGAAGTTTAGTTTACTAATTTCAACCTTAGATTCTTTTCTATTTTCTTTTTTTTTGGTATAATAGGTACTAAGAACTATAGTCTTTCGTAGCTACATCCAAACATCTCTCATTGCAAGATTAACAAGCTGATGAGAGAAGTTTCTACCATACAATCTTAGACACCAAAAGAGAGCCATTACTTTTCATAAAATCAGCACACAGTATGTTGAACTAGAACCTATGCAAAACAAGAAGCCAAAAGCCGGGCATATCGAAGGAGTGGATGGCACCTCACCAGAGATACTTAGGAAAGAGGAAAGAATGCCCTGTGCATCACCTTCCAATATAATCCTCTAACCATGGATCACAACTGAAACCCACATAAGAGCCTCCCATAAGCCTCTATATCTGTTTCAGGCACAAATAGAACAGTAATTAGAAAATTACCAGCTCCTATCAGTGCCCCAATATCGGTCTATACAACAAACCCAGTACCAACCTTATTATTATGAGCAGAGCCATCAAAATTTGTTTGTACTAGCTTCTCGATGGAAACTCCCACATAACTTATCTTGGCACTTGTAATTTAGGAATAACACCACCAAGTCCCCAGAGCTCCCGTAGTTGTATAAGAGAGGTTGGAATAGCATATTCGCCCGCTAAAATTGCAGGCTTAGCTAATTTCTCTGACGTAAAAGGATTATTCTCGAATAATAAAGCATTTCTCTCTTTCCAAATCTCTCAACTCATATACATTAAAACTGGTTGGATATATTTTTTGAGCATAAGAATATCTGTCCCTATACCAAAGAGTTGAAAAAGCTAATTCTCTCATCGATCCCACTGAAGTTGCAGCTGAAGTGCACTTCCAATTTGTTTTAAAATATCAACTGATTTCTAGCAAGATAAAACAAGATGTTCTGGAGACTCTCCCATCGGGCCACAATAAGGAAAAATCAGATCAATCTGCATCCCCTGACTATAGAGAAAGAGGCGAGTAATCATACAGCCCAAAACAATCTTCCAAACCCAAGTCCGAACATGCGGCATTGCAAGTGACTTCTATATTCACTACAAATTTGGAGGCGAGACGTGTGCACAAAGATGCTTATAAATGGTAGAAGTGCGAAGATCCCGAAAATCCATACCATGCTAAAGAGTACATTCTCACTATTTTTACGTGGAATAGGACTAGCTGAGATAGTCTCAACCATTAAGGGATGGAAGATAGTCCCAAGTCTGATTGTATCTCACTCCCGAATGGATCTAATAAAGTGTCTGACTTCAGTCCCCAAACAATAATTGATAAATCAAACATTATGGCATTTGCCACCAGTGGCAGTTCAGAGATTCACGCATCTTCCAATATATGAACACACTGACTATTAGCCACAGACCACATGCAACCCCCTTGGAAAATGTCCACTGATCCTCATTGCCCACTAAATCCAAGAAGAAGCATGGAGCTGCTTCATATCCCAAATAGTCCAAGATTCTTTTCTATTTTTATTTACAAGTAAGTATTTGATTTTCAACTGATTTATTGATCTACTATTTAATCTATCACATGATGAGCAGAAAACTAAGTCCTCTACTCCTCCCACTTCTTTTCTAATTTTTCATGACAATATCAATTTAAATGTGATTTTATAATTTTTACTGCTTACTATATTTATTATGCTTTTCACTAATTTTTAGTATTTTATCGCATTCAATATATGCATGATTATGCATGTTTAGCTTATTATATTTATTGAAATTTATTCTGTCTAATTTTGTATAATCCATTTAATTATTATATAATCTGCTTAAGTATTATGTGCTCTGAATCGAGCACGTAATGAAAACGTGTCATGCCAGTTCATAAGCTCACAAATTCAAAACAGAGTGGCTTGGGAGGAAAGGAAAGATCTCGTTGTATCATAGTCATAACTATCTCTATTTCACTCCCTCCATTTAATTGATGGTTGCCGAACTCAAATCACTGTTTAAGAAATTTTGATTTATTTATTAAGAAATTTTACCACTCTGTTTAATTACCCCTTGCAATCTTGATTAAATTATCAACTTTCGTTTTTCTGTTTCAGTAATATGTTCTTTTGTACTATTTAAATTTTCACATATGAGACTCTCAACCAAACTAAACCAAACAAAACCAATATATATATATATATATATATATATATATATATATATATATATATATATATATATATATATATATATATATATATATTCTAAGTAGAGCTCATGGATACTGAGTTCACCCTAAATTCTTTAGTTAGTTCAAGAATTCTAAGCCACTTCAAAAATGTCAAACACCCCAACACACTCTTCACTGATCAGTAACAATATTACGCATCTGAAAGAAAATGAACAACTCCTTTAGTGTAACTTATGCGTAGAAAGTGTCGTTAAAGTCAATATTATACCTCCATCCGTCAAGTCTTTACAGAAATTTCTAAATAAGCACACCAATGTTTATAGTGACCCCTCTTAAAATTGTAAAAAAATACAAATTTATCATTTTTCTTTGTAACTTGATTTTTTGCCATATTCGAAAATTAGTCTCTAAACAATATTAAAATGAACTAATCCCTGAAACCAATCGCGTGCTCATTTAGAAATTTCGATCCTCACCCGTACTCTCTGGTGACATTTTTTTTAATGATGATTAGCCTGTTTAGATTCCTCATAAGCATGAAAGTAAGTATATAATCTGTTTTTGGGTTACCAAAACTTCTTTAAAACACAAAAACTTCAAAAAGAACTAAATGACCGCCAACCAATTGCAACAATCTCTTCTTGCTGATCTTGTATATATATATATGAGTGACTTATGAATAATATTGATGTCACTAGTGGAAAATGGAAGCAGATTTGATTCCTCAAGACGAAAATATTCAATCTAGTTCTATTTCTTTTATTTTATTTGAGTAACGAAAAAAGATAAAGGGAGTGTATCAGAAGCTAACAAGGTCCTCCTCCATCTAGCAAATATGCGTTGACCGATGATCTAACCTAGCTAGACTACTAGTGCATAAAATTACAAGATAATAACTATCCTCAAAAAAAGTTCATCCTCAAGTTATAAGGATAACTTTCCCGCTCTTACAACAGCAACTAAATCTTTTATTCCAAATACTTGAGGTATGCTACATGAAAGAAAATCACGCTGAATTGATCACATTGATACTCCTTCTTCATGCATTCCTATCGAGTAGTATGTCCGCATATATGTAAACCTCTAGAATCCATATTTTTTTAGTATCACATCCATCCATATTTTCTTCAGTTTTTTGTTCACTATTTTAACTTATTCTATATTGATAAACTTCCCTCATTGAACTAGTACATTTGTAAGTTTACGTTACATATGACCAAACCATCATAAGTAGTTTTCTCACATTTCTTTTTCGATGGGAGTTACACCTATCTCCATATGAATATCTTTATTTTTAATTTTATCGCTCCTAATATTGCTGTACAAACCAGCCTTTCCCACTCTTGATTAGAGTTTAATTAATCTCTTAAAAATCAAGAATCTCTCTCTATCTCTCTCTCTCTCCCTCTCTAGTAGCTGAGCAATCAATGGCGGAATATAATTGCCTCCCAGCGCGCAACCAGCTAATGCCACAATGAAAGTCTACATGCATGTTGTAATTAATTTGTTATGATCTCGAGCGAGTACGTACGGTACATGCAAAATATTAATTGGAGCTGGGACATGCCATCCTGCGAAAGAGTTGTCAGTGGACTTAGGAGAAGTTATTTTACTTGTCTGATGAAAGCTGGGTGATTAGACTTATCATACCCATTCAAAATTATTGATACTTATGATTGTTGAGCGTAATTAATTGTTGGTGTTAAAATTACTATGTTGTATCTTCTGAGGCCTAGCTCATTGTCTAAGGGTTGGGAATAGGTAGTTGGAGTTCTAATTCCAATGCAAGGATAAACCTTATCATTCAAAATAATAATAATAATAATAATAATAATAATAATAATAATATAATAATAGTGATGGTTTAATTCTAAACTCTGCTAATATTGTATTTAAAGTTTTCCTCCTTTCATTAAGTAACTTAGTTTCACTAAATGTTTTAATTCAGAATAAAAGAGAAGAGTTACAGTAGATCTGTGACAATCAGCGTAAAATCTTATCACATATTATGATAGGAGTTAAAAATTAAATTGAGACATCTCCTAGTTACAGACATGCTATATCGGAGTCTGAGTGTTTGTTATTAGGATGAAATGTTTAGTTGTTGTTGTAATATGTATATATCTAAACTAGCGGTTAAATGTCCTTCACACGTACAATCCACTCACCTGCATACAGGAGATCTACATGCACCACTCTTGTGCAAAAAAAATGTACAATATCTAAACTAGAGGTTAAATGACTTGGTTTCACTAAAATATCCCAAGTCAGGATAAAAAAAAAGGAGAGTTGTGGTAGATTTGTAACTGTTACCCTAGCTAAAACCTTATCACATATTATGATGAGTTAAAAATTAAATTTAGTTCGGACAACTCCTACTCATGAACGTGATATATGAGAGTCCGAGCGTTTATTTATGGGATAAAATGTTTAGTTGTTGTTGTATTTTGTATATATCTAAACTAGAGATTAAATGTCCTTCTCACTAATATCAGAGTCTGGACGATTGTTCATTGAACCCACCGGTGGTTCAACACAAAACTTACTGTATAATACTTCAGTAAAACAAGTATAACTTTTGTATAACTCTAATTCAATTCTTTACTGTATAATCATATCTTTCAATACCCACTAACTAGAATGTTATCGAATTAGGCTACCACCAGATCACCGAAGGTGATGGCAGTCCCCAGCGGAATCGCCAATCTTCTGTTCGTCATAAAAATTGCATTTGACACTTTATTGAAGTTTTTTCAATAAAGAATTACAATCCAACAGTTTTCCGTTTACAGAAAATGAGGAAAATAGATTTTCTCTTTGTTTAAACCTGGGTTCTGATGTAACTGTGGAGGACGATCCTGCTCTCCATTAACACTCCGTACAATCTCTCTCAGTTGGCTGAAAAAGAAAGGTTCTGGACTCTTTGATCACAAGGGGTAATTTTTAAAAGAAAATGATCGATCCTTTCTCTTTCGTTCTCCTGCCTTTTATAGGGGTTTTAGGGTAACGTCCCGCCTCATTTGCTCGACCGTTAGCTCCAACTATTCAAGAAGTGCGGTCATATTCGTTATCTGGTTGCTCCCACGATCGAAGTAATGCCGCTGCATTCGTTTGGCAGTTAGCTCCACGATCCGAGGTGGCAACTTTCTTGTTCGGGTTGGGTGACTTTGTATTAAACCCCTACCTGGAAACTATGGGTAGTATTGCGAATCTCAGTTTTAGATTCGCAAATTTGTTCTGTCGTTACTGAGTCGCGACCTCGATCTTTAGATTCGCGGATCTCCAACTTTAAATTTGCGGATCCGCTTTGTTTTCCAGAATTTTTCGCCGACATGTGCCTGACTTCTTGTAAAAGCAACTTTCCGCTATTGTGCAACTTCAACTGAATTGTCTCCTTACCGACAATCTTATATTCTTACCCATTGCCAATAATCACATGCCCAAAATCACTTTGGACATAATTCTCAAATCATTCTCTGCGAGCGGTGCAATGGAACGAAGCCCCTGAATCCACAAACCACAGATCTGATCTTAATTCTATATGAGCAGACAAGCACAAGTCATCATACTCCTTACTTGAATTCACCATATTTGCTCCTTGTTTGTTTTTTTTGGACGATCCTTCTTCATATGACCCTATGTGTTATATTTCCAACACACTAATTTTTTCTTGAATTTCCCCTTAGATTTTAATCTCCCTCTTTTTTTTGACTCCCTACTTAAATTTCTACCCCTTTCCTTCTTTCTGTCATTATCAACAAATAAAGCAGTACTTGTAGAAACTGTACTATCACCCATGCTCTTTTTCATCAATTCATTATTCATGATTGTACTCACAATATCATCAAATTTAAGAGCAGTATTAGAAGTATTGCTGATGGCCATAACAACATCACTCTAACTATCCGGTAACGAACACATAAATATCAAAGCTTTAATGTCATCAGTAAAGACAAAATCTAAGAATTCAAGTTGTACTCATAATGTGTTAAATTCGTTCAAATAATTAACAACTGAACTATCAGAAAGCATCTTCAAGTTGAACAACTTTTTCATTAGAAACAGTTTATTTGAAGCAGACGACTTCTCATAAAATTTAGCCAATGCTGGCATCAAATCTAAAGTGGTCTTCTCCTTAGAGACGTTGAACACAACTTGTTTTGTCAGACACAATCGAATCTATACCAAAACCCTCCTATCCAACAATTTTCGCTCCTCATCTGTCATCTTTTCTGGATTTTCTCCAAACAGTGGTTAATATAAATTCTTTTGATATAAATAATTTTCCATCTGCAATTTCCACCATTGGAAATCTGTCCCATCAAATTTTTCAATATTTTCCTTCCTATCTTCCGCCATAACTCCCACTCAAAATCAACACCGATCTGAGTGAAATCTTACCCGAACCAGGGCTCTGATACCAATTGTTAGCAAAAATATCGGAATAATACTAATACAGCAACTAGCGAAATCAAATAGTTAACTGAAGAGAAAAATAGCAGAGACAGAGAACACGCAGATTTAACGTGGTTCGGCAATATGCCTACGTCCACAGGGACCCGATCGAAAAACTTCCACTATATCAAAAGATGATTACAACTTCTAGTTCTCAATCACAAGAGAATTGATAAAAAAATCACACAAAATTTTGAGATCAACCATAATTTCTTGTTACAGTAATTTTCCTCTTTGTTTCGGCCGCCGAAGAAAAATCTTGAAAGAACCCTCGCCTTCTTTTCTATTCTTCTTTGCTTTCGACCAGAAATAGAAGCAGTCGCCCCAATTGTTTTTCCCTTTTGGCCTAAATAATAGCAGCAACCCAAGATTTCTGTATATGGCCAAGAATTTCAGCTGCAGCCTTTTATAATGTTTGTTTGCTTTGGCCAAAAGAAACAAGCAGCAGTTCTATTTCAAAAAAAAATAGAAAACCTTGGCCAATCACAAATTAAATCTCCACCACTTGATTTAATCAGCCGCCACAAAACCCTTGCAAAGCATAATAAGTTATTTGGGCCGGTTTTGAATCCGTTTCGGTGGACCAAAATCCGCTGCGGCAATGAGGCTCCATTAGCAACAGCCTTTATCGATTGCCAACTCCTTTCTTTGGTTGATATGGTTGGCTGCTTTCAGCTTGAGGTACTAAGAATGGATTGGAGGAATTTGGATATTTTTTATGAATTTTTTATTCTTGGCAAACATGCAATTTAATTTGTGATTGAGATTTATTTTGCAGGCGGTTAATCTGTTGATTTTGGTGAATAATTTGACTCGAGTCTAGCAATTGAATTAAACTTTTCATGATCAATGATCATTAATTAGTTGTTAATTAAATTCGGTTGTATGCATTATGATGTCTTTTGAATTAGTATCTTCTATCTGAGATTAAGTGGAATTTTTTTTTTTTACTAGTTATGCTTCAAAATAAAATCCTATTTTGTTGGTTATGATCGATATTGAATTATACTGTTTCTGTAATTAAGGAAGCTCTTTAAAAATTGTAACCTGTTTGTTTACTATATAATGACTTTAACTCCAACGTCCTAATGTACTGTTTCGAAATAATGTATATTGACTCGGCTGTTTACTGTCTTGATTTACAGATAATTAAGAAGTTTAGTTTACTAATTTTGACCTTAGATTCTTTTCTATTTCCTTTTTTTTTGGTATAACAGGTACTAAGAACTATAGTATTTTATAGTTACATCCAAACATCCCTCATCGCATGATTAACAAGCTGATGAGGGAAGTTTCTGCCATACAATCTTAGACACCAAAAGAGAGCCATCACTTGTCATAAAATTAGTATGTTGAACTAGAACCTATGCAAAATATGAAGCCAAAAGCTGGGCATATCGAAGGAGTGGATGACACCCCCACCAGAGGTACTTAGGAAAGAGGAAAGAATACCTTGTGCATCACCTTTCAATATAATTCTCTAACTAGGGATCACAACTGAAACCCACATAAGAGCCTCCCATAAGCCCCTATATATGTTTCAGCCACAAATAGAACAGTAATTAGAAAACTACCAACTTCTATCAATGCCCTAGCATCAATCTATACAACAAACCCAGTACCAGCCTTATTGTCATGAGCAGAGCCATCAAAATTCGTTTCTACTAGTCTCTCGATGGAAACTCCCACATAACTCATCTTGGCACTTGTAATTCAAGAATAACACCACCAAGTCCCCATAGCTCCCGTAGCTGTATAAGAGATGGTAGAATAGCATATTCACCCTTTGTAAGCCAAATCTCCTTCACCACTAAAATTGCAAGCTTAGCTAACTTCTCTGACGTAAAAGGATTATTCTCGAATAATAAAGCATTTCTCTCTTTCCAAGTCTCTCAACTCATATACATTAAAACTGGTTGGATATATTTTCTGAGTATAAGAATACCTGTCCCTATACCAAAGAGTTGAAAAAGTTGATCCTCCCATCGATCCCACTGAAGTTGCAGCTAAAGTGCACTTCCAACTTGTTTTCAAATATCAACTGATTTCTAGCAAGATAATACAAGATGTTCCGGAGACTCTCCCATCGGGCCACAATAAGAAAAAATCAGTTCAATCTACATCCCCTGACTATAGAGAAAGAAGTGAGTAATCATACAACCCAAAACAATCTTCCAAATCCAAGTCCGAACATGCAGCACTGCAAGTGACTTCTATATCCACTGCAAATTTGGAGGCAAGACGTGTGCACAAAGATGCTCATAAATGGTAGAAGTACGAAGATCCCGAAAATCAATACCATGCCAAAGAGTACATTCTCACTATTTCTACGTGGAATTGGACTAGCTGAGATAGTCTCAACCATTAAGGGGTGGAAGATAGTCCCAAGTCTGATTGTATCTCACTCCCGAATAGATGTAATAAAGTGTCTAACTTCAGTCCCTAGAACAATAGTTGATGTATCAAACATTATGGTATCCGCCACCAGTGATAGTTCAGAGATTCACGGGTCTTCCAATATATGATGAAGACACTGACCATTAGCCACAGACCACATGCAATCCTCTTGGAGAATGTTCACTTATCCTCATTGCCCACTAACCCAAGAGGAAGCATGGAGCTGCTTCATATCCCAAATAGTCCAAGATTCTTTTCTATTTTTATTTACAAGTAAGTATTTGATTTTCAACTGATTTATTGATCTACCATTTAATCTATCATATAATGAGCAGAAAACAAGTCCTCTACTCCTCCTACTTCTTTTCTAATTTTTCATGACAATATCAATTTAAATGTGATTTTATAATTTTTACGCAAAATTAATGCTTACTATATTTATTATGCTTTTCACTAATTTTTAGTATTTTATCGCATTCAATATATGCAGGATTATGCATGTTTAGCTTATTATATTTATTGAAATATATTCTGTATAATCCGTTTAATCATTATATAATCTGCTTAAGCATTATGTGCTTATCAATCGAGCACATAATGAAAACGTGTCATGCGAGTTCATAAGCTCACAAATTCAAAACAGAGTGGCTTGGGAGGAAAGGAAAGATCTTGTTGTTTCTTTGTTTTTAGATAATAGTCATATATAACTATCTCTATCTCACTCCCTCCATTTAATTGATGGTTGCCGAACTCAAATCACTGTTTAAGAAATTTTGATTTATTTATTATGAAATTTCACCACATTGTTCAATTACCCCTTGCAATCTTGATTAATTTATTTATTTTCATTTTTCTGTTTCCGTAATATGTTCTTTTGTACTATTTAATTTTTCACATATGAGACTCACTCAACCAAACTAAACCTAACAAAACCAAAAAAAAAAGAGGGGTATAAAAAATTATAAGTTTGTCATTTTAATTTTGTGACTTGATTTTTTACTCTATTCGAAAATTAGTCTGTAAATAATATTAAAATTATTCTGAAACTAATCCCAGAACCAATAGTGTGCTCATTTAGAAATTTCAATCCTTACCCGTACTCTCTAGCACTGATGTGACATTTTTTTTAATGATGATTAGCCTGTTTAGATTACTCATAAGCATGAAAGTAAGTATATAATCTGTTTTTGGGGTACCAAAACTTCTTTAAAATACAAAAACTTCAAAAAGAACTAGCTAGACGGACCACCAACCAATTGCAACAATCTTTTCTTGCTGATCTTATATATGAGTTACTTATGAATAATATTGATGCCACTCATGGAAAATGGAAGCAGATTTGATTCCTCAGACGAAAATATTAAATCTAGTTCTCTTTCTTTTATTTTATTTGAGTAACGGAGAAAGATAAAGGGAGTATCAGAAGCTAACAAGGTCAAATATGCGTTGGCCCATGATCTAACCTAGCTAGACTACTGGAGCATAAAATTACAAGCTAATAACTATCCTTAAAAAAAGTTCATTCTCAAGTTATAAAGATAGCTTTCCCGCTCTTACAACAGCAACTAATCCTTTTATCTCAAATACTTGAGGTAAACTACATGAGCGGAAAGAGAATCATGTTGAATTGATCACATTGATACTCCTTCTCCATTCATTCCTATCGTGTAGCATGTTCACATATATTTAAACCTCTAGAATCTATATTCTTTTTGTATCACCTACATCCATATTTTCTTCAGTTTTTCGTTCACTCTTTTAACTTATTTCTATATTGATAAACTTTACTCTTCGAACTGATACGTTTGTAAGTTTACGTTACATATAACCAAACCATCATAAACAATTTTCTTACATCTCTTACCCTTATCTGAATATCTTTATTTTTTATTTTATCTCTCATAATATTGTTGCACATAATAAACCTTTCCTATCCTTGATTGGAGTTTAATTAATCTCTTAAAAATCAAGAATCTCTATCTCTCTCTCTCTAGTAGCTTATCAATCAATGGCGGAATATAATTGCCGCCCAGCGCGCAACCAGCTAATGCCACAATGAAAGTCTACATGCATGCATGTTGTAATTAATTGTTATGATTTCGAGCGAGTACGTACGGTACAATATGCAAAATATTAATTGGAGCTGGGACATGCCATCCTGCCAAAGAGTTGTCAGTGGACTTAGGAGAAGTTATTTTACTTGTCTGATGAAAGCTGGGTGATTAGACTTATCATACCCATTCTAAAGGGAATTTCTAGATGCGCACACCTTTTTTCCTAGTGAGCCCACTTTTCCTAGTGAGCACATACACTCTTTTAAAAAGAAAGGGTTTTTCCTAGTGAGCACACCAATATTTCCTAACTACCCATCTCCTCTTCTCTCTCTCCGATCCCACCCTCTCCCTCGTCTCCCGCTCCTGCTCCTGACATCGCCTCCTCCTGCCAACCTCCCCCTCCCCTCTCATCTTCAACCTCCGCTCCCACCTCCATCTCCCCCCCTCTCCCGCCCTAATCCTCTCCATCCGCCCCCCCCCCCCTCCCTCTCCCTCTCCCTCTGGTCCTCCTCCACCCTTCCTCCCCCCTTCCCCTCTCCCTCTCCCTCCCTGTCCCTCCCCTCTCCTCCCAACTCTCTGAGAGTGAAGCTCATCTTTCGTCGAGATTGTTCGGTCCACAGTTTTAATCTTGTTGAATTTTCTCTTTTTCTAGTATCGATTTTAACTTGATTTTGGGTGATTTAGGTAATTAATTGTCAAATTTGAATAAAAAACATTTAATTTTTTTAGGGTATTGATCAATCGATAACTTTGTTGAATTTTTTCTTTTTTAATATCGATTTTAGCTTAATTTTGGGTGATTTATGTAATTAATAGGCTAATTTGAATAATAAACGTTTAAATTGTTTTTTTAAAAACACTGATGTAAGATTGCTGAACAAAACTAGATGTAATTCAAATTTGGGTGATTTAATTTGAATAGAAACTGATAATTATCAAAACATGTAGCCTTTTCTTGATCCGACCTAGCCAGCCAGGATCAGGCACACCCATCCGGGATTGTTAGCCAGAATGGATGGGCGTGATCCGGACTGGTCAACCCAGATCAGGCCCATCCATCCAGGCTAACAGTCCTGGATGGGTGGGAGGATGAAGGAGGGCCAGTTTTTGTCAAGAAATTTGATGGCAAAATGGTAAATAAAGAGAATGTGTTAAGTGGGCTCACTAGGAAAAAAACTGTGCCAATCTAGAAATTCTCCATTCTAAATTATTGATGCTTATGATTGTTGAGTGTAGTTCATTGTTGGTGTTAAAGTTACTATGCTGTATCTACTGAAGCCTAGCTCATTGTCTAAGGCTAGACCTACTAAGTGAGCCGGGCGTGCCCAACGCCCGGCACGGCCCGGCACCTCGGCGTGCCCGAGCCGAGAGCGGTCGTGCCTGGCACGGCCCAGCACGTTTTTATTTTTATTTTTTTAAAAAAAGAGCCGTTGGGGGATTTGGGGGGTTTTGCAATTTTTTTTTGCAAAGAGCCCCTGAACGGCATTTTTATAGCCGTTGGGGGTTTCTTGTAATTTTAATTTGCAAATTTTTTCCCCAACGGTCAAAATAGCCATTGGGGGGGGGGGGGTTTGCAAGTTTTTTGCAAATTAAAACGTTTCTTTCTCTATAAATATCTTATTATCTCCTCTATTTTCATTCATCATAGTTATACAACAAAATTCATTCTCTCAAAACTCTTCTCAAATCTCAAATTCTCAACTCTTTCTAGCAAGTTTCAATCAAGTGATTAAGAAGTCTCAAGCAAGCAAGTCTCCCAAACAAGATTCAAGCAAGTTTTCTCTCTGAAGTAAGGTTTTCTTCGCTTTTTCGGCTTCCAGTTTCATCTCTCTAGTTAGATATTTCTACTTTATCTCTCAAATAGTTCACCGGTCAACAGGTATTTATAATTTAAAATTTTTTGTTTGTTTTTTTTTTTGAGAATTTTTATTTATTTTTCGGGATTTTTTAAAATGGATCCACACTTATCCGGCGCTTCTTGCTCTCAAACTACGGATTCTTTTCTCTCTGTTTAACTGATGAAGAATATCAAAATCTATGCCAACCCTTAGAATAATCTTCTCAAGTACCATTTTCTGTATCTAAAGAAAAACCAATTGAAACAATCAGCCCCGAAACACAAACAATCACCTCTGCTAGGACTACTAGATCTGACATATGGAAACATTTTGAGAAAATAATGGAAAATGGTGTTAGAAAAGGTAAGTGTAAATATTGTAAAAAAATTTATTCGTTTCTTTTAGGTAGCGAAACGGGTCATCTTAAAAGATACCTAGACAAAACTCACCTACCAAATGAACCACATCAAATACAAATAAGCACATATGGTGGATCGTTAGGTATACGTAAATATGATCCAATCAAAATAAGAGAAAATTTAGCAAGATTTATAATACATGAAGAACAACCTTTTACTTTTTCAGAAAATCAAAAATTTGAAAGATTTTGTAAAACTACATTTACTGACGAATATAAAAAAGTCCCACATTCAACATTTACATCCAACATGTTCAAACTATATAAAGTGCATAGAGACACTTTAATAGCTATTTTTACTTATTTAATTTTTAGAGTTGCTATAACTGCAGATTGTTGGGAAGCTCTAAATATGTGTAATTATTTATGCGTAATGCCTCACTATATAGATCAAGATTGGTGTATACAAAAAAGAATAATAGGGTTTAGGGTATTTGAATTTTCTCACAATGCACATAATTTATCACAATCCATTCTAAGTGTTTTTTCAGCATTTAGAGTAGAAAGAAAAATATTTACCATTTCTTTCGATAATGCTTCTGAAAATACGGCCGCAATAGAAATTCTTAAAAATATTACAAAACCAATTTTAGATAGAAAATTATTCCACGTTAGGTGTATTTGTCACATACTTAACTTATGTGTTCAAGATGGATTAAAAATAGTAAATGAATCACTAATTAAACTTAGGTATACATTACTATTTATTAAAAATAGTGGGCCAAGAAAACAATCATTTAAACAAATATGTATGAATCTGAAAATATCACCTAAAATTGTACCTATAAATGTTAGAAAAAGATGGAATTCTACATATAAAATGTTAAACATAACTATTCAGTATAAAAATGTAATAAATACTTTTAATGAAATGGAGTCACCAATGTATAGTTTAGATAATAATGAATTGTACCAGTTGAATTGCATTTCTAAGTTTTTAAGCAAATTTGAAAATGCAAATAGAGCACTGTCAGGCACTTATTACCCAACTACACATATTGCACTATATTATCTAACCGAAATTAGTTTAGTTTGTAATGAATGTAAAAATCACCCAATACTTGAAAATATTGTTCAACCTATGAAAACTAAATTTAATAAATATTTTTAAAAAATTTCATACTTTTATATTTTGCAACTGTTGTGGATCCCCGTTGCAAGTTAGATGAACTTGAAATTTTAATAGATTAATTTTATACAAATATGTCTTATGAAGATAATGTAAGAGATTTAGTTAATGATATTAAAATCTGTTTAGATATTATGTATAAAACATATAAAAATATGTATAGTGTGCCAACACAATCCACAAAAGAACCATCTACTAGGAAAATCCGTAATCCAATAATATCATCTGTATTTCACCGAAAAAAAGCAAGGCAAATTAGTACATATTTTAATGAATTACATTATTATTTAGAAATAGCTAACTATGAAGATGACACATCCCCTGAAAATTATGAAGTTTTTTATATTTTGGCATGGTAGAAATCACAGGAAAAAACATATCCCGTGTTTTCCAACATGACCCGTGATCTACTAACCCCTCCGGTGTTTACTATAGTATCGGAGTCTGCTTTTAGCGCAGATTGTAGAATGCTCACGAAGTTGAGAACCTCAATGGCGCCGGACACATTGGAGATGTGTGTCTGCTTGAATGATTGGTACGATGCCATGAGATTAAAAATTTGGCTAATGAAATAGTAGTAGAGACCTTACGAGAAGAATATGAATCATGATTAAAAATATCTACATTTGTTCGGATTTTTATGTATTTTCTAATTTTTTTTGTAATTTTTAACTCATAAATCTCTTAGAAAAATACTAAGAACAAGTTGATAGTCACAGTTTGGGTCA
This sequence comes from Dracaena cambodiana, assembly GCA_036321105.1. NCBI lineage: Eukaryota > Viridiplantae > Streptophyta > Magnoliopsida > Asparagales > Asparagaceae > Dracaena > Dracaena cambodiana. The sequence goes on from JAYEPQ010000016.1 coordinate 29,681,206, forward strand.
TCTCCCCTCTCTTCGGGCTTTGTATAACTTCTAAAGAGATTTATAAAGTAATTATATCAATGTAATAAGATTAAATATAATAAAAAAATTTTACTGTTATTACTTCTTGTAAAATCCAATTAAATGAAGATAAATAGTCTCCTAAACTTACTTAATTTTTTTTTTAATAACATGGGCCGGCACGGGACGGCACGGGTACGGCACGGGCCTGGAGTGTCGTGCCGGCGGGCCGAGCCCAGGCCTAAGCCCGGGCAGGCATGTCGTGCCGGAGGCACGACAAGTCCCAGTTGGACGTGCCGTGCCCGGCACGGCCCACTGGGCAGGCCTAGTCTAACGGATGGGAATAGGCCGTTGGAGTTCTAATTCCAATGTAGGGATAAACCTTATCATTAATAATAATAATAATAATAATAATAATAATAATAATAATAATAATAATAGTGACGGTATAATTCTAAACTCTACTAATGTTGCATTTAAAGTTTTCATCATTTAAATAACTTAGTTTCACTAAATGTTTTAGTTCAGAATAAAATAGGAGAGTAGTAATAGATCTATGACAATCAGCATAAAAACCATATCATATATTATGATATGAGTTAAAAATTAAATTGAGACATCTCCTAGTCATGGACATGCTATATCGGAGTCTGAGCGTTTGTTATTAGGATGAAAGGTTTAGTTGTTGTTGTACTATGTATATATCTAAACTAGAGGTTAAATGCCCTTCACACGTACAATCTACTCACCTGCATACAGGAGATCCACATGCATCACTCTTGTGCAAAAAAATGTACAATATCTAAACTAGAGGTTAAATGACTTGGTTTCACTAAAATATCCCAAGTCAGGATAAAAAAAAAAAAAAGAAGAGTTGTGGTAGATTTGTAACTGTTAGCCTAGCTAAAACCTTATCACATATTATGATATGAGTTAAAAATTAAATTTAGTTCGGACAACTCCTAGTCACAAACGTGATATATGAGAGTCCGAGTGTTTGTTTATGGTATAAAAGGTTTAGTTATTGTTGTATTATGTATATATCTAAATTAGAGATTAAATGTCCTTCTCACTAACATCAGAGTCCGGGCGATTGTTCATTGAACCCACCGGACAACTCCTAGTCACGAACGTGATATATGAGACTCCGAGTGTTTGTTTATGGTATAAAAGGTTTAGTTATTGTTGTATTATGTATATATCTAAACTAGAGATTAAATGTTCTTCTCACTAACATCAGAGTCTGGGCGATTGTTCATTGAACCCACCGATGGCTCAACACAGAACTTACTATATAATACTTCAGTAAAACAAGTATAACTTCTGTATTCTATCTTCAATAAAAGAAAATTCAATTCTTTACAAATCTCTCCTTAATTTCTCTGGATTGGACTTTAACCTTATAAAATCTTGGCTTGAAGTTGTTAAGACCTGTACAGAGCTGCATATATACTTGGTTTCTTCAACTCGTATCCATTCTAGAACTTTGTTGATGAACACGGTCATCATGAATAATATAAAATCTATAACAATCTTCCTTTTTGGTAATTTGTAACAAAAAAAACCATTCCATCTTCAACAAACTTGCATACCGTTAGGTACACACAAGATCAATGTAAACATGTCGAATTTGAATAAAAATATAAGTAGTGAGTAATACTTATACACTCATCTAAGCTCAATCAACAATTTCAATTCCAAAACACATAATCATATAACTCTATGAATTCTCCTCCGAGTAGAGCATCATACATTTCAATACCAATATCTTTCCCTTTTTGTCAAAAACTAACAAAGAGTAAAATATGTAAAGATTAAAAAAAAAAAAAATACACACATTAGAAAAGACCAAAGATCAACATTTTGAGTTATCTCATTTCAAATTGCTTATATTAATCTTATGGTATGTTGACCAACAACCAGTAAACAAAGGTGTTGATGAATTATATTTCACTTAAATAAAATAAAAGTATGAATAATTGATATATCAATGAAAAACACATCCTTATTTCAATTTAATGTATACACAATAAATTCTTGAAACAAGATAATATAAATTTAAACTTTTGCTCCCCCTCAAATATATATTCCTTTTTTTTTTAAAAAAAAGAATGTCATCTGTGATGAGTTTATACCCCTTTTGAATTTTTTTTTTTTCCTTTTCTTCCACATCCACATTTTCAATGAACTTATACCCCCTTTATGTGATGACAACTTTCATCTTCATAAGAAATTAATAAAATTACTTGATTTTGAATACATTTTACTTTCAATATGGTAGTTCTTTTTCATCGCTTGGAATATAATAAACAATTTTTTTAACTTCATTACAGGAGGCATAATTTATTTTAGTCATGTTTGTCGAATTATCACAATTCATTTGGTTAAAATTAAACTCTTTTAAATAAAACACAATAAACAATACATTACTTAGGAAAAATGTTACTTTTAATCACATCAAAGATCAATATACAAGTTCACCCTTAAATACTAATTGTCAGAAAATATATTAAAGATGTCATATATACAACAATACCATAACAATATGCATTTAAGCACAAATCTTAAGTTGTTGGGTCTATGTAATCACTCAATAATGCAATCCCTTGTAGGGTCTATACAAAGTTTAGATTTTTCTATCCAAATCTTTTTAATTTTCACATCTTTTAGAGTTGAGGATATAAAAGATCAAAATAACTAGGTCTAGTATGTCTTATTCTGCTAAGGAGTGGCAAGTGGAAAAATCTTATTTCTAGTATCAAGTGTGTAAGTTTTAGGATTGTAATTATACATAAACTTGGTTCGCCATTTACCTGCTTAATTACTTTGGCCTTGACATCCTTCATTGCAATGGAGATTGATGAGCTTCCTGGAGCACTTGTATGGTTAGTCTACCCTCTAGTATGATTAAGTCCGTAATTCTTTTTTTAACAAATTGAACTCCTAAAATTTTATACAACAACTTTGATTATCGCGTAACCAATTTTTTAAGAGAGACAGTAGACTCAAATAAAATAGATTGCAAAATACTCACCTCAATTTCCCATCTGATATTGGTGGCTTGACGTTCTTTGTGATTCTCAATTATGAAATTTATATCATTCAACATTTTTTTCTTCTCAACTTCAAATTCTTGGATTCTTTTCAAGACTATGCTCAGTTGTGTAAAAGATTTTGCATTCTCGTTCAAATGCATTAAACTTTTTCCCAACTTGACGTTTTACTTTTTAAGTTGAGACATTCTACATACAAGCAATTATAAGTATCATGAATGTCAGTATCATCGTCTTCAGCACCTAAATCACCTGAATCATCCTCACAAGCAGAACTAGAAGAAATAATTAAAGTTGCAAAAGCAATATAGTTCGAATTTTCGTTTTCTAAATCTTCTACATTTGTAGCATTGAATTATCCCATATTATTTGCATTGCTTAACCTTTCTTCTGCAATTGGTTTGCATCCTTTTGAGCAATATGACTAAATTCATTACATTCATAGCATTGTGCACCACTTGGTTTTTCATTTTATGATTTTTTTTTCATTTTTTTTTTAAATTTATGTTCTCGAGAATTTGATGGGAATGACTTCATTCCAAAAGTTGTTAAATTATTTAGAAATCTTTTCTTCATAAAGTGTTTCTTAAATTTCTTAATAAAGTTTTTAACCATATCAAGATCAATCTTCCTTTTAACATCAGATATTATCTTTCAAGTCTTTTAAGTGTCAAGAAGACAGGGCCTTTTGACTTTTTTTTCCCTTATGAAAATTAGTTTTGTAAATTTGCATATTACCTACAGTTCATCTAATTTCAGTTTATCAGCATTCTTACTTTTCTCAATAGCAGTGACTTCTAGTTGAAATCTTTTCAGAACAGATCTAAGAATTTTCCTGAAAACCTTCAAATCTATCATATTTTCACCAAGTTTAAAGTAAAATTAACAATATCATTAAGCTTAACAAAAAGTTCTTCAAAAGATTTCATCAGACATATAATGATCTTAAAATCAGTCATGAGTTTATAAAGTTTAGACACTCTTATAACATTAGCTCCACCATAAATAGTTTTCAAAATATCTCAAGTTTTTTTTTACACTTTTATATATACTAATATGTCTAAACTCGATTGAGTTCACCATATCGAAGAAAGCATAAAGGGTTTAGAGTTCTACTAGCAAGATCTTACTCAGCGATTATCCAATCCTTTTCAGATTTCAATTTCTTAACTTCACCAATATAAGATTTTCAACTGTTACAAGTCAGACTCCCAAACTTTTGTACATAAGGACACAATCAATGATCTCACTTTAACTTTCTAATATTAACAATTGTGTACTTCTAATAAGGGTGGCTTATTGGTGTGACCCCATCTAGAAATATCCATCAAAATCAAGCAATAGATATAATCCTTAAAGAATAACTTGCTTTAATACCAATTGAATAAGCAAGATTCACTTAGTCCTATATAGTATGAAATCGAATAGATAAACAATCGCAAAAGAAACTTACAATTTTTGTCTACAAAACTCCTCAGAGAAAAAATCACGAGTTGAAAAACTATACTATGAACTTTGGCTTTTAGAATCACTCGTTCCTACAACTATTAGATAATTACGGTTGTTAGGAATGATTCAAGAGTTGTTGTGCTTGTATCTCGCATCCGTTGAATATCCAGATGTGATTGAGAATCACAAGGAGTCCCAATTCGATTTGGATTAGAATTAAAAGACCATAATTCTAATTGGTTTGAAACACTAATTAGATGGTGATACTACTATTCCAATAGGATTAGAATAGAAACATTATATATCTCTTGTATGTAATATGAGAGAGGAGAACAATGGATTAGATAGATGACTTTCATTATTATGAGAGTTGAAAGGAAAAAAAAAATAGAGAGATGATTAGATATCTTCTTATAATATTTTCATCATAATAAATCTCTCTTATTATTTTCGTGGACATAGATCGAATTTGGTCAGCCGAACCACGTAATTCTCTTATGTTCTTCTTGTATTTATTGTTTTCTTCATTGATATGATCTTGATGGGGGTTCCATCCCCAACAAGAGTCTATCTCTCTAACTTACTCGATAATTATAAAATGGAAACTCAAATCGTAATCACCACAAATGATAAACTTTCACTCACAATACATTTTAAGTTTAAAAATCAAAAGAAAAACTAAACGTCCAAAGGTTATCACTTGAGTAAGCATAGCAATGGAGATGTTGATGTGGACATTAATATCCAAGACCAGACCCTCCACAAATCTTCAAGAAAATATTTACAAAAATCTCCTCCTGAACTTGAATCTTCAGAGCCTTCACAAAGTCACCACAAAAGATCTATCCAAAAGTCTTAAAAAACTCTATCAAAGCAATTCTTCAAAGTTGGCGCTGGAAGGAAATCCTAATCCAAAATAATCCTTAAACCAACTAAAAAACACCAAAATTAAGTCAAAACTGAGAATTCCAATCCTGAGATCACCAAATTGAATCCTTAAACCAACTCAGAAATACCAAAATTGAGTCGAAATTGAGAATCCCAACATTGAGAACACCAAATTGAGTTCTCTACAAATCTCTTCTACATAAATTTTTTAGAATTGAAGTATTAACATGAAGCTGCCGGATAAGCACAGTGCTGCATATATACTTGATTTCCACAATGTTCTTCAACTCAAATCCATACCATGACTTCTCCAATAAACTCAATCATCATAAATGGCACTTTGGCTTATTGCTTAGGTCGCAAATTGCTAATATACAATGTAAAATCCATAACATCTTTGTCGTACGTAGGCTATTCTTGTTGCTTGCAATTAACCGAGTTAATAAATCTTCCTTAATGTATAACTTTCCCTTGGGATTGACCCTAATAATCTCGGTGATAGAGATGAGAGTTTTTGGGTCAATTCTTAGTCCGTCATATTTAAAATTTGAATTAAAAAAATTATATATATATATATATATATATATATATATATATATATATATATATATATATATATATATATATATATATATATATTTATTTATTTATTTATTTATTTATTTTTATTCAAAATTTTAAATAGTGCAGAGGAAAAACTGGCCAATGGATCTGCTTATTCTCATCCCAAGTCAGATAACACTGATCGCTTTAGCCACCCGACTAAAGTTAAGGTGCATGTGTTGCAACCCTTTTGAACACATGCACCTTTATTACAAAGCGCACCTACAACCCAAATCACCCTTTACTTTGCTTCTCTTTCTTCTACTCACTTTAATTTGCTTTATTTTCTCTGCTTTCTCTTCTTTAAATAAAAGATGAACATGTGGCTTTAGCTTTAACTACATTGTCTTTTCACTTCCAATAGAGAACCGATCACATCGGGGAAATTCTATTTGAGCACACCACTTCGCTTAGTGAGCCCACCTTTCTAAGTTGGGGATAGTCTCTAAATGGTTTTCACACCGTTTGGGAATTAGTTCATGAACGGATTTAACACCGTTTGAGAATTAATCTCCGATCAGGAAAACTTCCAATAGAGAACCGATCACATCGGGGAAATTCTATTTGAGCATACCACTTCGCTCAGTAAGCCCACTTTCTAAGTTGGGTAGTCCCTAAACGGTTTTCACACCGTTTAGGGATTAGTCCATGAACGGATTTAATATTGCTTGAAAATTAATCTCCGATAAGGAAAACTTCCAACAGAGAACCGATCACATCGGGAAATTCTATTTGACCACACCACTTTGCTCAGTAAGCCCACCTTTCTAAGTTGGGATACTCCATAAACGGTTTTCACACCGGTTGGATATTAGTCTCTGAACGGATTTAACATCGTTTGAGAATTAATCTCCAACCAAGAAAAAAAAACATAATCATAAAAAACAAGAGCAAACTTTAGGGAGTGGGCTTAATAAGCAAAGTGGTGTGCTAAAATAGAATTTCCCATCACATCGGAATATCTTATGTCATTGTTTTTGGTGGTTATATTTCCAATTAGCATTGATTTGGTCTGTCCTTGATCGTTTGATTGTGCTCCTTCAACTAGAAACTCACTTTCTGATGGTGAGCCTGCTTAGAGTTTATGCTAAGCCAATACGATTCATGACAAAACAAATGCAAAACCCACATGTACACTTTAACTGCCTGTTGCTGATATAGCTGTAGTCACATCTGACCAAGATATAAAATCACGGAATTGATATTTGATTAGTTCATCTTTTTTTAGTACATTAAGAAATATTAAGGTATTTAAAAATCTAATGCGATATTTGTAGTACATATTCACGAATAAAAAAGTGAAACCACATTGTGATTGCGGTTAAGTTTTATGAGCACTAGTGAGTCATTAATCATGAAACACATGCTGTTACTAAACTGCAGTAGTTTGCTTAGTGGGTGGTTGATTATAAAATGTTTTATTGAATATTTATACAAATGATTGTATAGTTTTGCCAACCAAGCTGGTAGATTATTGTACATGATAGCAAATACCACCAAACCAATCAATACATGTACCATCATCAAGTATTCGCTTTTAGTTAGGTGAATAACAACAAAATTACTGGCTTGATTGGTTTTCTTTTAAACAAAGCTTGATTGAGTTAGTCATAACTAACACTATATAATAATATTAACATGTAAAATATAAATTTGGTGTAGTCTACATTTTCTTGAGAAAAAAGTGATATTAAGTTGCATATAAAATTGTTGTCCATAAACTAAGAAACTTGCAGCATTTTTTTTTTTCTTTTGTTGGAATTTGTTGGTACAAACCCCTCCATCAACACTAATAAAGGGATTTTTAAATTAAATGTAGAGGTGTAACTGTTAAAATTAATTAACTAATCTTAATTCATATTATGTCTTCTGAGACTTTAGATAGTATTATAGTCAATATGTTCATTACATTCTCCTTGAGTCTTTAAAAAGTGTGATGCTTAAATATAAAATTCGGAGTCCAAAGGTTATTTTCTATTATTATATATGTGAGTGATTTGTATTATACTTAGGTGTACCATGATATCAATAAAAATATGTTTCTCTCTTCTCATATTTCTCAACATATATATTTAACTTGGACTCTCTTTATCGATAACTATGCAACGGTTCAAAGTTTTTCAGGCAGAAACCTAGACTATTAAATGCGGGTCCGACGGGAATTGAACATGCTCTCATATCATGTTGAAAGTCACCAAAACTCCAAAACTATGGTAATAATTGAGGAAAATTATTTTGTACTTTAACATTTCTATGCCATAAAATCTCACATTTGATTGAGAAAACTGATTTTACATGTTAAAGCTTGCATTGCATTATTTTACCATGCTTAAAGTTCTATAATCATAAAATTTTATGCATGGGACTATAACGTAGTGAAACTTTAGCTTTGATACATACAATCTACCAACTCATATTTAATTTCCATCATATATAAGTGAGACTTCAACTTACAAACTATGGGTTCGATTAAGATGTGTGAGCTACACATATTTAAATTAAGATGATCGATAGGATAGAGTTAATTCAGAAGGAAATAATTTTAAAAATTGTGAGTCTCCACTGATCGCACACTGAGCTTACGCTTTTTTACTTAACTCGAGTTTGTGTGACTCGTATACTTGAACCGAGCTCACAATTTATGACCAGAAAATATCTTGTATCATCCAACAATATGATGACCACCCAAGAGCCAAAACCCTACATAGCAAGCCAAGTCAAACATCTTTGTTCTCTCTAATGACAATGGGTAGGTTGTAGCCCACATATAAAAAATTCTCATTAATATAAACTAGCTTTGTGTCAAAATTGAGAACAAGCCACAGCTAGCAACAATAGAAAGATTTTTTTTTTTTTTTTTTTTTTTTTGCCTGCCTCGATTGCAAATTTAAGAAGAATGATCTCTCTAGTGTCTATAAAAGTAAATGTATCCAGCTAGGTTTGAAATCTCAGCATTGGCTGGTAACCATCCATTGATTTAATGGAGTTTCAGCCTTCGACAGTCATTGCAGTCCTGAGTTTGAGTTGACCGCCACTATCCTCAGACCTGTTCAATCAAATTGACAGGCTTAGAACAGAGTTGTTTCCCAACTAGAATGAAAACAACTCCCAAGCTTTCAGCTAATTGTTTCCCACAATGATAAAAAGATTGCTCAAGTAGAAGATCAAACACATCATTTTCAAACCAACCAGCAATATTCTTTTTAATTCCGCAATCTCATACCAACCAACAGACAAAAAAAAAAAAAAAACTAAAGAATTTACCCAAACTGATAGAATATTTAAGATTTGATACAACAACACAAGTTGCTCATTCTAAACATTGAGCCACTCTAAAAGAAACAATATGGCACACTATGTATTTACTAACAAAGAGGAGGGGGAAAAAAAACGGAAAGAAAGAAAACAGTAGCTTAGTTATAAGAAATGAAATAAGTAATTAAAACAACCAAAAAAAAAAAGTGAAGAAAAAGAATTTGGAAAGAGCCCACTCAATTTAGATTATCAACCATTCATTCCATTCTGGTCTTCTTTGCCATCAGAGGGCAGCATGCTCGACTGCCGAATCTCCTCAATCCGGCAAACGACCTCGGGCATCGACGGCCGACGATCTGTATACTGCACTGCACAGTCAATTGCCAGCTGCAGCAGCTGCACCATCTCCTCCTCCACATTCTGATACCTCAACAGCTCCAGATCGAACACCTCCGATGTCCACTCCTCTCTCACCACAGACTGCACCCATCTCGGCAAGTCCACCCCCTCCTCATTGAGGGCAGCCTGGGCGGGCGCCTTGCCAGTGAGAAGCTCAAGGAGGAGGACGCCGAAGCTGTACACATCGGCCTTTTGGGACACCTTTCGGGCATCGGTGACCTCCGGGGCACGGTAGCCAGCAACACGGTTGGGTGTGGGGGAAGGGCCAGCGAGGGTGTTGAGGCCATGGTCGGAGACCTTGGCTTCATAGGATCGGTCGAGGAGGATGTTTGAGGACTTGATGTTCCCATGGGATGCAGAGGGGCTTGTGGAATGGATGTATTCGATGCCTTTGGCGGCAGCAAGGGCAATGGCGGATCGAGTCTCCCAGTTGAGCGGGGGGCGGCCAGAGCCTCTGTTACCTGAAAGATTGAAGAAGGGGAAGGCAAGAGAGGATGAACACTAGTTACTAAATTGCCTTTTATTAACTCAATTAAAGGAGCAGACATTGACTGAGATATACGATCATAGATCAACATTGAAGCAGATATCAAGAACAATATGGGGATAAAGCTCGAAAATAGATATATGGATATTAAAAACGAGGATAATGGAGTAGAAGATCAAAATTGTCTCCAATTAGCAAAATTTCCAGTCCAATAGTATACCGATAAATTGAACAAAGGAAGAATAGTTAAAGAATGGTAGTCAATTTTGCAGTCAGTTTGAAGTCAATACAGGCAAGATAATATTCAAGTCAATGTTCAAAGACCAGTCTTAAAGTAAATATACCAAGACCAATTTTTTCCGAACCCAAAATTTATTCAATCTCTGAGACAGTCAAAACCACCTAAATTTTTTGAATTTTGCAGAGAAATAAAGCACTTTTGGGGCCAAATCCATTCTGGGGGAAAAAAAACATCCCCATAATTATAAATTTAAATCTTCAAATAAAATTTAGACACTAAACCTCAGTAACAAAGTAAACCAAGTACATCGATGTTCACGAAGCAACATAAAACTAAACAATAAACAGAAATTAGTCAATCAAAGAAAAACAATCTACAGTTAATAAACTGAACGAAAAAGGAACTGAGAAGGTTACCATGAAGAACAGAAGACAAGCTACCCATGGGCATATAATCGTACACCAGCAACCTCTCATCCTTGCTATAGTAATACGCCCTCAATCCAACCAAATTCGGATGCTCCATCGATCCGATCACCGCGATCCGGTACCTGAACTCCCTCTCCGTGATGCTCACCTCCTTCAGCCTCTTCACCGCCACCACCGTCCCCGTCTCCAGCACCGCCTTGTACGCCGTCCCGAACGTCCCTTTCCCCAATACCTCCGCCGACGCCCTCAATAAATCCTCTAAATCATAAACCCTCGGCCCCTGCCCGAAAAATGTCAGCCTCTTCGCACCCTTCTCAGCGGCCGCATTCGCTGCCGGTGCGGCCGCCACCGGAGCTACAGCTCCCTCTCCTACGACTCCCTTGTCCTTCAGCGGAACCTCGACTTCTGGCGGCTTGTCGATCGCCGCCACCGCCGCCACGTCCGCAGACCTGGCCTTGCTCTTCGACGCCTTCCTCCTGCAGAGAAGGACCAACAAGACGAGAAGGATGAAGAAAACGACGGCGGCAGCGATTGCGATCCCGGCGATCGCTCCGCCGGATAATTTACTGCTTTTAGACTCGGCTGACGGCGGGGAGACCTCCCAGGGGCAGGCGACAAGCGGCCCACCGCAAAGAGATGTGTTGAGGAAGGAATCGGCCGACATTGACCGGAGCTTCTGCGGGATCGACCCGTTGAGGTTGTTGAGCGAGACATTGAACTGAATCAAGTTCGTCAAGTTCAGATCTGGAATCTCGCCGGTGAATCGGTTGTTCTCGAGATATAAGGTGCCCAATCTCGTCAGCTTGTTGATCGCCGGCGGAATCTCGCCAGAGAAGTTGTTCTTGGCAAGGTTCAGGCGGACGAGTTTCTGCAGCGAGAACAGGAAAGGCGGGATCTCGCCGGAGAAATGGTTGCCCTGGAGGTAGAGGTTGCGGAGCTCGGTGAGAGCGCCGAGATCGGAGGGGAGAGGGCCTGTGAGGGCGTTGAAGCGGAGGGAGAGGGTGTGGAGGGCGGAGAGGTTACCGAGGGCCGGTGACGGGATCTGGCCAATGAGGCCAGTGCCGGGGAGGCGGAGGACGGTAACGCGTCCGGCCTCGCACGTGACCCCCGACCACGCACACGGGGAGTCGGTGCTTAGGTTCCATGGGAGGTACTTGCCGACAGAGGAGCGTAACGCGACGAGCGCTGCCCGGTCTCCGGCGAGATCCGGTGCGACGCGGTCAGCGAAAACAAATAATAACGACAAAAGGAGGAGGGAAGGAGGTGACAGCATTGGGCGGTGACCGGAACCCATTTGGGCTAAACCATGAACAGAGGGTTGAGCGCGGGGAGGAGGGGTATAAAGCGAAGGTGCTAGCTGGAAAATAAATAATTCCCCAAGTTCTGATGTTTGGCGTGTTTCTGCTGTGTGAAAAGGCAATTCAAAAGGGAAATTGATAAAATCACTCATACTATCCAAGTATCCAACTTTATACCAATCCCCCCCCCCCCACCCCTCAAAACAAAAAAAAACTTTTTTTTTTTTGCTAGTAGACTTGGTTTTTTTTTTTTCTTGAGATTAAGTTTAAGACTTATTAGGTGCGTTCTAAACGAAAATTAGAGTGTATTTATTAGTAGAAGATTTCCGCCGATCCCGTCATGTCCAGCCGTAGGGAAAAGAACGCGGTAACCAGACGACAGCAGAGAAGCGGTAGGCTTCTCCTGATATGATGCCACGTGTTAGCTTCTCATTGGAGTCATTTTGACGGTAACGGCGAGGAGGGGCGATGGTTGGGCTTCAGCCGTCGGGGTGGGGTCCGCTGGGTTCTTCCTAGCTTTGGCAAATGCGACAGGAAATCAGGACCGTCGATTTTGGCTTTATCGATGTAATCCGAAAGGGCTCAGTCGCGGTTCGACTTTTTCGCTTTTGTTTTCTGGGCCGGTGGTGGCTTTTAATTATGGGACGGTGTGCGGGTATGTGGGTATAATGCGGATGGGTGGGCCCTTTTACCCACGAGGATGACCAGGATGCGGAGATGTTCGAGGTGGGGCCCGCGCGGGGGGGCGGGGTGGGATGTGGTGGGTCCCATTTTGGGTTTGACGCGTGGGTGTTGGGAGTGGGCAAGAAGGTACCCAGATATGTCAACCAGGGTAATCGGCGGGAGTTTCCAAAGTAGCACGATATTTTTGCTAGAGACCTCCCAGAACAACAGAAAGTCCGAACGTAAAAAAAACTACATAGTGAGCTCACTAGGAAAAGTGGTGTGCTCCTTTGGAAACTCCCTGATGGACGGGAGAAGCATTTGGAATGAATCTTCGGATTTCTTTTTCTCTGGGAAAAATTCAGCAATTAATTTGAACTTTCCTTCCCAAGAAATTATCAAATTTTTATCTTTGAGCGAAAAAACTTTTTTTTTTTTTGAAATTTATACCAAAATTGCTTATATAAGGTGACATATTGTAACAGTCCCTTACTCTCTATACAATGTTTTTAAATTTATCTATTTTTTAGAATATTATCTTCATAATTAATGTGATAGTGGTAATACAATTATTTGGTTAATCCTATCTTTATCTAATTTACAATTTGGTCTTATCTCAAGTACTATCAAGTTGGATAATAATAAACATAATTGAGTTTGAATTGAATTAGAAAAAACCTATCCATTCTAACATGATCCTAACATTAATAAACATAATCCAAATCATTTTACAGTAATTATTAATAATCCTAAATTATGTTTGATACAAGCATGCTTATTATCTTAACTGTGTCTATATTATATCACAGAGGTACACAATGTTCTTTTTTTGAAAGCATAAGCTAGTAGATCTGTACAGTAAGTTTGTGCATGAGTAGTTTTTAGATGTTAGCAAAATTAATATTGCGGTTAATAATTCAACATTGCTCTTTGTTATTTAAAAAATTAAAAAAAAAAAAAAAACTTTCCCTTTCTATGTGCGGTTGCAACACATAGAAAGGGTGAAGGAAAAAATTTAATAAAATTATTAAAAATAGCAAAAATAAAAACTTTTTGACATTTAAGTACACTTTGTTCTCGTATCAGTAAAGTTCAAGTCTCTAATTATTTAGTACACCCATAAATTTTATACGAGAATAAAACAATAACAATACTAATTTATGTTGTTATCGATTAGAAAAAAATTATATGGATTTTAAATATTATAGTTTTTTTTTTACATTTTATATATTTATTTCCAAATATTAACATATAGTATATTCGTTTTACATTTTTATATAGTTGTTATTAAATAATTCGTGTTTTTTATAATGCTAAGATTATGCCTGATGTGTTATAAACAAATAAATAGACGTCAATTAGCCTTTAATTTGAGTAGTTTTGTAGTCTAAGATTATCGTTGGAATAAATTTCAAACAAATTAATCATTCATAAAGTATAAATATTCTGTCTTCTATAATTTGGAGAAAATTTGTCAAACCTTGACATATCTCTTTTTAACAACGAATCAATGCTCAATGGGGGCTTCTTTAGAAATGATTGAAACATGTGTGCTTGTTTTTCCACATAGTGGTCACTTATCATTGAATCTTTTCCAAACCTCAACCCCGGCAGTTGTTTTGGGTGAAAAGAAAAGGATAGTTCCACTAGAAAGGATATTTGAAAAGTATATTTCTATTATTGCTCTGAAGAAAAGTATTCATATTATTATAGATTTTGCAGAGATTGGTATTATGGATTTCCTTAAAAAATACTAATTCAAACTGATTTTATTTCTCTTTATACCTTCAAATATATTGATGTTGTTTTAATTGTAGTTTTTTTTACCATGTATGCTTATGATTTATAATTATTGTAAAAAATATCACATCCCTATATAATTTGTTGACTTAATCATAATTAAGATTTAATAAAATTTACATTCCGAACTCATTTTAAGTTATAAAGAATAAAATAAAAGAGTAATGGGGAACTGGATAAAGGAGTATGAACATATATTTTGAGAGGTTACCTTTTAGGTTCCGTAGCCAAACATTAGAAACCTAATCTAGGAGGTTCCGAATTATTATTGGATAACCGTCATATCGTGTTATAGAGTTTGGAACTCAAAATTTATGCTTATATGCATTCGTGTTAAGTACTTAGTGGTACGTTCTGGGACAGTATCAGGAATATAGGATCGTAGTCTCGAGTATGTACGAAACTGTTTTAAAAAAAATGGTTTTTCCTCATAGTTCCAAGTTAATTTATAATGATATAATAGTGATGGTTAACATAACTTGCATTTTTTACATATATTACTTATATTAACTTTGACGTGATTCATGCTAATATCCTTGATAAGACTAGAGTGATATTTTCATTCATGACATGTTCTTACATACCATATTAAGTAGTAAACTATCCATCCATACATACCATATTCATTTTGTTTTATTATTGTACATGCGTAGTGCGCGTGTATACTCTTCACTTTACTTTGTAACATGCTAGGTTGTTCTGATGACCTAGATTTGGCATGCCTAGATTATATTGCCTGCATGTGACTATGGAAAGGACCCTTGAATCTGAACGCTTACATTGTAGAATAGAAAGGATTTCAGTAGGTGATTTCTTTAAATAATCATTATGTAGAATGTTGACATTCTTTTATTGCTTTCTTTTGGAATTTGTAGTTCTTATCTCATTTTGTTATGTTATTCAGACTTCATATTTAGAGTTGTAATAAATTTTTATTTTCTTGGATCTTATCATGAAACCATGGAATCTTGTGTCTCTTTGAATAACTGGTTCTCCATATTTCTATCAATAATTCTTTGATTTAATATGTATGTGATCATATGGTAGTAGATTTATATTATTTTATTGTATTTTTAGACTTAACATATTCATTTTTTATACGTACCAAACGTTACCCATACTTTTGGATGTGGATCGTTTCACCTATAATAATTGACTTAAATATCTAAACTATTATAGTGCGAGAGAAGACCAATGCGTTAATTAAAATTATGTTAGACTTTCCTCACATTAGTGGAACTGACTCCAATTGTCCTCTTTAATGGTTTTTTAGCCAAAAAAAATAAAGATTAAAAATTGCAACAAAATGGCGATCAATAAAATAACTAACTTGGAATTATATTTACATGCATTTGCACGTGCAAAAAAAATAATAGCTTTTTGTCTTTATGTTAGACATTCTAATTAAGCAACTTCACAAATTGACATTCAAACAACTAAGAGATAGAAATATTGATTATGTAAGGATAAAAACCAGAAGAAAAAACTTAAAATATATTTTTTAAGGTGTTGATTTAACTATTTATAATCAGAAATTCATAAAATCCACCAAAATCATGTGTTTATTTAAAGGATGTTTTGTAGATGTGGCATTGATATTTGCCCTTGTTTAGAATCCCTTATTTTTATTAAAAAAACGATGACAATTTGGAGCCTTAATTAATTATAACACACTGCATTTCAAGATACGGTAGCATTCAGCACGTATTGCAATGAATAAGCAAGCCTAAAATATATAATAACATGTATGTACAACTCTCACTCATTACATACACATATATAAGAAAATAATAATACGAAAAGAAAAAAAATATAATTTTTTTCCAACTTATAATGATCAAGTAAAAGTACGGAAGAGAATCTAAAGAAATCCTTATTATAATCTTTAGAAGTAAATTTGAAAATCAAAATAGAAATGCAGTCTTCCTTATTAAATTAGTAAAAATATGGATTAGAAACATCCTCTCATAACACTCTCGCAACGAAAATACCTCTTTAGCTTTTTCATATTCCTCAATGTAAGCATCTAGGTTGGTGGGTCCTCTTCTTCAGATTCCTCAATGTAAGCATCAGTATTGTTTGGAGCTACCAAATCAGAATTATTAGAACAACATAGCAAGTGCATTAAAAGGAAATAAATAGCATATAGGCACGTTATAATGCCTCACTATCTATTAGTAGATAGCTGAGTTGTTAAGAGATCTGTGATAACTTAGCCTTAACAATTAGCAAATTCAACCACAGCTAAATAATAAAATACAATTAATCTCAGAGTAATTAAATATTCAAAATAAACTATTTTTTTCAATTTAGAGTTTATAAAAAATCTCATAATTATTTAAAATAAAACTAAGCTCATCCAAATATTTAATCATGTCTCAAAACATCTTATTACATTAGCCAATACTAAAGATAAAAGTTCAATGATCAATAAAATAATATCGTAGTCATCTATTTTTATAACTCCGCTTATTCCTCGAAATATGCCCGGCCTCTAGTGGATTAACATCTATGTTTGTTCATCATAACTTGGATCATTAGTAAAGTCACTAATAAAATAAATAATAAAAAGAATTAGGAAATAATATCATGTTAATGAATAACATGTTGGTAAATTTTTAGGTATATGTAAAGTGGAGGTTACTAATTCTGTGGTTGCAGATTGAAGCATATAGAATTGTTTTAGATTAACACAAGATGACAGATTTGTAGTTACACAGAATTGCTACTGTTATCTTGCAGGAAATTAATTCTGTAATTAGGTTTATGTCTATATATTTCCAGTTTTGAAGTAGAAGAAGACTGTTTAAAGAAAAACCATCAAACTGTTCTTCTTTATCTAGTATTCTATCCTAATCAGAAAAATAAGAAACTGGATTATAAAAAACCTGGTTCAGAAGCTTACAGGAAGACTGGAAGATGACAGGAAGTAGATTGGATGAAGATCGAGGCTAGTGTTGGACACTATCTCCTTAAAATCGATTCGTCCTCCACTGTTTGCTTCTGGATTTCTTGGACGTCGATCTCCCAGGATACAACGATCGATCTGCAGAGGGAAGGAAGCTGCAATCCCTCTGCTCTGGCGAATCTGATAGAGGTTCTCTCTGGTTTATGTAATGTAATGCAGGACTGGATGATGGAATTGAACAAAAGTCTTCTGTAGACAGAAATTCAGGAACTTCTGTCTGCAGAAGAAGAGGCAGAAAAGAAAAAACGTGTATACTGAAACTCTGACCCTACCCTATTTATAGATTTTCAACAGTCGCAACGGTTGAGTTTTCAACAGTCGCAACAGTTGGCCGTTTCAACAGTTGTGACTGTTTAACGACAATTGTTGACGGCGGCCGGTGACTGTTGGACCGCCGACCGTTGGACTTCAACGACTCTTGACTGACGGGGCGGGTGCAGGTCGAATCCATTCAAATCTGAACCCAATAGAGGCAACCCGAATCCAATAGCACCAAAAATCAAAGGCTCCTTAGCTCCTCGCGACGCACGACCCGAATCCAATAGCACCAAAAATCAAAGGCTCCTCAGCTCCTCGCGACGCTGCGCAAAGTGCGCCTCTAAAGCGCCCTAAACGCCCATTCGCCCTCGCACATGCGCGTGCGCGTGCGCGTGCGGGCGGTGCGTAGCACCACCCGTGGTGCTCAAGGTTTTCCTCTTCTTACATAAACAAAGTAAAGGAGTAAGCTACCATATTTAAACCCACATCCTTACATTCCTCTATCCCATGTGGGACTATCTTTTCATCTTCCCTTTTTGTTCCTTTGCTATGTACTCAACTTTTGAAGCCAATTTTAATTCACTTAATTCATTTAATTTGAACTAGTGAATTGGCTCAATTTAAGGTTCAAATTAGTGAATGAATTCAACAATCCCCCACATGAATGAAATGGCTTAGACTCTAATGCAAATAACCAGAGAGTGTAACAGAAAGTTACCGTATCGGGAGAGGTGGCTTTTGGCTTTGAACCTTCCCTAGTGAAATATTATCGAGTTTACTTGCGAACCAGTGAACACGATGTTTTTGAACTGTTCAGCTTTTGATGTAAATTAAGACAATAATATTCATACGACTTCTTTCAACTTTATCAGATTCTATGTTGTGTCCATTTTGGCCTTGGACAACCTGGTAATTCTGTGAGTGCTTTTAGAGAACTTAGCCTTTCTCATTCTTATAGAAGCGGCCCCTTCTCACTCACATAGATGATCTCTTATCAAGAGTATCCTGCCATACTCCACTTAGATTTCTAAGATATAAGGATCATTAAAAGCTTGGCTTATCCTAACACATTGCAGGTAATCACTATTTTACCATAGAAATGAGATAGGAAATATTTTCCTCAGTGATTCTTTCGAGTTCCCTCACAATTCGGTTGTCCCTTTGAACCTAGATCTTGGGATCTCCAGTCAGCTAGATTGGGTTGCCATTATAGAGTTACTCTTTAGTAGGCTGTAATCCCATTCCCCTCGACAACTTATATACTTGATCTCTAGTCAAGCATTTTGTTAATGGATCTGCAATATTATCTTTTAATTTTATATAATCAAGAGATATTATTCCGTTTGTAAGCAGCTGTCTTACAGTTTCATGTCTACGACGTATATGTCGTGACTTTCCATTATATAATACATTTTGTGCTCTTCCAATTGCTGATTGATTATCGCAATGGATGCATATTGCTGACATAGGTTTAGGCCACATTGGAATATCTTCTAAAAAGTTTCGAAGCCATTCTGCTTCTTCTCCACCTTTATCTAAAGCTATAAATTCAGATTCCATAGTGGATCTGGCTATACATGTTTGTTTAGAAGATTTCCAAGAGATGGCTGCACCTCCAATAGTAAAGATATATCCACTTGTGGATTTGATATCTTTTGAATCGATAATCCAGTTAGCATCAGTGTATCCTTCAATCACTGCTGGATATCTAGTATAGTGCAACTCATAGTTAGTAGTGTACCTCAAATATTTGAGTACTCTAACTATTGCTTTCCAGTGGTTCTCCCCTGGATTACTTGTAAACCTACTCAGTTTGCTTACTGAGTATGCAATATCAGGTCTTGTGCAGTTCATTAAATACATAAGACTGCCAATGATCTGAGAATATTCTAACTGTGATATACTAGCACCTATATTCTTTGTAAGATGTAGACTCATATCTACAGGTGTTTTAGCTATATCAGTATTTCCCTTGTCAAATTTTTTGAGTATCTTCTCGATATAATGTGACTGGGATAAGGTATATCCATCAGATGTCTTGGAGATTTTAACACCAAGAATAATATCTGCAATACCTAAATCTTTCATATCAAATTTCCGTGTTAATATGAATTTTACTTCCTTAATTAGAGCCACCGTGCTACCGGTGATAATCATGTCATCCACATATAAACATACAATGACATAGTTGTGCATATCCCCTTTTACATATACACATTTATCGCATTCATTATAGCGAAATCCATTTGACAACATAACTTGGTCAAACTTCTCATGTCATTGTTTAGGTGCTTGTTTAAGTCCATAAAGAGACTTAACAAGTCTACACACCTTCTTTTCTTTACCTGAAACTACAAACCCTTCAGGTTGTTCCAGGTAGATTTCTTCATCTAATTCACCGTTTAAAAATGCTATTTTTACATTCATTTGATGAATCTCAAGATTATATAATGCTGCAAAAGCAATTATTAATCTTATGGATGTTATTCTTATTACAGGTGAATATGTATCAAAATAATCTAAACCTTCCTTTTGTCTATAGCCTTTTACCACAAGTATAGCTTTGTATTTATCTATAGACCCATCAGGTTTTATCTTTCTCTTGAAGATCCATTTATAACCTAATGGTTTAGTTCCCGGAGGAAGATCCACAAGTTCCCAGGTGTGAATTTGAATAATTGATTCAATTTCACTATTTACTGCTTCTTTCCAAAAAGGAGCTTCAGGTGTAGACATAACCTCTTTATAAGTTTGAGGTTCTTTTTCTAATATATATGTTAGAAAATCAGGACCAAATGTTTTAGTAACTCTGGCCCTTTTGCTTCGTCTACATTCATCATCATTAGTTTTATTTACAGAATCAGATTCTGTATCTCTTAGAATTTCATCACAAGTCCTTTTCGGAGAACTTGATTCATGTTCTTTACTAGGAAATACATTATCAAAGAATACAGCATTCCTAGATTCAATAATAGAGTACTTATGTATCTCTGGATGATCAGAGTTAAAGACAAAGAAACGATAAGCACTGCTATTATGCGCATATCCAATGAATATACAATCAATAGTTTTAGGTCCAATTTTAGTCCTTTTCGGAGTAGGAATTGCAACCTTAGCTAGACACCCCCACACTCTTAAGAATTTATATCTAGGTGCTCGACCTGTCCATAATTCATAAGGTGTTTTCTCAAGTTTCTTTTGGGGTATTTTGTTGAGAATATAATTGGCAGAAAGCAGAGCTTCCCCCCACATGTTCTGGGGTAAACCAGAACTTATTAACATGGCATTCATCATTTCTTTTATAGTTCCGTTCTTACGCTCAGCAATTCCATTTTGCTGTGGAGTGTAAGGAGCAGTTGTTTGATGTATAATACTATGTTCTGCACAAATTTGTGCAAATGGTGACTCATATTCACCACCTCTATCACTTCTTAACATTTTTATCTTTTTGCTAAGTTGATTCTCAACTTCATTTTTGTATTGTATAAACATTTCAATTGCCTCATCTTTTGTTCTAAGTAGATATACATAACAATATCTAGTACAATCATCTATAAACGTAATAAAGTACTTCTTTCCACCTCTAGTTTGAATAGATTTTAAATCACATACATCTGTATGAATTATTTCTAAAGGTTCAGTACTACGTTCTATAGAGTGAAATGGAAGTTTAGTCATTTTTGATTCAACACATATTTCACATTTATTTTCAAAGTTTATATTAAAATTAGGCAACATATTCAAATTTATTAATCTTTGTAAAGTATAATAATTAACATGTCCTAATCTATCATGCCAAATAAAAAGTGACTCAGTCATATAAACAGAAGAATCAATTTTATTGATAACCTTAGGGACAATGGTCATTACATTTATTTTGAACAGACCATTGGTCATATACCCCTTACCTACATATACACCATTCTTTGTGAGTATAAACTTATCATACTCAAACACAAGCCTAAAGCCTTTCTTACTCAAGACTGAACCAGAGACCAGATTCTTGCGGACATCTGGTACATGAAGTACATCAGTAAGAGTAAGTTCTTTCTCCGAAATCATCTTCAGTACAATATTGCCTCGTCCTTCAACCTTGGAGGTTGCAGAGTTACCCATGTAGAGTAGTTCTCCTTCCACAGAATCATATGTGGAGAACATCCACTTGTTGGCGCAAATGTGGCGAGTAGCCCCAGTATCCACCCACCATTTCTTAGAATTGCCACCAACTAGGTTTACCTCTGAGATAACAGATGTACAGTTTACATCTACATTTGCACAAAGATTTTCTTCTTCGGCCAAATGTGCATTAGGATGCTTCTTCTTCTTCTTCGAAGAATCTGGTGCCTTTCGCACACGGAAGTCTTTTTCACGATGTCCAGGCTTGTCACAGTTGTAGCACTTGCCGTTGAATCTCTTCGAGTTACCACTCTTAGAGTCTTCACCATTGTGCTTTCTCTTCCTGTCATTAGACTTGTTGAAATTTTCCATAATATTAGCTTTAGAAATATTGTATTGATTTCCAATTTTCTTTTCAGAAAGGCGGTTATCTTCTTCAATCCTCAATCGTACAATTAGATCTTCAAGTGTCATTTCTTTTCGTTTATACTTTAGGTAATATCTAAATTCTTTCCAAGATGGTGGCAATTTTCAATTATTGTAGCCACTTGAAAAGATTCACTAATAGTCATACCTTCAGCATGAATTTCAAGAATGATCACTTGAAGATCTTGTACTTGGTTGATTACATTTTTAGAATCAACTATTTTATAATCCAGAAACTTACCGACTACATATTTCTTAGAGCCGGCATCTTCTGTATTATATTTCTTGTCTAAGGACTCCCAGAGTTCCTTAGCAGTAGCAACTGAACTATATATATTATACAGTATATTGTCCAAACCATTGAGGATATAGTTCTTACTCAAAAAGTCCGCATGTTTCCATGCTTCAACCGCCTTCACCGATTGTTGATCATCTTCAACAAGAGTAGGCACAGTCTCCTTCAAGTACTTGGCCAGATTCATTGTAGTGAGATAGAACAACATTTTCTGTTACCATCTCTTAAAATCTGAGCCACTGAACTTCTCTGGTTTCTCGTACTGGCTTGAAGGCACAGTTGGAGTAACCATGACAGGAGTTATCACAGTGGACATATCAGATGTAGTAGTCATCTGTTTCAGATATTAAAATTTATCTATCTTAATGTCTTGTAATAAATTTTAACTTTCTAATAAAACTGAAAAATAATTCAACACTCCAAATTACAAAACAAAAATTAACTATCCTTTTTCTAGAAGCAATTAAGATTACTTGTCTCCAAATCACCAAATAGAAATTTTTCAGAAGTAATCTAGATTACTAGTGATTGATGACAGTATTTTAATCTAAAATGAAATATCAGTTTAAAGATTAAATACTTTTATAACAGAGTTCTAATTGATAACAGTACTCTTAATTTATGGTATTTTGACAGAATTCAAAAAATCAGTTTTAAGAATGTAGGTTCTAAACAAAAATGTTTAAACTGTATTCTTAAAAATTAATCTAAAACAAGTACGAAGATCGATTTTAAGAATATAGGTTCAAACTAAAAATGTTTAAACTGTATTCTTAATAAGTTAATCTAAAACATGCAATGATCGATTTTAAGATTGTTGGTAAATTTTTAGGTATATGTAAAGTGAAGGTTACTAATTCTGTGATTGCAGATTGAAGCATACAGAATTGTTTTAGATTAACACAAGATGACAGATTTGTAGTTATACAGAATTGCTACTGTTATCTTGCAGGAAATTAATTCTGTAATTAGGTTTATGCCTATATATTTTCAGTTTTGAAGTAGAAGAAGACTGTTTAAAGAAAAACCATCAAACTGTTCTTCTTTATCTAGTATACTATCCTAATCAGAAAAATAAGAAACTGGATTATGAAAAACCTGGTTCAGAAGCTTGCAGGAAGACTGGAAGATGACAGGAAGTAGATTGGATGAAGATCGAGGCTAGTGTTGGACACTATCTCCTTAAAATCGATTCGTCCTCCACTGTTTGCTTCTGGATTTCTTGGACGTCGATCTCCTAGGATACAACGATCGATCTGCAGAGGGAAGGAAGCTGCAATCCCTCTGCTCTGGCGAATCTGAAAGAGGTTCTCTCTGGTTTATGTAATGTAATGCAGGACTGGATGATGGAATTGAACAGAAGTCTTCTGTAGACAGAAATTCAGGAACTTCTGTCTGCAGAAGAAGAGGCAGAAAAGAAAAAACGTGTATACTGAAACTCTGACCCAGACCTTGCGTACGTGCGAAGTGCAAAGTGCGCCTCTAAAGCGCCCTAAACGCCCATTCGCCCTCGCACACGCTCGTGCGCGTGCGCGTGCGAGCGGTGCGTAGCACCACCCGTGGTGCTCAAGATTTTCCTCTTCTTACATAAGAAAAGTAAAGGAGTAAGCTATCATATTTAAACCCACATCCTTACATTTCTCTATCCCATGTGGGACTATCTTTTCATCTTTCCTTTTTGTTCCTTTGCTATGTACTCAACTTTTGAAGCCAATTTTAATTCACTTAATTCATTTAATTTGAACTAGTGAATTGGCTCAATTTAAGGTTCAAATTCGTGAATGAATTCAACATAACAATAGATGCATTGAGAAATCAAAAAAAAAAAAAAAAAAACATGATCATTTTTGTCCATGTCTTATTTAATTTTTCGTCAAATTCAATCTTATAGTTATGATATTTGGAAACACAAGTATGAAACTGACACTTTGCATATATCTCCGTTAAATCCAGAAAAATGATAACTCTGGTTTGATCAGAACTTATCCCGATTGTCTTTAATATAAGGAGGTCAATAGCAAATGTGGTTGGAAGCTATCCTGCATATCCGGTAAATAAGGAGGTCACTAGCTTGGCGCTTACATTCAAATTATTATCTCTCACAAATTTGGCCTTCTACAAATCTCATGTGTTTACTCGAATTTAGTTTGTCATTTCAATCTTTCGATTCATTGGTTACTTTGTAATCAATTTCTATGTCAATAATCAATATAATAATAATAGTTATATAAAGCAATCACCTTGGATGTCGACTCCTTTCAGATCCAAAGTTTAATAAGTAGGTTTCATTATTGAATTAATTAACTTGATGTATTTAAAATACATATAAACGGTGATCTAATCAATAAATATGGATTTTTCAAGTAATTAGTATGCAATTACAATACAATGAATCAATATGACTCAGTAAAAATACTAAATAATTCTATATGTCGTGACTGAGTACTATGTACAGTGCTATGGGACACTAATCTTCCAGTAAGTCAAGCACATCAGAGTGTCAGCCTCCAGACCTACTAGTAGTCGTATCTGTATGCCAGAGTTGTTGATGCTCTCTATCTCTAATTTATTGATAGATCAGAAGACTTGGTGCTGTAGGGTCCTAATCTACCGATAGACCTACTGGTAGGTTCCAAGATTAGTCTCCGGACCTCTGTTCGGTCAATTTTATCCATAAAAACTCAATTTTTATTTATGTTCCTCCATAATTAAACAGTAATACAACCATATGCAAGATAAATCATGCACAAGTAAACCTTTAGATCATATTCCAAGTTACTAATACATGATATCCATGTAAAATCAATCAAATATTCATGTTTAGGATTACCAAAACACAACAATTAAATTATGGGATCCTTAAATCGGTGTGTGTATTTTGTGCATATGTGTGTTTGTGTGTTTATGTGTCTGTGTGTTTATGTGCGCGTGTGTATGTGTGCATGTGGGTGTGGGTGTGTCTGTATGTATGTGCACGTGTGTGCGTGTGTGTGTCAGTGTTTATGTGTGTGCCTGTACATGTCTGTATCTGTGTGCGCGTGTAGGTGTGTGTGCATGTAGGTGTGTGCGAGCGTGGTGTGCATGTGTGTGTGCGTGTATACGTGTACATGTGCGGGTACGTGTATTTGCATGTGCGTGCATGCATGTGTTTGTGGGATTATTGTAAATGAGTTGCCGGCTTGGTAAATTACGTAAGCTAACAGCAAAAAAAAATAGTACTTTCATTTTTATGGATCATGAGCTAAGTCTCCATACCTTCTATGGATTAAATTTCATGATTTTGGAGTTATTTGTTATTCCATCAAGAGGATATAAAATGTTATATTTATAAAAAAAAATCCAATAATTTCATCTATACACGACGGAAGGCAAAATCAGAAAAATTATCGAAAATAGTGGAAACGGACTGAAACTCAAATACCTCACATGAGCTGTCTGCTTATATATATATATATATATATATATATATATATATATATATATATATATATATATATATATATAATTACAGTAGATGAGCCGCCAGCTCAGGAAAAATTACGTGAGCTAAACTATAATGATCCAATAATTTTCCTTCAATTTTTTTTTAACAATTACTATCTCTATCTCCTTAACTTCTTTCGGATTAAATTTCATAAATCTTGAAGTTCATTTACTCTTTCATCAAATGCATACAAAATGTTTTATTCATTAAAAATTGTTAATTTTGTGTTAACTTGATGGAAGACCAAATCAAAACTAAAACCCAAGAAATTGAGTATGAGTGAACCCTATGGGGGTCAAGATCATAATCCAGAATAATTTTTTTTTAAAAAATTATTGGAGATAGTGGAAATGAACTGCAGCTCAGGTAATTTGCGTGAGCTGTCAGCTCATTTTCATATCTCTATATATATATATATATAACTGTTTTTAGTTAAATAAATGAAAGAAAATGATAAGAAATTTTTTTTTGAAAGTACAATGTCGTCTAACGAGGAACCCAATCCATTTTCGATTTACTCGAGAGTGATTTTTATTGTTAGATTTGTCTTCACGGACCGATCTCGCAAAATTTCTAGCGGCAAGTGGTTTGGTAAGCACTTTATGATCGCTAGGCTGAAGTTATTTGTAAAGCCATTTGCATATGGGCTTATGATCAATTATTTGTGGGCTTCGTTGGGCTGCGTTTGCACTCCCATGTCCTATTTCCCCTTTTCTTGTATATTTCCATAATCAGTTCAATATAAATTGTAATGAAAAAAAATATTATAAAAATCACCTCATGGACTTTTTCCATTTAATATGATACTTTTTATAAATTGATTTATGGAATATGTCATGAAAAGTAAAATGTAAAGTTGAGGGAGAGTACACTTTCTGCGAATACAGTACCTTTTTATGGATTGATTTATAGAAAGTGGATATTATGAAATTGGAATTTGGATTTAACGTTTTTTATATTGAATCTGCTGAAACTTATCATTTTTCCTTTTTAATTAATATTTTTTTAATAGAAGAGAGGTTAATTAGTTCATGGTGAATATATTCCTTTTCTTTTTCGTTAAATAATTTCCATAAAATAATCAATACAAAGTTAGAGACAACTTTGTGATTACTTTCTATAATCATTTTTCATAAAACAATTAAGAAAAGAAAAAACTGTTGAAATTTGGTGGGCCCCATTAGTCTAAGTTCCATCTTTTTCATTTTTCCGTAAACCAATCACTTTCTATGAATTAATCAGCTCTGAATTCATTTCCAAACGCACGGTTTAAGAAAAGCTTTCACAAGAATAATTTAACAAAGTGAAAAGTTTATTAACACGAGGAATTGTTCTCATGAAGAAGAACCTTCCGATCTTATAATTTCACTAAATTTACTCATAAATGTTACTCTGCACCGTTAGGTGGAAAGAAAAGTGAAAACTTATTAGGAGACAATTCTTTTTTTTTTTTTTTTTATGTTACGGCGGAAGCTTATTATGTTATATTAACGAGCCAATAATGAAATAATGCGCCTATCCGTCCCCACTTCAAAATCAAAGTGATAACGTTACTCTCGTCTGTCTAAGCTAAACTATATGTAAATTACGATCCTTTATTGTTTCCATCAGACTATAAGCATGAAACCATCTGTCGGTTAATTTTTAATCTATTTTATTTAATATTTTAAATTAAAAATAAAATTTTTATTTTTTTAGTATAAAGTTTTGATCAAAGAAGACCAAAAATTAACACGTGGACTTGCCTATTACCGTTCTAACGGTAAGAACAACCAACAAATCCTGCAACACTCTTGCGCCCCCATATATGCAAGGTGTCCCAAGCTGTTGCACACCTTAATATTTGCAGAGGTGAGATCGACAACCTCTTATGGCTATTGACATACAGGGTGACTTATAGAAACAAGGGTTAATTACAGTCAGACCTGCTTTAGTATTGGGGATGTATAACTTAAAACGCCTAAAATTTAAAACTCTCAAAAAATCCCCTAGACTTAGTTATTTTCACTCTCATTTTTTATTAAAGTGCACTCTTGTCCTTCAAATTTCTATTCTACCCTCACCCCTCCATTTAACCAACACACTTGTAAAAGGAGGAATGAGGGTAGAATAGAAATTTAAGAGACAAGAGTGCATTTTAGTAAAAAAAGAGAGTGAAAATAACTAAATCCATGGGGTTTTTTTGAGAGTTTTAAAACTTCAGGGATGTTAAGTTACACATCCCTAATACTATAGCCAGTCTAAGTGTAATTAACCCTAGAAACAAAGTAAGTTGTTTATGTTATTCATCACATAATCAATCATTTTATCATTTGATTCTCTTCTCATTAGCATGTTAGCTCTCGAAATGTTTTTTTTTTTTCCCATGAAACTTTGGATATTTGCTTACATGTCCTAGCTCGAATTGAATGATCGACATATGATTAAAAAAAAAAAAAAGGAAGAGTATTTATGATCATTTAAGGCAGTTAAAAACTACTCATGTGAGATTGCAAAAGAATAAAATCCTTGGTGTTTGCTTCATCTTCTTCACCTTCGGCCCAATCTCAACTTCTCCCTCCAAATCATTTGCTCACAAAAAATAAAAATAAAAAAAAACAATGTGGGTGCGAGTTATAAATTAATAAGGAAAAGGAGTGAAGATAGAGAATTTTTTTTTAAGGAGAACTTGTTAGTGAGCAAATTGAGTAGCAAGGGGTTATGTTCACAAACCCGATAGTCCCTTTCAATTCCTATTGATTAACTTCATAAGGATTTTTGTGGTATTTAAAGTTTATGTTTAAAATGTTTTTAGGATATTGGTCCTTAACAAACTGCATATTCATATATTAATCCCTAACAAATTGTTATTTTAATATTATCGCTCATGAGTCCGTTATGTTAAAAGTTATTTCTAAAGAATAATATTATGATCACTAATCATCGACTATTTAATGACTATTGACCTTAACTATTCATTCTCCACGTATGGAATGACTTTCAACTTAAGATACTCATAACAAGTAATTCTAATAATATTAGGGATCCAAAAAATAATTTATCAAGAATTAATGTCTGAATATGAAGTTTATTAAGGACCATTGTCTTAACAATTCTGTTTGCTTGGAAAAATCAAAACTAATAAAAACTAAGGAAAAACTCGTAACTTTTTAAAATTGAAAATTACAAGAGATAGAGACAGCTCTTCTAAAATAATAAATGAGAACTAGTTAACCATTATTAAAACAACTCAATAAAAATCACGACTTTCTCTGAATCTAGAAATATATTAGTAATGGAAACCTAAGGAGAGCAACTCTTTGGCTCCATTGACGATCCAATAACACTCTTGACTTGGAAATTGTAAGGAAGATCATAAAAGAGATAAGAGAAAGTTTAATTGTTAGATGCGTACTGTAAAAATATAACAAGAAATCCTTTGCAGCGATATGAATCATCTTCTAAACGAGCTTAATATGAAACCTCTCTCCTTTAAATGTAGCAGTGGGAATTTAGTGGAAATTTGATGAAGGTGATGACCTTGTTGATGTGAAATCTCTTCTATAATGGCTCCTTCAAAATTTCTTTAATTGTTGGATCCCTCATAGTTGGATCTCATGGGATATGTATTGAGTTTCATGGATT
>JAYEPQ010000016.1:29715940-29853440 GCA_036321105.1 Dracaena cambodiana
CATCTAACATGTTCAATTGAATATCATATTCATGATTGAATGTAGAACATGAAGATGAATAGCTCATAAAAAAGGATCAGATGAAGAACTCTCTTGGGACTCTTGATTATATGCAAAATTAGATTGATTTATCTATTCACAATTGTAATTTTGTGTATAGAAAGAGTTTGTAGGTTTATTATATACGGTGTGAAATTGATTATGACCTAGTCCTAACAAACTTCCTATTTATGGATACTGATAATAATTATGATATGGATCACGATAATGATAGCAACCAATTGGATTTTGAAATATTTTTTTTAAATTTTTTTTGAAGAAGGTGGACAGGAAAAGAGATGGAAAAAAAAAATTTAATAAAATGAATTTTTTAATATTTTTTATTTGTATTTTTTACAGAATCAGGGATAAATACAGAATCACACAAAATTTGGGGGAGAAAGTTTCTAAAATTGCCGCTAATTAGTGGCAATTGCAGCTATTTAGCGGCAAAACCAGGGAGTTTAGCTCCCTGATTTTTGCAGTGCTCTTTTAAGACTCTTTTATTACTTTTTTCTTCTTGTATCTGAAGTTCCAGATCCTTGCACACTCAACATGCACTATTAACTCGTAACACATTAGAAAAAACAAGAAAAACACCGTCGATTCCCGGCAACGACGCCAAAAACTTGATGTGATAATTTAACTGCAAGCGTACAATATCGGTGTAACGCTATACAGGTCGTCCCATAGAGATCTCGGGTGTTTTGCGATTCTTACTAATTCTATAGTCTAACGGACTAATAAAGGATTTTAAATCGGATTTGAGAGTTATTCTAATTAGCTTAGGATATAGAATCCACTAGTTTTCAACTATATATTAACTTCTATTATCTTATTCTATCATAAAAATTTGATCTTTTAGTTTAATCTTTATTTAAAGTGCCCTAAGCATGAGCTATCAAGTGGTGTGCAAGCATAACTCATAAAAAAAAACTACTTTTTATAAAAATAAATTAAATCATTAGATAATTTTATGAATAAAATGAAAACCAATAACTCCAAACCTTAATTATGTATAGGCTATCAAGAAATTTAACTCAAATATAACCTATCAAAATATTAATATTCAAGTTCTTATATTTTAATCTTTTTCATAGAAAAATCATGTCTTTATTTATTTTATTTAAGAAGAAAATTCTAGAGAGTAATTAAATGGTGGATTCTAACTTCATCTACATTCTAGAGCTAAGCTAAATTAGCTACTCATATTTCTAACAAGCAAAATCAAATTTTTATTCATAAAAAGCAATTAAATCTAATTTAGAAAGCAAATAAATCTAAACTAGAAAGCAATTAAAATAAATTAACTAAGAAAAAATTAAAGAGTAAAGAGAATTATCTCTGGAGTCTGGTATTATGGCCATCACCCCTTCAACAAAACCATAATTTTATTAAATTAAAAACGAGTACAAACTATATCCTAATTCTATATTAACTACTGCATAAAAAATTTTAGAATACAAGGATACGGTCAATATATAGGTTTCAGAAATCAAACCCTAATTCTAATACAACTGAAAAAATAAAAAAATTACATCGAAGCCCTCGAAGAAAACTCAGCCTGTGGGACACTCTTTGTGCCGTTAAATGGCAGCAAAATGCGGCCAATTGGCTGCAATAATATAAGAAAATTGCTTGAATTTTCTTCTGCATGAGTCTCGTGTCTTGTAATTTTGTCTATCCTAACTGTATTTGATTTTGACTCTCTGAGGTATTTTAATCTTATAGTTTTGCTCTTTTTAAACTCTTTTTCGGGTTTTGTTTCCTAATCCAGCTCTGATTTCATCCTATCTCCTTGTATGAATTGGATTAGCTGAAAAACAAACTAAAAATACCCGAGTATCACTTATTTATATATAAAAAATAGATAAAATATGAGAGAAAAATATAATATATAATACTAATCAGGACCCCATATGGACTGTCATCTACCTAAACAACCTACTCAAACTATAATCAGAATCACGGTTGAATGTAGAAGATGATTGTGCCGGAGTGCTTTCAGAGGAATATTTTTAGAGAACATTCATCTCTAGTTCAGAGGTAGAAATATAGCCTAAACTATACTTAGTTTTGCTATAGTAGTTGATACTTTTTACCTTTTGACACGCATGACTGTAGGAGAAGTATCCTCCCGTGGTTGAACCATAATCCTTCACCCTTTGCAAGATCATATCCCATTGCTCTCATCTCTTACAAGAATTTGACATATAACAATCAAATATAAAATGTCTGAGTCTTCACTTGAGCTATTTAGAGCTGATTTGGGTTAAGGGTGGCTTTCTCAAAGATTATAGGGTGCTGGTTATGCCTTGCTCGTACAACGAACATGGCACCAGTTTCCTCTTTAATGCATTGACTGATTGAGTTCGAGTAAACCGGTAATACCGATATCTTTTTAAATTTCTTAATTGTCACATGATGTGAAAAATCTATTGTAAGCGTACAGTGTCGGTTGTAGTGATTTACAGGTCGTTCCCACATGGATCTAAGGTGTTTTTGCATTCTCGCTAATCCTATTATTCTAACGGACCAACAAAGGATTCTAAGTTAAATTTGAGTTATTCTAACAGACCAACTAACTTTCCAACGGGCCGCAACGACTACTTTTTAAAAAAAAATAACTTCCGTTAGGTTGTGCCCAACATGTGCTAGGCACAGCTCGGCCCGCCCGGGCCGAGCCGTGCCAACTGCTCGGGTATCCCCGGCTTGGGCATGACCCGTATGAGCTGTGTCGGGTACGTGCCAGGCTGAGCATACTCAATGAGCCGCCTGACCCATTTGTCACCCCTAAAAACTCTATATTTAAGTTTGGGAGAGAGAGCAGAGAGAAGGGGTGCATATATTGCCTTTAGAGTCTGTGCTGAATCTGGGTCCTTACCTTTGCTTGGTGTAGTGGGGTTTTATTTGTACCTTTTAAATAGGTTCTAAGGGGCATACTAAGAGGTGTGGGCTTGAGAAAGGCAGACGGTGGATCGTAATACTGACCGTTAATGTCTAGTTTGGATGTTGGATGTAGGATTTTTGAAATTTGGTTTCACAAATATTAGAAAGCTGGAGTTTGTATACAAACTCTAATTTCGTATACAAACTCTAATTTCGAAGTTGAGCTTTAGATTGTGGGGTTTCGGGAAATTAAAACCAATTAAAATCGAATTTCAGAAACTCTATTTCAAGTTCCAAAAAGATATTGTTTTAATAATAAAGTTTTATGCTAAAACTTATAAAAATCCAGTTTTGTTAAGTAAAATTGGACTGCAAACTAGTTATAAATCTTTAGCTTTCGCATAGTAAGCAACAAGGAGAGTACTGAGGAGAGAGCAATGGGGATGAATGAGAAGGTGAGATTTTGGACTTCTTTTTGTTAATTTTTAATTCTTAATTGTTTTTTTACCTTTTCTTTGTCACGTG
The DNA here is from genome assembly GCA_036321105.1 of Dracaena cambodiana. NCBI lineage: Eukaryota > Viridiplantae > Streptophyta > Magnoliopsida > Asparagales > Asparagaceae > Dracaena > Dracaena cambodiana. The sequence goes on from JAYEPQ010000016.1 coordinate 29,719,394, forward strand.
TTGTAGTTCTTTTTTCTTTTTTTTTGTTATTTTGTTTTTGCTTTTGTAGATGCAACCTTTGTTTTTAGTATGATGTTAAATTAACCTTTTGACTTGAAACTATATGAAATATCTGCTTTCAGATTATGTTTGGTTCTAAAGAAATATATTTAAATTGCTGCCAAAATTCCATTATGATTGATAAAACCATGAATCCAGAGAGTGAAAAATAGTTTTGTACTATGAGGCGTTAATAAACTGTACAATGATTATTCTTTTATAGGTGCAACATAAAAGACAAAAACAAGATAATATAATTTTTAAACTAAATATATAAAATCCTCAATTATCACAATCAGCCTAGTTAGAAATATTTGATAAATATACTAATTTAGGAAGATATTCTGAGATATGTTAATAAATTAGATGATTTGCCAAATATCCTAATTTAGGAAGATATCCTAAATTAGTGAGATATGCAAATATCTCCTCTAAAACTCAAGATGTTTTGAAAAACACCAACTTGAATTTGGAAACGAAATTATGATGATGACCAGGTGGATAGGTCTTAGTGAAAAGAGAAAGTGGACAATCAAGAGAATCAGACGTAATGGATGATATGAGGATGATCTAAAAATGTTATGGATTGAGCAGCAATCCGGCGACGGCCACAGACAACGAGAAAATAGGGACAGCGGTGATGCTAGCAGCGAAGCCGACGTTCCTGGTATTGTCAGGCAATGGAGCCGCCTCGTCGACAGAAGACGGAGGTGGCGGAGTTGGTAGAGACAAGATCTTTAGTACAGGAGACGGTGACGGAGTAACAGATAAAGTCACCAAAAGAGGAGAAGAGATAGCAAAGGCGGTGCCTTTGAAGGAAATGAGATGGCAAAAATGGCGCCTTTGAAGATGGCGACGATAATGGAGCAGGAGCAGAAAAACGACACATTAGATTTTTGGCGACGGAATAGCAGGTAGAGTTACCGTGGTACGAGACGGAGATGATGAAGGTGGTGCTTTTGAAGATGGCCGTGACGATGGAGTAAGAGCCAAAAACAACACATTAGATTTCGGCGACGAAGTAGTTGGTGGAGTCATCGGGGCACAAGACGGAGACGGCAAAGGTGGAGGACAACGATGATGACAGAGCAACAGATGGTTGCAGCGAAGCAGGAGCCACCATAAGCGTAGAAGTTGCAGCCGACGATAGCGAGGCAATGGATGGCGTGCTGGAGGCCATAGCAGGGGCTACGACTGCGACAGATGCAGTGCCGATGCCAGCAAGTAATGAAAGTGCCGTCACAACTGTAAAAATAAAGGACGACTTGCTTGATCCTTCAAATATTTGAGAATTTTTTGATGGAGATGTTGAGAGTTGCAGTGACTATGACGAAATCAGTAGAATGAACATGACGAGTTTTCTATGCAAGTCGATTGATTAAGGCATGGGTCAAATACCGGATCGAGGTGCAATGTCAGATATTGGGTCGAGGTACGGGCAAGAGAGCTCAGAACATAAAGAAGTCAGACCTCAGACTGACTCTGATACTATGATAAAACCATGAACAGAGAGAGTGAAGAATAAGTTTGTATATTGAGGTGTCAATAAACTGTATAAAGACCATTTTTTATAAGTGAAAGAGGCAACATAAAAATGCAAAAACAGGAGAATATATATTTTGATGTTAATTACATAAAATTCTCAATCATCATAATCAACTTAATTATGGATATTTGATAAATATACTAATTTAGAAAGATACCCTAATATATGTTAATAAATTAGAGAATTTGTCAAATATCATAATTTAGTAAGATATTCTAAATTAGTGAGATATGCCAATAATGATGATTATGATTATAATTATTTATTTTGAGTAAAAAAAATATAAAGATGATTTATAGTTATAATCTTATTATGATTGTAATTATTTATTTTGAGGAAAAAAATATAAAGATGATTTATAGTTATAATCAATAGAACTTAAAAATGATCTTATATACTAGAAAAAGAAATATAGAAAAGGTCTTGCATTTCTCCATTTGCGAGACAACATACATAAATTTAGTACTATTCTAGTATTATTTCCTTTCGGAGTAAAAACTGTTCCGCATAATTTATTTAATTGCGAGTAATGACTTGTGGAAGCTCGAATAGAAATTCCTATTTCTTTTTTGAACCATATACTAAACTAATTGATCGAGTTTGTATAGAGGATAATCTCGATTTAGTAAATTGTCTCCTCCTTTATAAAAAAGAAGCTATTACTGCGAAACAAATCATGTTTTAAATTTTTCAGAAAAATAAAAAAATTATGATTACTTTTTGCCCCTTGCAACCAGCGGGCAATATTTTCGGGATGCATCTCATACTTTGTAATTTTTCGAACACAATAATTTCTCTATGTTGCTGGATTTAGATTCTTATAAGCGTATTATAGTAATTACAGTCAGATCCTCCATAATATTGGGGTTGTGTAACTTAACACTCCTGAAATTTAAAACTCTAAAAAAAATCCTGATCATCATAACGGTGTGAACTAGACATGAATTAAGAGGGCATGTGATGTGCACGTGTTATAAAAAGTCAAAAATACCCTTAGGAAATATGAGAAGTAGCAGCACCTGCTGTTATTAGTTGCTGCTTGCTGCTGCTGTTGTAGCAGCTATGCCTGTAAGCTACTGCAGATGTTGCTAGTAGCAACTAAGAGAGATTAAGAGAGTAAAGGAGTTAGAGTTAAGAAATTAAAGATAAAATGTAAGAAAAATCATACTCAAATTTTAAACTTAATAGAGTTTCATACACAAAAAATCCAAAAAAATAGAAAGGGATGGGATTAAGAGAGAAAGTGGGTGCGGTGAGTGACAGAGAGAGGGAGAGAGGAGTGAGAGGGGGAGAGAGAGAGTGTGTGTGCTAGTTAAAAAAAGAGATGGAGATAAAATATATATTAGAGTTAAGAAGTGCACTTTAGTATAAAAGGGGAGTGATAGTAACTAACCTCTCACTAACAGTATTAAAAGTTCAAGACTTCGAGATGTTAAATTACACACCCAAATACTATCCGTGTGTTTCTTTCTGTAATTAACCCTTTAACATTTTTCACAAACTAACCCACATTATATTTAGCGGAAACAAACTTTAAAAGAAAAAAATCTGAACCGTCTACCTAGCTAGATGGGTGGCTGAGATTCTAGTAACGATCATCTATTATAATCCTGTGGTTAGAAGAGAAGCAAGCCACGGTGGCTTTCTCTCCTGAGCAAATTCCAAAAAAACCACCATACATCTATTTATTAACTGTTTTGTCATTGCTTGCTCATCACTGAAGTCAAAAGTAGACTCATCTGTAAAATGTTCATATTTAAGGGTATCGATAGAAAGTGAATTTCCCCAGAAGCCCAGAATCCTGCCATCAGAACTCTTTCCTTGCGTTTTATTAAAATTTCTCTTCCCCTTTCATTGCTCTCAAAAATTCGTTTTCGTCTTTTTGATTGAAGGTTAGGGTTTTGCGCTTCTCTCCATTCCCGTAATCCAAACTCGATTCTCCGTTGGAAAACCATCATTTTCGCCGTCAATCGCCGTCGAATCTAGGGTTTCTATTCACCCGGTGAGAATTGAAAGTTAGGGTTAGGGTTTCAGTTGCATCGACGTAATGGGTGGGAGAACTGTGGTCTCTGATGACGAAGGTGAAAATTTTTCTTCTCGCCATCGATTCGTCTCAAACTTCAGACTTTTTATGGATCTTTTTTTTTTTCTGGAATTTGTTATGCAGACGAGATCGAGGAGGAAGAGGACGGAATGGAGGTAAAAGAGGACGGCGATCTCGGCGGGAGAGACGAGGACGACGATGAAGAAGACGAAGAGGGTAAAATTTGAACCTTTTTGAGGTTTCTAGGGTTGGCATTCGTTTTCTGTTAACAATTTTGTGTTTTGTGTTGATTGTTTCAGAGGAGGGCCAGGATGAGTACGAGAAAGATGGGTTCATAGTTGACGATGTTGAGGATGAGGATGAAGACGATGAAAAGGATAAGAAGGATGATAGCGATGAAGAGCGGCACAGAAAGAAGAAAAAGAAGAAGAGACGGTAAATTTTGTGCAGATGATGTTGGCATCTTTTCTTAAACTTGAAATGTCTAATTTATGGTGATGTCACTGTTTATACAGAGAGACCGAGAGAAATTATGAGCTTGATGAGGATGATTACGAGCTGCTTCAGGATAATAACATCACTGGCTTTCACCGGCCAAAACCCGTAAATTTCTTCTCTGCGTGTTCATTTTAGTTCCATGAGTAGTTGCAATTAATTTATGAAGGCACATTGTTTTGGAAACCTGCCTTCTTAGTGTAATGCTAATTGATGATTGTTTTTTGTTAATAGTTTTTTTTTTCAAGTTTAATATAATTACTTTCCATGTTTAATAAAATTATTAGAAATCACAAAATTGAACCCTTTGAGAAAAAAAAGAGAACTTTTCAGATATATAGCTTCATTATAAACCTACTGCTGCAAATATATTCTTGTGTTTATTAGTTGGGGTTATGGTTTGGTCTTCCATCTTGGGTTCGGTTCTTTGCATACTGAATTGCTTTGGCTTGATCCCTTACCCAGCATTTTTGAATTTTTCTTCATGTTTTCTGGATGTGGGTGTGTCTTGCACTTGCTTATGTTTGCTTGGAAATATGACAGGGTAGCAAATTTAAGCGCTTGAAGAAGGCAGGAAGGGATTCAGGTGTAGGAGAGAGGTCTGGGTTTTCGGACGAAGAAGAATCTGACAAGAATAGCCGTGGTGGCCGCAGGACAGCTGAGGAAAAGCTTAAGCGCAGTTTGTTTGGTGATGATGAAGGCAATTATCTCTCTTTACTTGTTCTCTATATTTCGTTCTAATGTTTTTGGGTACAGAAAGTCATGGAAATGTTTCCTCCAGGGCCACCACTGGAGGATATTGCTGAAGAACAGGAGCAACCAGAAGAGGATGATGAAGAGATTGGTGACGAGGATGAGATGGATGACTTTATTGTCGATGAGGAAGATGTTGATGAGCATGGTGTTGTTATGAGGTAAGACCTACTAACTTTTATTTCTGTTTATGGTTTTAGTCCCCTTACTCCTTAGGTGGTTATTATAGGCGGAAGAAGCCCAAGAGAAAGAAGGTGAGACAAGCACCAGGTGTTTCATCAAGTGCTCTGCAGGAAGCTCATGAGATATTTGGTGATGTTGATGAGCTTTTGTTGTTGCGGAAGCAAGGCATCGCAAGGGCTGCTAGTGATGCTGGTGATTTTGGGGAGAAGAGGTTGGAAGATGAGTTTGAACCATTTATTCTTTCGGAGAAGTATATGACCCCAAAGGATGATGCCATTAGAGAAACTGATGTACCTGAGAGGATTCAGGTACTTACAGCATTCAAATACTTAGGTTGAGAATACATTATGGTTCTAGTTTCTATATTTTAACTCTCTGAAATGTCTCTTCCTTGCAGTTGTATGAGGACATTACTGGATCTCCTCCAACTGATGATAAGAGTATAGACGAAGAGAGTGCATGGATACATGGGCAACTACTTGCTGGTGGTGCCATTCCACATCAGATCGCTGAAATGCAGGTGATCAAGGAGAATCAAATTGATAAGGAAGACATTGGGCGTGTCTTAACAATGATGCATGTGCAGAAATTAGATGTAAGGATCTTTTTATTTTTCTTGTCGATTATTTAGAAGCTTCTCATAGTTACATTTTTCTATGCATATTTTCCTAACACATTTATGTCCTCTTTTTTCTGCTTCAGCTTCCTTTCATTGCCATGTACCGGAAGGAGTATTGCCTTAGTCTATTGAAGGATTCAGAGGGGCTGCCAGAGGGTGGAGAAGATAAACCTAGAATAAGGTGGCATAAGGTATGATGTTTTATTATTCATAATAAGCTCAAAATTGTATTGCCTTTGGTAATTAGCCAATTCACTAATTGGTGAGGAACTGCCCATTCTCTCTCTCTCTCTCTAAATATATGTATTTTTTTTTCCAGTTTCTCTGGGCTGTTCATAACTTGGACAAAAAGTGGTTACTTCTTCAGAAGAGGAAGAGTGCTCTTCAGATGTATTACAGCAAGCGTTTTGATGAGGAATCTCGAAGAATAGATGATGAAACGAGACTTGAATTGAACCGGAAAATTTTTGACTCCATTTGTAGAGTTCTTAAAAATGCCAATTCTGAAAGAGAGGTTGATGATGTTGATGCCAAGTTCAATTTGCATTTCCCTCCTGGTGAAATTGAGGTGGAGGAAGGGCAGTTTAAAAGGCCAAAGCGGAAATCATTATATAGTGTTTGTCATAGGGCTGGACTATGGGAAGTTGCGAGCAAATTTGGAGTTACGTCTGAGGAACTTGGTTCTTATTTAATGAAAGAGACAACGGTATGTATATGTTTCTGTGATAGCTATTATCGCCTGTGACATGTTCTAAACAGAAACTAATATTCTGAATTTCACTTCTTTTTAAGAGTACTGACTTGGAAGACGGGACAGAGACTCCTGAAGAAGTAGCTGCAAATTTTACATGTGCCATGTTTGAGACTCCGGAGGATGTGCTAAAAGGTGCTCGACACATGGTATGAATTCATGTCTTTACATTTGGAATTTTTTTTTCCTGTCAATTGCATCCCACTTTTTATTCACCACTCCATTTATACAACTTCCACAAAATGTCAATAGAAAAATCTTTGTTTTCACTCGGTATACTTATTGGCTTGTTGCCTAAGTTGAATACAATATTGAAAATAATGCGTTATGAAACCCGTTATATTGTGTTACGTAACCTAACGGAACCCCAACGCTACGTAATAACTGGAAATAACTCAATGTACCATAACAATACGTTTTTTATGTTATTATATGTTATATTATGTAACATTACGTTAAATTACGTTATATTACGTTATTTATAATTATCTTTTTAGTAATTTCTATATTGTTGTTGATTATTATTTTGATTATTAGCGAATTGCTGTTATTTCATTAGTTGATTAGTTGTTGGCTTGATTGATTGCTTGTGAAATTGCTAATTTGTTAATTTGCAATTGTTTTCTTGTTTACTTGTAATTTCTCTCTGATTGCTAAAATATCTTATTTGTTGATTATATTGAATTTTTAAGCGAACTGAAATCAACAATTACAAATAAGATAAATTGAACATTACAAAATATAAATTATAACAATGATAATAACTGGAATTAAAATAAAAAATTAGAATATTGTTTTCTTATTTAAATGATGACTAGAATTACGGTTGCAGACTTAACATATTTATGAAGATAAATGTGAAAATTATTGTAAAATTTAATATAAAATTATTATAGATTACGATTATAAAAAGATTTTATATTCTTTTTTTAGATATTTTAAATTTATATTTTAATTTATAAAAAATATTTTATATAGTTCATATTTATTTTATTAAATAAATAGGAAATTGCATAACCTTATGCGTTACGTTATATGCGACATAATCTAACAGAGGCGAAACGTTATGTTACCGTTATCTCTATTTTAAACGTTGGTTGAATATTACTACATATAAGTTTAACCTTCTTTTCCATCTTGCTACAGGCTGCAGTTGAGATCGGGTGTGAACCTAATGTGAAGAAACGTGTCCGCAGTGAATTTATGGATAATGCTGTTGTCTCTACAAGCCCTACACCGGAAGGAAATTTGACAATAGACGTTCACCATGAGCTTGCAGGTGTGAAGTGGCTTCGGAATAAGCCTCTGTCGAAATTTGTAGATGCACAATGGTTGCTTATTCAGAAAGCTGAAGAAGAGAAGCTCCTTCAAGTTACTATAAAGTTGCCTGAATCTGTTCAAGAAGAATTGCTAAATGATGCTAAAGAAAATTATTTAAGTGATTTTGTCAGCAAGTCTGCTCAGCTTTGGAACGAACAACGTAAAATGATTCTCCAAGATGCCTTTTCAAACTTCATCCTTCCCTCGATGGAAAAAGAAGCAAGAGTTCTCTTGACAGCTAGAGCAAAGAATTGGCTTCTTATGGAATATGGAAGACATTTGTGGAGTAAGGTTTCTGTTGCTCCTTATCAGAAAAAGGAGACTAACAATGACACCGAGGATGAGTCAGATTTAAGAGTCATGGCTTGCTGTTGGGGACCTGGAAAACCAGCGACTACTTTTGTCATGTTAGATTCAGCAGGGGAAGTGGTAGATGTTCTATATGCTGGTTCTATTAGTGTTCGATCTCAGGCTGTTGCTGAGAAACAACGCAAGCAACTTGACCAACAGCGTCTCTTGAAATTTATGACTGATCACCAACCACATGTTGTATGCCTGGGAACTGCAAATTTGTCTTGCAGACCGCTGAAAGATGATATCTACGAGGTAAATTATATAATTTTAAGATTGTGATCCAACATGAATATAATTCTTGACATTTTTTTTTAGTTTTAACACACAATTCATGTGCGCTATCATGTGTTTTATGAAAATATGCAGTTTTCATTGTCATCATCCAGGTTCTTAAGCTACCATGTTCAGCTGCTGCTGCATGTTCTCTATTCATGTCAAGTAGTTGACATACTGCTTGAAGCATCTGTGTCACATGTGCTTGTCTTGTGATGTCTAATTCTGACACAATGTGGTTATCTATACCCCCTTTCAGACCTGTACATGTAATCCTGTTCTTAATTGTTTGGAGGATTTGAAGCTATTTGTTAACTCAAAATAAATACTAATAATTCAAGTTCGTCTGATTTTTGAAAAGAGAATAAAAGCAAAGCAAACTGTCAGCCCTTGAGAAAAGTGAGATAAAAGTTTTCAAGGCAAGATTATAAGCTTAATAATGAATGTTTTTTTTTAGCTAAAAAAATAATGAATGTTCTTTTTATTCTGAAACTCTGTAGGTGTAGGCCTATGATGTATAACTAAAGGTAAAAACAATTTAGTTTTCTGCATTCTTAATATTTGATCTAATATGTATCTACTGTAGATGAGAAAGGAGCAGATATGATGGATAAAAGTTATGATTTTCTGCTATGGAGAATTTAGTGGTATGATTGGTGTTTATGGTGATTGTGTAATGGAAAGTTATGGACATGGATCAATGTGACATTAGAAGAAGAATAGCCAATGTAGGCACCAAGAGGGGACTTTTCTCGTTCTCACAGTTGGTCAAGTGCCTCCTAGTTCGGTTGAAGGCAGAGATGGAGCAAGAAAAATGGGGAGGGGGGTAGGGGGTGGGGAAAACTATAAACAGAAGAAAATACTTCACCATGGGAAATTTAGTATTAGCTTTCCTAGGAATAGTGTAAGCTTCATAGGTTAGAGATTATTGGCCATGTAGAAAATAGTCAAGCCAACGTGTTGGGTCCTTAAACCAGTTCCCACTGCAGAGATTTTGGTTTCATCTGGTGAGATACAGTTTAGAAACTTAATTCAGAAGGGGTCAACCAATTCCTGGTATTTAACCAGAAACTAGGTGGTTAAACAAATGTCAATTACAACAACAGCAGCAGCAACTAAGCCTTTATCAGAAGTACTTGGGATAGGCTAGGCTACATGAACCAAAAGAGAATTACAACTGATCGATAACATAGATGATCCTTCTCTACTCATTCTTATGAGCAATATGTTCTCATATAAACAAATGTCTATCATTATTATTCTTTTTTGTTTACTTGCATTTCTGTTATGCCATGCTTCTTGAGTTGCATTCATCATGAAACGAAAAAACTTGTGCTACTTAAGGTCTTTGATTGGGCATTTTGGAAGATGGAACCTAGCCAACCAGGGACCTGATGATGAATTGTGAAGTTATTTCCTGATACGGATACTGTTTGTGGGAGGTTAATGCATATGGATCTGAAATTTTGTGAAATTTGGTGTATTGACGTGCTAAATGGTTGAATTAGGCTGATTTTTTTCACCTATTGCTGGCATCGGTGATTCAATATGGATACTAGACATGGATGCAATAGTATATGGATAAGCAGCTGGTAAGCAGACAGGAAATTTTAAGCATTCGGGATGCAAACACTTCGGATATATTATGGATACTCAATAAACACATAGTAACACTGGTAGCAGTGAAATAATTAAATAATGTATTACATTAAGATATTATAATTAAGTCTAAATCAGTAGTTATGTGAACAATCGTCATTGTATGTATACTCCATTGTTCCAAAAGCTGGGTGGAATTGGGGCATTGGCCGCCTAGTTGGCGATCATTGTTGCCATGATGCTCTGTCAGATTTCCCTTTTTGTAGGCGGCTGAGAGGGCCTGCATTATCACCGGGCCTCCTTCGGGGGTGGTTGGTGCTGGGGTTACATGAGGGCGACGAGAACACCAGTAAGTCCATTTCTTTTTATTTCATCTCCCTTTCTTTATTTTTTTCTTAATCAATTTTCAGGCACCACCTAGGTAGCTGGACAGTGGGCAATGGCCTGGTCTGCCCTTGGTGCCTTTTAAAACATGCTATAACGCTATCCTCTATTAAAAAGTGGGAAAATCATATAAATTTCATTATAAATCAAATTAGGTTATTAACCCAATTATCTTGATTGTCTACTTACACATTTATACTCTAAGAAGTCTCAAATACAAATTGAAATTTAGGTGTGCTAAAAGGAGTATCTGACGAATACTACACTAAGTGGTTGTATATCGGATTGATATATCTCCTCTTGGAGTATTTGTCCGACATAGTATGTGGCAAACCCTTACCAGGTTTGTGTCCACAGATTGAACTTTGGTCCCAAGAAAGGGATGAGAAGTGTTGTTTGGATTTAAACCATTAGAGTTAGCCATCTTATTCTCTTATTTCAGATCCACACTTAGTGTAGCTCTTTTTGGTGCATTTTTGTATTATTGTACATGGATGTGGATGTAGGGTGGGCATTGTACGTGGATTTTGGATGTAGGTTTCTCTCCTCCTTCCTTTTGCTGAAGTGGAAGGGTCTTGGCAAGAGTGGTGAACGTCGATAATAGAGATGCTTTTTTTTTTTTTAAATTTTCTTTTGTTTCTTTCTTCTTCTTCCTCCCCTCTCTCTCCCTAGAGTAAGGTGTACTTAGGGTTAGGGTATTTCCTCATGGAGTTATTTGAGGAGGCGGCTTCTGATAATTGGACAACAAAATGGATGATCCTAGGTTCCTAACTGTTCATAAAGATCTCCTTATCCTAATTTGGTCGTGTATAAAAATTATGTGATCTTGACACTTTTTCATATGTGATCGAGAGTTCTTATTTGTTCTATTGTTTACCGTCCCTAATGATGATCATTATGGACTATGGTGTAGCTTTAGCTTCTTAGATAGTTATCTTAGGTGGTACCCTAGGCATACTTTACGCTTCTACATAGCTTATTCCTATAACTGGAGCCCCTATTTCTCTTCTTTTCTTTTAGAGGAAGTGAAAAAGGTCTTGGCAACACTAGTGAATAACAATAATAGCAATGTTCTTTTTTGACTTTCTCTTGTTTCTTCTTTTCTTTTACTTCTCCCTGCTACATTTTTTTTTTTGGGTGGAGGGGCGGGGTTTTTTTTTTGTTTGGGGGGGTGGGGGATATCCTCCACAATGGAAACTGTGGTTTATTCTGATGTTAAAAAAAGATTTAATTTTATTATGAATCAAAAAGCCTGTTATATTATACCTTATAAGGTTACCCGACATCTATCTGTTGCCAGTAATAATGACTTGAGAATGGGGAGAAAATTATGATTCAAGATTTAATCCATTTTGGTGGCCTCAGTAGATATATGCTCACTGTTGTCACAACAATAGTTTTAGCAATCAGCACCATACTTACATATGTGATGCTTTCTGTCAATCAGGTTATTTTTAGAATAGTGGAAGATCACCCAAGAGATGTCAGCCAAGATATGAATATCAGTATTGTCTTCGGTGATGAATCTTTACCTCGCCTATATGAAAATTCGCGGATATCTTCAGATCAGCTACCTGCCCAACCAGGTAAGAACATCTTGTATTTTTTTTTGCAGAGTTAGTGTTAAAATATCAATTTTTTTAATAGTATGACATGCTTATTCTTATCTAGGCATTGTTAAGCGTGCTGTGGGTCTTGGACGTTACCTTCAAAACCCCTTGGCTATGATTGCCACACTGTGTGGACCAGGAAAGGAAATTTTGTCGTGGAAGCTTTGCCCTCTTGAGCATTTCCTTACTGATGATGAGAAATTTGAAATGGTTGAACAGGTAATGGTAGATGCTACCAACCAAGTTGGTATGGACATTAATTTAGCTGCAAGTCATGAGTGGCTTTTTGCACCCTTACAATTTATTTCTGGTCTTGGACCACGTAAAGCTTCTGCATTACAAAGAGCGTTTGTCAGGGCTGGATCAATTTCCAACCGGAAGGAGATAACAATGGGCAAGATTCTTAGGAAGAAGGTTTTCGTAAATGCTGTCGGGTTTTGCCGCGTTCGTCGCAGTGGGGCAGCAGCTGCTAGTAGTCATATCATGGATTTATTGGATGACACAAGGATTCATCCGGAGTCATATGAACTGGCAAAAACTTTGGCCAAGGATGTTCGGGCTGAAGATTTTGAACATGGACAAGATGAAATGGATGAAGATGACAAAGAAATGGCAATTGAACATGTGAGAGACAGGCCTGAAATGCTTAAAGCTCTTGACATTGATGCATACAATGACTCTTATTTCACAAGTAATGGATCTAGAAAATGGGAAACCTTTTATCTCATAAAGATGGAGCTGTTACATGGTTTTCAAGATTGGCGGGTCCCATTCACAGAACCGAGTCCAGAGGAGGAGTTCTGTATGCTTTCTGGCGAAACTGAAGATTCCTTGTCAGAGGGGAAACTTGTTCAGGTTTCAGTTCGTCATGTACAGGAGGGCCGTGTTCTGTGCATGTTTGATTCTGGTTTGAAAGGGTTTATTATGGCAGATGATTTTTCAGATGATGGCTATGACCCTGAGAAAGTTCAAGAAGGTGATGTTCTTACTTGCAAGATCAAGAATGTTAACAAACAGAGATTCATTGTGTACCTGACATGCAAAGGAAGTGAGTTAGGCAGGAAACCACGTTTCATTCGCAATCTTGATCCCTACTATAGGGAAGATGAGGTTAATCTACGTAGCCAGCAGGAGAAGGCTCGGAAGGAGAAGGAACTTGCAAAGAAGCTTTTTAAGCCTAGGATGATTGTTCATCCGCGTTTCCAGAACTTGACAGCTGATGAAGCAAAGCAGGTACATCATCTACTATGTGATGTTTCCCATCTTAGGTTACATGTTATGTTTATGGCAATTTTCAAGAAGTACCAACCATGTATACTGTACTAATTACAAAATATTCTGTTTAACAGTATCTATCGGACAAGGATGCTGGAGAGAGCATTATTCGCCCAAGTTCTAAAGGGCCATCCTTTTTGACTTTAACCATAAAAATTTATGATGATGTTTATGCTCATAAGGACATTGTGGAAAGTGGAAAAGATCACAAGGATATTACAAGTTTACTTCGTCTTGGGAAAACATTAAAAATTGACCAAGAGACATTTGAAGATCTTGATGAGGTCAGTATTATTGTAAATTTGTTCATACTTTGTATGGGCTTTTTGACACTGCTGTTCTTTAATATCGTTGGTATATTTGACAAGAATGCTAGAACAACAACAACTAAGCCTTTTATCCCAAGTACTTGGGGTAGGCTACATGAACCAAAAAAGAATCTCGTTGGATCGATCACATTGATAATCCTTCTCCATTCATTCCTATCAAGTAATACCTCCTCATTTAAACCTCTAGAATTTATATATTTTCGTATCACCTCTATCTATGTTTTCGTCGGTCTTCTCTTCACCTTTTTAATTTGTCCTACGTTGATAAGCTCATCTCGTCGAACTGGTCCATTTATAGGTCTACGGTGCACATGACCAAACCATCGGTCTTCCCTTCTCGGATCTTCTCGTCGATGGGAGTTGCACCTACCTTAGCACGAATATCTTCATTTCTCACTTTATCTCTCCTAATGTTGCCGCATATCCAGCGAAGTATGCGCATTTTTGTTACACTTATTTTCTGCGAATGATGTTTCTTTATAGCCCAGCATTCCGTACCATATAATAAAGCTGGGCTAATAACAGTCCTATAAAATTTTTCCTTCAGCCTTAATGGAATGTTAAAGTTGCATAAAACTCATGTTGCACTCTTTCATTTCAACCAGCCAGCTTGTATTTTATGGTTGACATCATTATCAATTTTTCCATCATTCTAAATAATAGAATCTAAATATCTAAACTGACTACTCATTTGTATCTCTTGCCCGTCCAATGTTGCAGTACTATAGTCTAGGGTCGTCGTTTACTAAATTTACACTTCATATACTCTGTTTTAGACCTACTCAATCTAAAACCTCTAGATTCTAATGTGTGCCTCTATAACTCTAACTTGGCATTCACCTTTTCTCTTGTCTTATCAACTAATAAAATATCATTAGTAAATAACATTCACCAAGGTATATAATCTTGAATAGCTCTAGTAAGCTCATCCATCACTATAGCAAATAAGAACGGGCTCAATACGGATTCTTGAGGCAGTTCAATTGTGATAAAAAAATCACTTGTTAAACCACCACATGTTCTGACATTGGCTACTACTCTATCATATATGTCCTTAATTATATCAATATACTTGATGATGACTCTTTTTTTCATCAATATCCATCAAAGTATCTCTCGTGGTAGCTTATCATAGGTTTTCTCTAGATCAATAAATACCATATGCAAATTTCTATCTCTCTCGGAATTGCTCTATAAGTTGAAGTAAATAAATAGCTTTTGTCGTCGATCGCTCCGGCATGAATCCAAACTGGCTCTCCAATATTATAACAGTTTGCCTCAATTTATATTCAATTATTCTTTCCCAATGCTTCACAGTGTGACACATGAGTTTTATTCTATGATATTTAGAACAACTCTGAATATCACGCTTGTTTTTATACAGAAGTACTAGGGTACTCTTCCTCCATTTATTTGGTATTTTCTTAATTTGTCAAATCTTATTAAAAAGATCTGTCACAAATTTTATTAAAAAAGATCTGTCAGTCACCTTACACTCATCCCTCCTAATATCTCCATACCTCTGTAGTTATCTCATCTGAACCAACAGTTTTTCTTAATTTCATCATTTTCAAATCCTCTTTTATTTCAGATTATTTAATTATGTACATAAAACTACAATTCATATCCTCACACTGAATAGTAATATCTCCCAAATCTTGATTTAAACTTCATTATATATTCAACAAAATAATTTTTTCATTTTTCTTTAATCTCTTCGTCTCGAACTAGAATCCTGTGATCCTTATCTTTAATACGCTTTACAGTACGTAAGTCTCTATACTCTCTCTCTTATTCGAGCAATTTACATTATTCTTTTCTACCTCTTTATTGTTCAACTTCTCGTACACTTGTTTATATAATTTAGTTTTTGCATCCCGAGCAGCTTTCTTAGCTTTCTTTTTGGCTAGGTTATACTTCTCAAAGCTTGTTTTATCATTATTCTTCTTCAAATCTCTATAAAGGTTTCGCTTGATATTAATAGTATTTTTTACCTCTTCATTCCACTATGATGTGTCCTTTCATGGTGGAGCACCGCCACTCGACTCACCAAATATATCTTTAACTACCCTCTTAATGCGGCTAGTCATTTTGTTCCATATATATATATATATTATTTTTAAAATTTAAATTTTGTTCGGATTCTTATTCTATGCTATCAGAGCGTAGAACCTACAAATTTCTTGTTTATTTTGAGGTACTAGAATAATAGTTGAATGTCTTTCAGTCAAATATGTCTAGCATATTCAATGCTTGTTTTTTGTGATTTCCCTTCTCCATCCACGACCTTTGTCTAGATTCTCGTGCACCAGGGAACTCAGAGGCATGCTTCTTTGTTGCATGAGCTAACTGTTGAACAAAGGCTGGTAGGTTTATCTACCTTATTTCTAAGCAGGTTCTAAGACGTGGCCTTCGCACTGTGCCGCTTATTGTTATCTTGGCTGGGAGTTGACACATTCCATAATTGATTGACTGCTGTTAATAAGATCAAGGTCTCTATCAGAATTTATCTCTATATCTAAGTGTGGAAGAAAGAATCTTCAAAGGTTGTCCCCAATATTGTTTTCTCTGATGATGTCCCTGGGCTAAAGGAGCCACTACTCTCTTTCTTTCCTCAATTGTTCTGACATTTCTATTGCTTCCGATGGGAACTTTAGGTCTTTCTTTCATTTATAGGTATTGGACTGTAGCCTCAGTTGGCTTAAGTGTATCTCTCTCAAGAGGATGGACTGTCATAATCAATCTCTATCTTGTTTCAGCATGGATTTCCATAAACGGGCCCTGAAAGTTCTGGAATCAGATTTGATCTTCAATCAACTTCCAAATACAGTTGCCAGTATGAGAAAACATGGTCGATTCTTTGTCGATTTCGCTCGTTCTTGGACTTGTGCCTTTCCTACCACAACCATTTTAGTGGGAAATTAATGATCTTAATCATTCCACTAATCTTAATCATGTCCAGTGGAACACAAGCAACAACTAAGCCTTTTATCCCAAGTATTTGGGGTAGGCTTCCAGTGGAACACAAGCATCTTTAAGAAAATAAAACAAAAGAAAGAAGTTTTCTCATCCTTGGTATTGTATCAAAGCTACTTCTGTTAGTGTATGGATTATGGATAATGATGAGCTTTATGCACTGGAAATACTCATCTTTATTGTGATCATGTCCTGCGTTGCACAGTCATCCCCAAAAAAAAAAAAAAAATCTGTTTGCAACTGGTATCCTTTTTTAAGAAAATGTTTTGATATTTCTCTTACTTGTTTAGTGTCATGGGCCATAATGAATTGTTGGACATGACAGGAAGACTAAATTGAATCCTAGATAGAATTTTTAATGGATTTTTTTTTTTTTCTGCGAGTTGTGTTAGTTTTGTTGTAGCTCTTCATGAGGAATTTGGGTTATTTGAAGATAACAGTATATTCTTATCTGACATTGTTTTTTTGACATGATGGATACTGCTTCAGTATTTGGTCTAAGCATGATTCTATGTTTTTGCTTATAGTTCTTGGGTTGAGCATGCATTATATATTCCCTCGTCTCAGGAGCCTTTTTATAGCTGACGTTTTTCATCTACTTTCTGTTTTATTTCAGGTAATGGATAGATACGTTGATCCATTAGTAAGCTATCTAAAAAATATGCTTGGTTACCGCAAATTCAGGAAAGGCAAGAAGTCGGAAGTTGATGAATCGTTAAAGGCAGAAAAGGCAGAGAATCCTAGGAGGATAGTTTACTGTTTTGGCATTTCTCACGAGCATCCAGGAACATTTATTTTGTCCTATATTAGGGGCTCAAATCCACATCATGAGTATATTGGGTTATATCCTAAGGGTTTAAGGTTTCGGAAGAGGGACTTTGAAGACATTGACCGCCTTGTTGCCTACTTTCAGAAAAATATTGATAAACCACCACCGGATGCTGGACCCTCTCACAGAGCAGTAGCTGCAATGGTCCCCATGAAAAGCCCATCGACGTGGGGTTCCTCTGGTGAGGGTTCTAAAGGAGGTGGATTTGCAGGTAGCAGTGATGGGTGGGGTGGTCAAACAAATTCGGAGAGGGAGTCAGGTTCAAGATCAGGCAAGCAGACAGCCATATTTTGGTCTTTTACTTTTCTAGCACAAATTCGACTTTTAACAAACTAATTAGACATCTTTTATAGGTATTTACTTTAAAATATTTTAGTAGAAGGTTGAAATTCTTGCATGTTTTGGACATTTTACTTTTCAAGCACAAAATAAACTATTAAGAGCTAATTAAACATCTTTTGTGCAGATATTTACATTAGAATATTTTGGTAGTAGTTTCAAGTTCTTGTATAGATTTAAATGAAATCTTCTGCCTATATGAGAGTTTTTAAATTTTTTAGGCTATTTTTGGTATGATAGAAAATGAAAGAAAAGGAAATGGAAAAGGAAAGAGAAAAGAAAAGAGAAAAGAAAAGACATGGAAAGGGAATAGGATTTTCTTTGTTCTTTGGTTCAAAGAGAAACTAAAAAGAAAATATGAAAAGAATATAATAAATTAAAAAATAAAATAAAAAAAATAAAGAAGAAAACTTTATTCCAAACTTCCTCTACTCCTACCGTAATCCCTTGTGCTAGCAATGCCAAATAAAAGCTTCTTTCATTTTCTCTAGGGAGAGTAAAGAAACATGGAGGAAAAATGTTGAGTCATATTTTATGTGACTTTCCTCCCACTTTCTTTTTTATTAAATTTTATCTCAAACCAAACAATAGAAAACATTTTCTTTTCTTTTTGTTCGTTTTCCTCAATCCAAACAGAGCCTTAAGCTTTCAGATTTGCACTTGATATAGACTAATAGTTGAGCACCTCTATGATAGTCCATTTCTGTTGCATTTTCTTTAATATTCTGGCTAGTAGTTGAATTTTTTTTTTTTAACTGAAGATCTGTTTTGCTTTTTTACATTAGCTGCTTGAGTGAGTGGCTACACTATAACATCATATTGGACTATGATTGAACTTTGAGTTTTTCTTTTTCAATTGCTCTCCCCCCATCCACAAGCACATGGAAAAGAAGAAAGAACACTTCCGTTTTGTGGGCAATGTTTGCTCTTTGCTTTCTTTCGGTTAGGCGTTTAAACCTTGTGAGAATTGTAGAATCTAAAATTCTGAACTGTAAATATTTTGCTTCCAACAGGAGAATTATAAGAGGCAGAAAATAAGTAATGTTTTTGCTGACCCACTTGCATAAATGCTTCTCATATCTCAGTCTATGCTAATGGTACCCATGAAATTTCTGAAGTATGCTCTTATTTTTCTTTCAAACAGGTGGGAGACCTGATTATAGGAGCAATTATGGAGGTGACAATCGAGATGGTCATCCAAGTGGGCTTCCTCGTCCAGGGAGAGGCCGTGGGCGCGGAGGCCGTGGAAGAGGCCGTGGTCGGGATTCAGATTTTGGGTCTTCCCCTAGATGGGTTGGCTCAGGTTCAAGAAACGAAGATGATGGTGGCTTAAGCAGCTTTCCTGGTGCTAAAGTACAAAACTCACCTGGCAAGGAAAGGTTCCCTGGCGGTTGGGGTGGGGGTGGCGGTGGTAGTGGTGGTGTTGGTGGTGGTGGTGCTTGGGGCAGTGACAACAATGACACCGGTGGTTGGGGAAGTAATTCAGGTGCTACTGGTGGTAGAGGTAACAGTAGTGGTAGATGGGGTGATGCTGGTGATGTTGGTGGAGGTGGTTGGGGAAGTAGTGGTAGTGGTGGCAGTAGCAATTGGGGCGGTGCTGGTTCTGGAGGTAGCAACTGGGGAGGTGGGGATGCTGATGTGCCCAAAGGCCCAGGTGGGTCCAACTCTGGGTTTGGGAACTCTGAGTGGGGTGGTGGCTCAAAGAGACTTGTTCAGCCCCAGGCGGAAGGCGGCAATGGGTGGTCCGGTGGGGGTGGAGGGGGTTGGTAATAGCAGCCAGCGCCTTAAGCTTGTCAGAGAACAGACGTGTCCCGACTCCATGTTTTAGAGCATCACATCTCTCTGAGGAACCTTGCTGTTTTTTCTCATGAGAAGTTGGATTTATACTGCTTTCATGTATTCTAGACATGTGGCCCCTGGAGATTTTCTATTCTTTCGTTTTGGATGGGCAAAGTGATAGCTGAGATGGCTGCTTGTAATTTGTGTTTTTTTTTTTTTCCCCTTCCCTTTTAATCCAGATGCTTTGGAGAGGGGATGGGCTCCCAGTTTATATGGAATCATGTCATGGATGAAAAATTTGAAAATGTTTTAAGCACAGTATGTGGTAGAGTCTGGTCTGGGTTGTTTTGCTTGTGCCTTTTTGGATACAGTCGAATCAGATCATTCTCTGAGGTACAAAGCTAATTTACAAAGCTAATTTTCGTTCTTATAGACAGGTGGTAGTCAAAGTTGCGCTAGCTCGTTTGTAGATGCTTCTCAAACATGTGATCATTGTCTTCTTTTGTCCTTTCTTTGAATTTTATGGATATATTTACTATAAATTCTCGTGCTTAGTAACTTAGCGACTTTTTATACATGTTAACTACAAATACATGTTAATTGCAATAACGATTCATAGGAAAGTAAGTTGGGTTTAGTTTTGCTTAAAGAACTAGCAAATGATAGACATTGTTTTGCAGTATTTGTTTAATTATTATTTTATTACATCATTTATACTCCATTTTTCCTAATCTTGTTCAAAAACAGAATGCTACTCAAGTTTTTTTTTTTTTTTTTCCTTTTTGTTTTTGTGCAGTAATTAGGTTTTAGTAAAAGTTAATGGGGGAAAGACTCAAATATTGGATTTCTGTCATAGCCCCTAGGCTCATGAAAGATGAACATTGAAGCCCATGTGAAATTCTAAAAGATTAAAAATTAAACCAAATGGGTAGAAATCAACAATAATGAAAATACTTAAAAGATAAAGACCTAGTTTCGTGTTGATAAGTCAGAACCATCAAAAGAACAATACTTGTGGAGAAAATTTGACTGCCATCTGGTGGCCAATACCATTACATGGCAGTTTTATTATTATAGAATAATACTAAATATAACAAGCTATTTCTAGTCTTCTATTTCTTCAGCTCTTAGTATTCTAGTTCAGTAATTCATGTTGTAACTCTCTCATTCGCCTATAAATGGGAAATTCTTAGTTGTAAATTATCCTTTTCTTGATCTTACCATATGGGGGCATTTTATGGTGTCTTCTTCTTCCTCGCGATCTTTCCTTGTATCATAATTTTGTTTTAATAAGTTTGGTTTTTTTCTTTCATGTTGTTTAGGTCGTAGTTTTCTTACTCTCTTTTTATTATGTGCAACTAGTTATATCGTGGTTAGTGTAGATGAAGTTGTGTGAATATGCATGTCTAACTAATACTTCAAATTTCTCTTATCTTGTCCCTAACTAGGCAGTTTGATTGATACTATGTAGAAAGCCTAAATACCTTGATAAGTTATCTACATCGATTTAATCTATAATAACTTGTGCTTAAGCTAGGAATCTAGAATTATTGGTTTTGTGAAGCTTATTGTCATGATTAAATAACTTGATTAATTAAATATTAATTCGTAAATCATATCTAAGAACTTTGATGGATTATGACACGACCCATATAATCAACATTGATATAGATAGTTTGGAATTGTTGCGAAATTAGATTTAGTGTTTTTTTTCTTTATGATCATTGTACATTGATAGGTTATGCTTAAAGATATTTATTTGATAGTCTATACTTTCTAAAATTAGATGATGGAGATAAGTTGAGATCTAGAGAAAGAACAACAAGAAAACATATATGAATATTAATTATGAATGAGAACGAGTAGGTCAAATGGCCAGTTCTTAGCCACCTTATTCAAAAATTTGAATTAAAAATAAAATTTGTATTTTTCTAATTTAAACTTTTGAATAGAAAGAGCGATCTGTCCATTCTTAGCCTTGTACAAGTCCACCTTATTCGCTTGATGCGGCTGCAGGATATTGTTGGCTTGGAGCTTTTCTCCGTTATTTTCTTTTCGCTAATCAAAACAACTTTATTTAGATATTAATCTCTTTCATATAAGAAATTATTTTGATCATTTCTCAGCAATTCAAGAAGAGACAATAGTGATGCAGATGAAAATTGAAGATTCTGATGACACCTTGTTCTTTCATTAGCAATCAAGTGCGCATATTTGTTAGCCTTCTTCTATATGTGCTGAAAATATCAACTGGTGAAAATTTTGAGAATAACTGTAAACGCTCAACAATCAGACTACATCCAACCTTCTTCATCGAAAGCATGGATGACAATTACTATTGACCAAAGGAGTGTTGGGGTGCAGAACTAGTATAACCTCTTTCTATATATAGTTGTTTTGGGCTCTAGTAGTAAATATTAATCTAGCTCTCCTTTTTTACATGGGCATAATTGAATGGGTAAATCATCACCATTGAAGAAGGATCCTTGTTTTGAGGAGCTTGGCATCCTCAACCAGGAGATGAAGGAACAGGAAGTGAGGTGAGAGAGGAGAAAGATCAAGAAATAATGGGTTTGGGTTGAATTAGGAGTTGAGGAGCGGAATTGGAGTGAAGATGGCTTTACAATCTGCAATAAAGGTATCTTCGCACACAAAAACAATGTCGTTTAGATTCATCTATGAAGGCATTTTTGCCTAAAAAATCGACTTGTGTCAGTCAAGTATTTTCTTAAAATAGATATCTTTTTTTTCTCTCTTTTTAATCAAATTCATAAAATACATAACTTGTGCAAGATTGTGCAAATTAGTTCTCACCAAAAATTGAATTAGCGCAAATTAGTTCTCACCAAAAATTGAATTAGAAACCTCTTGCGAAGTGAAAAGTGATGATTATTGGCATCTGCTTCGGTCACGGCTACAAATTAAATAATCATCGGATATTAGATTTTTTATTTTTTTTGAAAAACCAGATAATAGAAAAATTAAATAATCCAAAATTAATACTTAGAGAATGCAATCCTTCGGAGTTTGGACTACTCAGTCATGCGACAATGAGTCCAATCCACGACGACATTTTCGAGCATTCGAGAGCACGACTATAAAAGAAAAATTCTAAATAAGCACACGACTTAGTGATCACCATTCTAAGTTGTAAATAATTACAAATTTATTATTTTTTTAACAAAGTTACTATTCATCCTCGTTCGTCCTCGTTCGGGCATTTTATCGACCACTTAGAGTGCAATAATGATAGAGTTTGAGAAATCTGGTCTCTTTTTATATTTTGTCGAATATGTTGAGTGGACTAGCGAGGTCCCTACAATTGGCATGCATTATGATAAGAACATTACAAACGATGACAGGGAAGAAGTAGATGTTGCGCTTATAGAAGTAGAGGTTGCGCTTAGTAAGGAAGGTGTGGAGTTGGCGGTATATTGGTAATCGGTTTAGGTGAGGTGCTGACATGTATGAGAGGTCGACGGTTGAACCTAGCGGAGGAGGGGGAGAGCAAGCAGAGAGGATGGATTTGAGAGGATGTGAGTGAGACAAAATGGAAATATAGATTTGAGAGGGTTAAATTGGAAAAAAATAGGTGCTCACGGAGAAAAACCCTCACTTCACTGAGGAAACTATGCTGACTGAGTTAAATTGGCGCTTGTTTTTAAGTTCCCTTATAAAGCCAATTTGGATTTGGGGTTTTATCTAGGGTTTTCTCTCCTCCCTTACCTTTTTAGCGTCGGCGGCACTTCTCTCCAAAATTTATTTTGTTCGATCTTAAAGGATAAAAAGCCATGACCGCCCAAACCCAAGAAGAGCTCCTCGCCGCTCACCTCGAGCAGCAAAAGATTGATGTAATAGTCTCTCTCTCTCTCTCTCTCTCTCTCTCTACCTGTCTATGAATCAATTCATTTGACTAGAAGTTCTATTGGTTCCTTTTTTTAGTTTGATTCGTTTTTGTTATAGATCTTATCTAAATGGATTTGTTGGTACCTAAAAGATATAATTGTTCTTGGTTTTCTGAAAAATTTACAAGCCATTTAAGATCGGAACTCCTCAAAAATGCTTTCTTTCTGTAAGCTATGCTGGATATCAATGTTAATCTTTTATTTTCCGAAAAGTTAACAAACTTTATTTGCTTTTGCAAACGTTCCATGATTTCATGTAGCATTGTTCTTCTCTTCATGAGGATTCTACAATAACTTTGGGGCAGAAGTGCATCACCTTTGCCTTTGCCAGCTATTGTGTTTAGGTGGTGTGTTAGACATTTATATTCATCTAATAGTAAGTAGCAACCTAAGACTATTATTAACCATTGAGAATTCTTAAACCAATACAATTTAGTGTTGGAGAAAAAAATACCATGTCCTCTTTTATATGATGAACCAAATGTCATATGATTGTTTTTTTTTAATCCTTGCCAAGATAGGCAGGAAAGTGCTGGTCATCTGAACTAATTTGTTGCATGCTATCGTCTTCCATTCATGCAGGATAGTTTCTCAACCATTTGGTAGATGTTATTGGTTTTATTAATATAATTTCGTGATATCGTTCGGATCTCTATTAGGAAATGGAGATAAACGAGAGGGGATTCTTCTAGGTAGATAATAACTTTCATTCATAAGAACTATATGAATAATGCATTGACTTCACTCTATGTATAGGGTCTAAAGGCTTAAATGATAACTCTAATTCAAAGAGTCATCATAACTTACTAGGAGATTAATACAACTTACAAAACATCTTTCACATAATTCTAAACTACACAATAATTTAAACAACTTTTTTAAATTTCCAAGAAGTTAAATTCAAAGTAATTATTATTATAGTACCCAATTTATGCATCTGCATCATCCTTCTCTGGTTACATCTCAACTCATCTCCGAGTGATCCACTTCTTTTGCATGATATGGGATAAGGGGATGAGGTAGGAAACGTTAAATGTAGCCGAAACTCTATAGTCACCAGGTAGGTCAATTCGATAAGCATTTTTTTCAAGCCTCTTGAGAACTTGAAAAGGAATATTGGCTCGATCCTAAAGCTTTTCATAGCATTGGGGAAGAAAGTGCGCCTTGCAATGATGAATCCAAAAAAGATCACCTTCCTTGGAAGAACCCCGACTTCTATACTTGTTGGCCATTTCCTTGTATTTTTGGTTATTATTCTCAATCTTGGTGCGAACCTCAGTATTTTTTTTTTTTATCTCCTTAGCTCTTACTTCTGCATCATTACTAAATCAAATAGTAGTAGGAATAGGTACTAGATTAAGTGGGCCATTAGGATTAGTTCCATAAACTTCAAATATACTAGCTTCCGTAGTAGTACTAGTAGAGTTGTAAGCAAACTCTGCTTGACGAAGAATTGTCCTATTTTTTTTGTTTTTTTTCCTTTGTAGCTTCAAATGAGATTGCCAAGACTTCTATTCACTACTTTAGTTTGTCCATCTGTTCGATTATGATTAGAAGATCTAATTGAAGATTGGTATCCAATTTTGCCCAAAAAGTCCTCCGAAAATGCCCAATAAATTTAGAGTCTCTATCAAAAGTGAATATATTTGGAATATCATGAAGCTGGACAATCTCCCAAATGTAAAAGTCAACAATCTTCGCTGCACCATAAGTCCTGTCACAATGTACAAAATATGTCATTTTAGAAAATTGATTAACAACCACCATGACACCTTTCCTCTTTGAGGGTGATGAGGCCAAGCACAAAATCAAGGGTGAATCCTCCAATGGAGTTTGAGACGCTCCCATCAAATAGAAACATGCTTGCGTAGCTTGACTGTTACCATCTCCACTTTATATATTTAAGGGATCTCCTTATAATCAAATGATGCAGATGCATACATTTGTTACTATACAATAATACTTTGAATTTGACCTCTTGGAAAGTTAAAGATTGTTTAGATTATTGTGTACTTTAAAATATATGGAAGACTTTTTGTAAGTTTTATTAGAATTCTAGTAAGTTTTGATGGTTCTTTGGAATTTAGAGTTATCCAAGTCTTGTGAATGAAAGTTATTTTTTTTATCTATAAGAAGCTCTTCTTATTTATCTTCACTTCCTAATAGATTATTTGATTCGAAAGGTATCAAGTGGTCTCAGAGTATGTATCCCTTTTCGTGAGGTATCGAGAGAGATCCTAAGTTATTTGTCCTTGGAAACGTTGATGCAAGCATCAACCTTCCGGTAGGCTGACACACTCAACAGCCTAATAGCAAAGTAAAGAGCAGAGCCTTTGTGATATAGAGATCCAAGAGCTACAACAATAAATCCAAGAGCTACCGAAAGATTGGCTTGTCAAGAGCAACTCTCTAAATGAGTAGGAGGATAACACACTAACAAATATTATAACCCTTTTCATGATCAAAGCCATAATGAGAATGATTTTTTCAACTCGGCATTAATGCAAATCATCATCACCGAGCTGATCACATCAAGGCCGACATCTCTGAGTTCAAACTGATATTATCGTAGATTGATTTAACACTATTGAGCGAATTTTGATTATAGGGAGATCTCTGAAAGATATAAGTGAAAGATATAAGTGATGATGGTAGAAATCAAGCTACACAAGTATGCTTCTATTTTGTGGGAGGCCTCAAACTTCGAAAAGAAAAGAAGGATGGAGTAGGATTCATACTTGGTAAAGAATGAAGCAAGAGCTTGGAAAAAGTACCTTCTTGAAGGATATCTTCAAAAAGTCTTTCTTGACTTACAAAAACTCACTCGAGGAGCACGATGTGTGGAGTATGTGGAGTACATGGAGGAGTTTGATAATTTCATGCTTTGTTGTGGGGTAACCGAATATGTGAGCAAACTATTTGGTGGGAGCGCCTCAAACTTCTGAAGAAACGGACAAAATAAGATTTGTACTTTGAAAAAAAATGAAGCAAAAGCTTTGTATGAAGTACCTGCCTAAAGGATATCTTCAAGAAGACTATATTGGCTTACAAAAGTTCACTCAATGAGCAGTTACAAAAATTCACTTGAGCACGATTTGTGGAGTACGTGGAGGAGTTTGATATTCTCATGCTTTGTTATGGTGTAATTGAACCCGAGGAGCGAATAATAGCATGTTACTTGGGAGGATTGAAGTGTGACATTAATGACAAGATACAAGTCCAATCTTATATATCTATTAATGATATTGTTAAGCTCTCCATAAAGGTGGAACACCAACTCTCACAATGGTAAGATGAGTTTTCAACATATACTTCTGGAGGTTGAAGTTCCAAAATTAAATGTTTCTAGCAGGAGAGTGCATCTCAAACTCAAGTACTCTAAGCAAACTTCAAAGGTGAAAAAAGTTTTTTTTTTTTTTTCCCCTCGTCCATCTACTCTCTCCCTCAACGTTTCAAGTGTCATGTTTTTGGATATTTGGTTGCCAATTGTCCAAATAGAAGTCTTTTTTCCCTTGTATAAGAAGTTTAAGGTCAAGAGCAAGATATGGAGCCTATTTATGATGAATTCGAAGATGAAATTACTTATAGTGATCATGGTGAAACACTTGTGATATGTCAAAGTATCAATTATGTGCAATATAAATATGATAACATGTGACATCGACACATCTTCCATACCTGTTGTACCATGTATGGCAAAATTTGCAATGCTATTATTGAAGAAGGGAGCTGTGGGAATTGTGTTTCTAAGGAGATGATTGACAAGTTGATTCTCAAGATAGAAATGCTCCAGCTTCCATACTCTTTTTCATGGTTTAGAAAAGGAAATGAGGTAAAAGTTTCACATCATTGTATTATTTATTTTTTAGTTGGAAAAGATTACGTGATGAAATATTATGTGATGTGATTCTTATGGATTCTTATTTAGTTTTTGGGACAACAATTTCTGTATAGGAAGGTGACACATAAGGCTACATTGTAGCATTATGCATTTTAACGCCCTTCTCCCTCCATACCCAAAAAATTATTTTCTTAAAATTATTATCTTAATTTAATATATAACCCCATATTTGTTAGGGTATAATAATATATTTGAATACGTCTTATCATTTAAATTAACTTAACTAAAATAATAAATAGATTTGTGTTTGAATTTCAAATTTTCAATATCCAAATCCTACTCAACAAACGTTATTATTCTAACTACTTAACAACTCTATCCTATTTAACTATCTAACAGTCCATCCCCTCTTTTTCATTTTCCATCGCGTTAAAAAAGAGTGAAGGAGAAAAAAAAAAAAAAGGAAAAGAGAAGAAGAGGAAGGAGATTATAGGTTTCTTACTGGACTTTTGGAAGGAGATCTCTTTGGTACTAATCAAGGCAAGTGCTAATTCAATTTATTCTTTCTTGTTTTCTTAGTAGATGCCAACTATAGAGTATGAATTACAAGCAAACATTTTATTACAAACTAAAACAATAAGATGCGATTTTTTTTTCCTAAGCAGTTGTAGAATAAAGAATTATTGAAATAAATATTTAGTAACTTATTATTGTAATAAGTTAATAAGTGATAATTGTTTTTAAAATAAACAACAAATGATTACATATACAAATTTTGCATCCAGAAGAAACAATATGTAAGGATCAATCCTATTCTAAAGATTTTTCCTATAATTGTCATGGGAATAAAACAAAACGATAGAGGATGGAACTACTCTTGCTTTTAACTCCCAATAAGTTAAAACATGGATCAAAACAACAAACAAATGGAATGCATTGAATTAGCACTTGCATTAATTAGTACCAAAGAAATCTCCCAAAAGTCGAGTGAGAGTTCTAATATACCCTTTCTTCTCTTTTTCTTTTTTTCTCCTGCACTTTTCTTAACATGAGGGAAAATGAAAAAGAGGGGATATATTGTTGGGTAGTTGGTAGGATAGAGTTATTGAGTAGTTAGAATGATAAAGTTTGTTGAGCAAGGTTTGGGTATTATGAATTTGAAATTCCAATACAAATCTATTTATTATTTAGTTAAGTTAATTTAAATGATAAGATATATTAATTTTTATTATTTACCCTAATAAATATGGCACTATATATTAAATTGAGATAATAATTTTAAGAAAATAATTTCTTGGGTATGCTGGGAGGGGCGTTACAAAAACTACTCACCTTAAAAGAAATTTCATCCTTGAAATTTAATTCAAAGGCGAAATAGAGAAAGTTTAAGATAATATACATAATTAAGAAGAAAAGATTTAACATGGAGATGGGCCCACAGCTTTTGTTGCGCACTTTGATAACAAAATTTAAGGCTAAAAACAAATATTAACTCTTGAGAAAATACAAGGGACTTAAGAACATTTAAGGTGTTAAAGTAGGAGTGGAGTAAATAAATTTTTATAATCAAATGGTAGGATCTTAATCAAAAGTAAGTTGATATATGCATGTGTATATGTGGTAGTAATTCTAAGTAGAGATCCTAGATAGAGACCAAAGTTGAAATTAACCTGATTATGGTATCAATTGTAATGCCCTGCTCAAGGTATGGGTAGTGTTCGGTGATGTATTTAAAACAATTACGCCAAGTCTAAATACAAAAATAAGGAATATGCTTTACTGCCACATTACTACATTTGCATATACATGAGATAATATGGAATTGGAACAATAATTTATACCAATAAACGACGATCAAAACAAATCTATTATAGAATAAAAGAGGAATCCATATTAAAACATCAAAAAATAAAGTTTGAAGGAAACAAAGATAAAGGAGAGTAAAGTTTTCCTCATTAAAACATTAGAAGGTAAATAACGGAGAATCTTCTCATATCCCTCTGGCAACGTAAACACCATAGTGAACTCCTTCCTCTTCCTCAATGTAGACGTCCAAATTTTGCGAGTCCTTTTCCTCTGTCACCCGTAAGTTAACATCGTCTGGACTTGCCAAGCCAGGTTGTTAGAACGATCTAGCAAGTGCTACAATTAAAAGCAATGTTCAAGAAAGCGTTTTCATTATGCGTGCGGTCCAGGACCGCATAACGCATAATCGGATTACGCGCCGATTATGCGGATTACGCGGAATTATGCGGAATATTAATATTTTAATATATATTAATATATTAATTATTAAAAAATGGATATATTAATGCTATAAAACTCTAAAAAATTATAAATAATAACCGTAAGCATATAAAATGAATATAAACTGGCTCTACATAAGAAATTAAAAAGATAGAAAGACTTATCTCTTAACTCCCAATGTAAAAAAAAGAACGACGCATGTATGTATGGATCAAAAACGTCGCTCACCTGCAAATCGAAAAGAAAATTTAAATGAGAATCAATATATATGATATATAAGAATTAAAAAAGTTCTTTAACACATAAAAAATGAATAATGCATGTACAAATGAACATATGACAATAATCCACATATTGCTAATACATGTTTGTGTCAACTACATAAGTAATTAGTTTTACATATTCAAAAAATAATACAAGTTTTTATCAAATACAGTTCATCCCACTCAACAAATTCTCTACTATTCCTCATTGTCATTTTCATATTGAACATTGTTTTCCAACTCCTCCTCAGAGCTATCATCATCATCGTCATTCACATCATCACCCTCTTCTTCTAAAACAGCTATAGCTTGATCATGTTCAGGAAGATCTTCAACAACTGCACTGGATGAACCCTCTTGTGCTCTCATTCCCGCTGCAGCTCTCCTTCTTAGCATCCTTTTGCTCCTCCTGAGTCTATCTTCGTTAGCTCCACTTGCCGCAGCAACAAGATCCCATGTTAAGCCGGAACCAGGGAAGATCTCATCTTCGTCATCATTCTCTATTTCTCTAACAAATTCATCTTTCCAGTGTAAAGCTCTGGAATCATCTGAAGCAATCAACACATCCTTACTATCTCCATCCTTCTTCTTCGCATTCCTTTTCTGTGCCATTTTTTTGTTAAACTGAACGAAGACGAGATCATTCAATCTTTTAGCATCCAGCCTATTCCTCTTCTTTGTATGTATCTATAAATTTATATATGATTTTACAGAAGAGAAAAAAGAAGGTTAGAGTGTTAACTCTGAAAATAATATAATTAAAAATTATAAAATATATAATCATTGTAGTGGTATTTACCCCTTCAAATACACTGAAATTTTTCTCGCACCCTGAAGAGCTACTTGTCAAGTTTAGGATCTTAATTGTTATTTTTCGAAGATTTGGTGCATCTCCTCCATAAAAATCCCACCAATGAGCTATTAAAGCAACATATAACAATATGTTAATAATTAGAAAGAATAGAATTTAATATTAAATTCTTTTAAATTTCATGTATAAAGGTTACCTGGATCGAAATTATCCGTGCCATTAAAACTCATTCGGTACCTTTCCGCCATCCCACTCCCCATGAGTCCCTCCTTATCTTTGTAGACACGAAATTCATATGAGCCAATCTGATCTTGGACATCATGCTCAGAGTAAAATATGCATATGCAATGCATGACGGCATTTGTTACTAGTGTATTTTCTGTGACTGTATTATCCCTATAATAATAATAGGGATTAAGATAATATGCCATCAAATGCAATATACTATCAAGTCTGCCCCTGGATTCTTTCTCAATTATATTAATAATTGGTCTAAATGCAGACTCCTTTCGATTGCAAGCAGCTTTGATCTCGTTCTTTGCATCTTCCAGCATTCCATAGACAAAACCCATTGAAGGTCTACGATCAGCATCAACAATTCTCAGCAATTTAAACAAAAGAGTGTATACCTTCAGAAGCTCTTTAATGTCTTTCCAAAAGGAGTCAGAATATATTGTGGTTTTAGTTGACTTGCCCTTCTCTGTCTTTGACCATCTGTTATTATTCCACTTATCTGAAGACACCATAGCAGCCAACTGTGATTTTTTGTCTAGCAGGCAGCTCAAGCTTAGGAAGGTGGTGGCAAATCTGGTGATTCCTGGACGAACAAGCTCCCTCCTGTTTGTAAATGAGCGCATCAAAGCCAGAGTACTGTGATGCGCATAGAGAAAAACTGTCATTGATCTTGCCTTCTCAATCACCGCTTTGTATTTTGGTATCTTACCAATACCCTCCAACATAAGATCTATAGTGTGGGCTGCACAACTGGTCCAAAATATATTAGGTTTTCTTTCCTTCAACATATTTTTTGCTGCCATGTTGGATGGGTGGTTATCAGTAACCACTTGAAGCACGCGCTTCTCACCCACTTCCTTGATATAGTTTTCCACCTAATTCAATATGTATTCGCCAGTATGTGCATTGGCCGAGTCCTCAATGGATTTAATGAAGCATGTGCCGCTTTTACAATGGACACATAAATTCATAATACTTCTATGCTTTCTGTCAGTCCATCCATCAGTCAAAATACTGCAGCCATATTCATCCCATGCTTTCTTTGACTTCTCCAAGCTGTCTTCAATTTTTTTGTATGCCTTATCTAAAAGAGGCACTCTCAATTGATATTGGCTGGGCCCCTTATATCCTGGACCGTGCTTGCCAACAGCCTCGCAAAACTGATCAAACTCTTCACAGTCGAAAGTGTTAAAAGGAATTTCTTTGGCATATGCCCACATAGCCGCATAATCATGTGCCAGCTCCTTCCACTTCCTTCTCTCTCCCTCATTGATAACCGTTTGCTTCCATTTACCTTCATCTACTAGTCTGTTCAGTGGACCACTAACACGAGGCCTATGATCTCCAGTGAGTTCGGGTTCTTCTCTCTCTCTTTCTACTGATATCTGCACCTCTTCCCGAAGCTCATAATCAGCTTTCCGCTTGTCAACTTTCCTCTTCTTGATTTCCTCCAAGTTCTCCCTGCATATACGCCTCTCTTCATCTGTGGCAAGCACACATGATGACACTTCTCCTCCAACTCCTGCAATATGTTGCTTCAATCTATTTATTCTCCCTTTCACAATCTTATTACATTTGATACATTTCACATCATTATAAGATCCTTTCTTTATTAGCCTACCATAATTCCACCCAATGTCATTTGATCCTGGTGGTTTCAATGGAATCTGGCTATCTTCCTCACTCGATGGATTTGGCCGTCCACAACTACTTGAATTAGAGGCCATTGATGATGACATATTCATCAACTTATATACTTTTAAGAAATTCCTACATCACCATTAAGAAAAACAATAACTCACTGAAAAAATTTGAACTATTTCAAATTATAGTTACCGCAAGTAATATAAATTTTAGAAAACATAAGTTTTATTAACTGTTTTAAAAGATTTAAATTTAATTGAAACAAAATAGGAGTTCAAATAAGTCCTGTAGCGACCAGTAAAATTTCTGCAGCAAAAAAAATTTTCTTTGCTAAACAAGATAATTTTGTTAAAGAGAACTGAACATACTCTGCAGCAACCAGTCAAAAAAAACTAACAAAAATTAACCACTAACAAAAAACTAAAAAAAACCAGCAACCTATTTTCGCAGCAACCATTTAATTTCTAATTAACGAAATTAGAACATTATTCTGCAGCAACCATTAATTAGTTCTTTGTACAAATTATACAATGTGCAAGATTTGTCAACATTAAAACCGTTCAAGGGAAATAGATAGTGCAAAAATCAACCCCGAACTGAATCTGGAATTTGTACAGACAAAAAAATTGTATACAAAATTTAAAAAAAAAACGCACTGATCAGAAATTGAAAAAAAAATAAATTTATAAAATTAAACAAGACTAGAAGCAGTTAAAGAAGAAAGGAAAAAAAATTTACCACCGGAGGGGAGGATCGTTCGCCGGAGGGGAGGTTCGTTCGCTGGAGGAGGGAGGACCACAAGATTGATGCTCGGAGGACTCGAGGAAGTAATAATCAGAGGGAATGGAGCCGAGGGATTGATGATCGGAGGATTCGATCGTCCAATTCCTACAATGAATCACTCGATCGACCGATCGATTGATCGAACGGGTCGGTGAAGAAAAGGAATTGATCGGTCGGCGAAGACGAGGAATTGATTGACTGAGAGGAGATTGGGCGATCGGAGGGAAGAAATTTGATGATCGGAGGGAAATTTAGGGATCTAGGGTTTTTTGGTCGAGGGGATTTTCGGGCGAGAGCGAGAGAGAATTTTAGGGGTTGCGACGAAATTAAAAAACGAACGGAGAGAAGGGGAAATTAAAGGGTTGGATGCGGGTCGGGTGCGGGTCGGGTTTTCATATTTTTTCCGAAACCCATTAACCCGCCGGCGATTAATCGCCTATGCGGATTATGCGGACACATAATCCGCATAATACCGCATAATCGCCCTGTCCGCATGGACAGGGCGATTTTCCCCATTTCTCTGCGTTTTCCGCCCGCAAACGTTTATGCGGGCGCATATGCGCCCGCATAGAACGTTTTTTAGAACACTGATTAAAAGGGAGATATAATACATGCATGCATTGTGATACATATATAATGTACGATATATAAAACAAATGGTCAACTTATGTAAATATCAAAAGAATCATGTCTTACTTATCTTGAATGTCGGATTAATCATGTAAATGAAAGTATACATTATCTTGTGTGATTATTGTACTGTAAGAGTAGTAATAGATCTAAAGTATAGGTAGAACATGAAATATGTTATTATAGTCAACTATAAATGTATTTGGAACTACTAAAAATAGTGTGCCACATTTTATGAGTATCCCTTGCTTATCCGGGATTGCAGTCATGATTTTTGGTACTGTCCCATCATATTCATTAGGTATTAGTGGAAACATGAACTCTAATGAGCATAAGCTTTTGGCGCACGGCCTCATATGGTAATCCAGTAATTACCCAAAACCTTAATGGTTAGGTTCATAAGTTCAGTTGCACAATCTTATAATGTATACCTCCCAAAACATGTATACAGTTTTTTCTTCAAGTTCTCCTTTAACAACATGAATTTATTATCATGTTTTAAGTGTGACACATTTATAATGTAAGATTTTAACTAAAAAGAACACATGCCGATAATGGTCTTCTATAACATATCTAATATAATAAAATAGAATAGACAGTTTTATTACAAGTGATTACACCCACATGCACAAACCCATTGATGGTAGGTGAGCGGCATGGTTGGCAACACAAGTTGCCATTGAAGGGAGCTCTGGCAGTAATTGACTATTGCTAGGTGTGTTGGATACTTTTACATATAAAGTAAGCTATGAGAGAGAGCAAATTATTTTTTCACTGTAATTGGAGACATGGCATTGAAGTGCATGTATTATGAGGGATGAATTTACAAGTAAATTTGTTTGATATTTTGTTGTGTACATGTGTTATGGTGGATTTATTTTACTTGAGTTTTTTTTAAGGAAAAAATTGTTTATTTATTATTATTTTCTTCTTTTCTCTGTTCAGTTACTGAACATAGTGGGAAGAAAGATCTTTTTTGTTTTTTCTTTGTTCATTGTTTTACTTTTTCTTCTTCGTTTCTCTGTTTATTAACTGAACAGACAGTGTCTTTTTATTATTTCTTTTTTTTTCCTCTCTTCTTTCTTTTGCTGTTCAGTTGCTGAACAGAGAAAGGAAGAAAGAGCCTTTTTTTTTTGTTTTTTTTAGTAGATACGAACTTTAGAGCTTGAATTACAAACATTTTATAACAAAGTAAAATAATAAAATGCAATTTTTTTCCTAGCAATTGTATAATAAAGATAATAATTGAAATAAATATTTAATAACTTATTACTTTAAGAACTATAATAATAAGATAATAAGTGATAATTGTAATTAAAATAAACAACAAATGATTTCATATACAAATTTTGCATCAAGAAGAAATAATATGCAAGGATCCATTCTATTGTAATTTTTTTTAATAATTGCTATGAGAATAAACAAAAGGAAAGAGGATGGAACTACTATTGTTTTTTATTCTAAATAAATTAAAACACAAATTAAAACAAATAAAAAACAGAAGGAATGGATTGAATTAGCACTTGGCTTAATTAGTGCCAAAGAGATCTCCTCCCAAAAGTCTAGCAAGAGTCCTAGATTCTCATTCTCCTTCCTCTTCTTCTCTTTTACTTTTTTTTTACTCCTGTACTTTTCTTTAACATGAGGGAAAATGAGGAGGGGATAGGTTGTTGGGTAGTTAGGTAGGATAGAATTATTGGGCATTGAGAATTTGAAATTCAAACACAAATCTATTTATTATTTTGATTAACTTAAATGATAAAATGTATTTAATTTTATTATTGTGTCCCAATAAATGTGGCATCATGTATTAAATTTAGATAATAATTTTAAGAAAATATTTTTTTGGGTATGGTGGGAGAGGGGTGTTAAATACACCTTCCACAAAGATGACTTAAAGGTGACTGGATCCCTCGAAAAATGAGGATACCCAAACCAAATAGGGGAGATGGAAATGTCTTATCCATGGCAGAGTTTGTACTCGAAGTGGAAGAAGCCTCTCAACTTTCAAGCATATGCTTTTGTAATGGTGCAATCAAATTTAGATGGTAGCTTGTTGCCACCCTAAAGACTAACTTTTTTGTTGTAATTACACAGTAATAAAGAAATTCCTTCTGGCCTTCCATTGATGAGAAAAATTCAACATTGCATTGATTTTGTACGTGGTACAGTCATTTTAAACATGGTAGCATATAGGACAAGTCCAAAGGAGTACGAAGAGTTACAAAGGCAAATTAATAAACTGGTGGCCAAAGGATTGATATGCGAGAACATTAGTCCTTGTGCCATCCCTACTTTACTTGTACTGAAGAAGGATGGAACATGGCGTATGTTTATTGATAGTCGAGCCACCAACAAAGACCTATTTCTTGTCTCGATGATGACATGCTAGATCAACTAATTGGTGCATGTATTTTCTCCAAACTTGATTTCCAAGGCGAATGCCATCAAATTAAAGTGAGGGAGGGTGATGAATGGAAGACGACATTCAAAACAAGAGAATTTTTATGAATGGCTTGTAATGCCATTCAAACTCTAATTTTTCAAGCACCTTTATGCGTCTTATGAATCATTTCTTCAAACCCTTTATACACAAATTTGTTTTTGTTTCGTTTGATAACATTTTGGTCTATAGTGTGTGTCATAACATATGGAGCATCTTTGACAAATCTTCAACAAACTGCAAGAGGCGAAACTCTATATCATCCTCTTCCAATGTGACTTCTGGACCTACAGTCTTATCTTTTTGGATTATGTGATATCCTCAAAAGGCAACAAAGTCTTGATAACGTTCGGATCAAACTAATCCTATTTAGAAGTAGAGATAAACTAGAAGGGATTTTTGTAGGTAGAAAATAAATTTATTTGCATGACTTTTGGATGAACAATACATGGACTCCATCCCTGGATATAGGGTCTAAAGACTTAAATGATAACTCCAAAATTCTAAAAAGACATCACTATTAGGAGTCTAACACAATACAAAAGTCTTCCACATAATTCTCTAAACTATACAATAATCTAAACAGCCTTTAAACTTCTCAAAAAGTCAAATGTAAAGTAATTATTATTATACTAGCCAATGCATGCATCTGCATCATATCATTTTATAATTTTTGTTTCCATATAAAGCTAATGCATTTTTAGAAGTATCAGAACTAGAAATGTTTTCTGTGCAAAAGCTCCTTGATTGCATTTGAAGTTTGCCAAAACCTTTACACTTTATTCTTGTTTCTGCCTAAAAAATAGTTAAAATAAAGGTAACTGCATTTTTATATTCTCTAGTATTCAATATATGTGCAATCTTATAGGGCATGTTGGACAGGATACTTGGTATAATTATTTGTTTTTATACATATTTATCTGCACCTCAATATTATTTCGGCTGTGGAGGCTCTCAATGGTTGTGCTCTGATCTAATGTGTTCTCTTGATTTTTTTCCTTATGGTTTATTCCATCTTATTGTCCACAAATTATTATAGTGATGAATAAATGTTTTTTTGGCGAATTTTCTAGTCTTATTTATCAAATCCACAACCTGCATTCTTTTGACTAAAAAAATGTCATTCATTTATGCAGCCTGATGAGCCTGTCGTTGAGGATGACGATGAGGAAGATGATGATGAGGAAGATGATGACAAGGATGAGGATGATGCTGAAGGTATGTACAAACTCTTTTTTTTATTAAAAAAAATGTCTAACCACTTATTTTTCACTAGCTGATGAACTTTGACTGAGAAGATTCTTAGTTCTTTTTAGTTGCATTTTTATTGCTTAGTGATATATTTATATAAATATAAGTATATGAGAATAGATGCTCGTAGCTTGCTTCTGTCTCTTTATGGCACATGCAGTTTTTCCCAGCTATCTTCTTGGTATATCTGTATTCACTAGCTAAGCAGATAGTAGTTCCCCACTTCTGCTTTAGCAATATCAAGTTTTTGTTGTTTTAACTTGAGTTTGATGGTGTGTGGAGATACTTGAGTTGTTGACTACTTTTGAGCTAACTGCATGATCGTTGTATCCCATTGATAGGTTTTGCTGTTAGTTTCATGTGAATTATTCCAAAGAGTGAGTTCAGGGTGAAATCTGGACACCCTTCAATTGCCATCTAACTGTTGAAAGATTTTTTTGAGGGAAAGTTGCAAATAAAACCCTTCAAGGCTTCAACTATGCCCACTGCTGTGTTTATCTCCCTTGAAGTATGAAACTAGCAACTTACACCTCTTCCTTAGTTCCTAAACACGAAACAAGGGATGAGTGGGTGTTGATAGAATGATAGGCAAGAAAATTTTTTATTCACTAACATGTGGAGGGCACACACTGTCCAAATTATAAGCGATGGTGGTCAGGCCTACAGTGTGGTGCGGTTTCATACTTTAGGTGTAATAATTGCAACTTTATTGATATTGAAGGGTGTTATTAGCTATTTAACTCTTTTAATCAATAAAGGAGAATCTTTTGTTTAGCCTTTTCTGCATCATATAGATGATGTATCAAGAAATGGTTTCATTTTATACATTATTGGAGAATTTTAGAACCCATTCTATTCTAATAATAAGCAAATGATACCAATGTTTAAAATAGCGATAACGATAACGTAACGTTTTGGCTTTGTTAGGTTATGTCGCATATAACGTAATGCATAAAGTAGGTTATGCAATTTCCTATTTATTTAATAAAAATAAATATAAACTATATAAAATAATTTTTATAAATTGAATATAAATTTAAAATATCTAAAAAAAGAATATAAAACTATTTTATAATCATAATCTATTCTAATTTTATATTAAATTTTACAATAATTTTCACATTTATCTTCATAAATTATATTAAGTCTGCAATTGTAATTCCAGTCATCATTTAAATAAGAAAACAATATTCTAATTTTTTATTTTAATTCCAGTTATTATCATTGTTGTAATTTATAAATTGTAATGTTCAATTTATTTTATTTGTAATTGTTGATTTCAGTTTAGTTAAAAATTTAATATAATCAATAAGTAAGATGTTTAGTAATCAGAGAGGAATTACAAGCGAATAAGGAAACAATCGTAAATTAATAACTTAGAAATTCCATAAGCAATCAAACAAGCCAACTACTAATCAAGTAATAAAATTACAACAATTCACTAATACTCAAAATAATAATCAACAACGATATAAAAATTACTAAAAAGATAATTGTAAATAACGTGACATAACGTAATTTAACGTAACGTTTCGTAATATAACGTAAAATAACATAAAAAACGTACTGTTACAGTGCATTGAGTTATTTTCAGTTGTTACGTAGCGCTGGGGTTCCGGTAGGTTACGTAACGTAATATAACGGGTTTTGTAACACGTTATTTTCAACATTGAATGATACATTGTTTTCCTTGCATTCTGTGGCTCAAATTGTGCTAGCTGTTTTCTACGTGCAATTTCTAGCTAAGTTACTCTAGGTTCAACTTAATCAACTGATGAAGAATATAAGTACACTGTTAAGTAATTTTATTGCTCGGGCTCTTGGGCTTTAAAGACCATGCTTTGTTTTATTAGTTTGTTGATATCACATTAACAAATTGCACAATGGCACATTCTGAAATATCACTGTGCTTCACTGAGTAATTTTTATTGCTTGTTTTGTCACGGGCTCTTGGGCTTTAAAGACCATCCTTTGTTTTATTATTCTGTTGATATCACATTACAAAATTGCACAATAGCACATTCTGAAATCTCACTATGCTCCACTGGGTCCTGCATAATGTCATTATAGCTGGGCATTTGTTTGTTCGTTCGTTCCTCTCTTGTGTTTGGTGACGTAGATGTAGCCATCTGTATGTTTTTCTTGAGGGCTAAACATCTGGTTGAATGTCAGAAGTTATTACTGTTTTAACCCAGATATGGTACTTGTGTTTGGATGTTCATCCTTTGTTTCCGGTGAACTATCTTTTGCAGTTCTAGTGAATGTTAGCCTTTCTGGTGCTTTTTTTATTTTTTAGTTTTCAATGCAAATTTATATACATGCAGGGCGTGAGGGTGATGCTACTGGAAGGTCGAAGCAGAGCCGAAGTGAGAAAAAGAGCCGTAGAGCCATGCTGAAACTTGGGATGAAACCCATCACAGGTGTCAGTCGTGTCACTGTGAAAAAGAGCAAGAATGTTAGTGCGACTCTTTTTTTTTTTCCTTAAAGTTGCATTTTCATTTATTTGGCAGGAATAGTTATATGCATCCACCTTGCTTGTTACTGACATCTTCTGTTCGCTTTCAGATACTCTTTGTCATTTCAAAGCCAGATGTCTTTAAGAGCCCAAATTCTGATACTTATGTTGTCTTTGGGGAGGCCAAGATCGAGGACCTAAGCTCTCAGCTACAGACGCAGGCCGCAGAGCAGTTCAAGGCTCCTGATCTCAGCCACGTGATCTCCAAGCCAGAGACATCTGCTGTGGCTCAAGACGATGAAGATGTAGATGAGACTGATGTTGAGCCCAAGGATATTGAGCTGGTAATGACACAGGCTGGAGTTTCAAGGGCAAAGGCTGTTAAGGCGCTTAAGGCTGCAGATGGTGACATTGTGTCTGCTATCATGGAGCTTACAAATTAGTAGGGTTCTTATATATGAGGATGTATTGTCTCTTTTCTTCCTGAGAGTTGGTAGCCTTTCTCCATATTGTTTCTCATCTAAAACCAATATGACGGTCCAATGCCCTTTTGGTTTGCTCTTGTCCGTTGAGGTAGTTTATGTCACTCTGGTGTTGTATTAGTACAACTTGGGTTTGGATTTATATGATACTGTTCTTTATTGGCAAGCAATCTTGTGGCACATAGATTGCTTGACCAGTGAGTTCAGATTGCTTAGAGTTGTGCAGATGAAGTGTTTTGTGGGCTGATTCATGTTTGGTTTTTGAAATAACATTCAGTAAATCGCAGATGCTATTGGTGCGAGTATTTACATATTTTAGGAGTAACATACCTGGTACTATGATCACAAGTACTGGTCTCTATATGAACTGGATGGTGTGCTGCTAAGCATTTTGAATATCTCATATCTCATATGAATATGAGCATTCTGAATATCTCATGTGAATATGGAATTACGATCAAAAGTTACCATCGAACTGAATGTATCGCTAAGTATTCAAGAACGATGGTGTCAGTATATATGGTCGATATATCCTAAAATGACAAGCTCGCACAATACATGTTTCACTCTACCATTGATTTTCTCAGTACCTATAATGTAATATACTGGTGGATAT
Source organism: Dracaena cambodiana (assembly GCA_036321105.1). Lineage (NCBI taxonomy): Eukaryota > Viridiplantae > Streptophyta > Magnoliopsida > Asparagales > Asparagaceae > Dracaena > Dracaena cambodiana. The sequence goes on from JAYEPQ010000016.1 coordinate 29,760,496, forward strand.
ATCCTAAAATGACAAGAAGCTCGACAATACATGTTTGACTTTACCATTGATTTTCTCAGTACCTATAAAGTAATATGTTTTTAACATGCATAAGCATATATAATATGTTTGTGTGTGTAAGTACATAATATATGCTAACTATCATAGTATTAATGTATCACACATAGCAAGTACATAATATATGCTAACTAACTATCATAGTATTAATGTATCACACATAGCAAGTACATAATATATATAATATATGCTAACTAACTATCATAGTATTAATGTATCACACATAGCAAGTACATAATATATGCTAACTATCATAGTATTAATGTATCACACGTAGCACGTACCATTGTATAGTGTCAAGTAGATATGAAACGATACGCATGGCAATACTGGCTAACACAAGAGCTATAAAATATGTTCATATATATGTGGTCTCATTTCTAAGCAAGAATAATTGGTATAACATGTTATGCATGCACGGAAGTGTATATGTGTGGTTAGTATCTCAAGCATGTATGATATGCACATGCGACACCAGGTCTAAACAATAGTGATTAAACATGTATGGATGCGTATTATATCACAAGCGGGATAGTATATGTGCAACATGATGCATAATGCATTCATATATTCAGTTGACTTACTAATGTTGAGGTTCAATAGATTAATATGGCTAGACCTGGTCTTGGCCCGTGCGTTGTCGCAATTTCGAAGCCACATAACTTATGATTAGAGCTTGAACTAAAAAAATGAAAAATATGTAGATATATAATTATATTTCCGACGAATCCTAAAAAAGCCCAAATCAAGTTCAAAAGAAAAAGTTACGGTAGTTATTCTAAGCCTATGTTGTTGCTAAATCGACAGATTTGAGACCTATATTCTTAATTTCTAGGCTATTTTTTAATGGGATAAGAGTTGAATCTTAATAGAATTTCTATACGAAAGTTATATATAATTTAATCACATTACTAGTGAATCTATAATGAGCTCGATCGGAGTTTTAGAATAAAAATTATAGTTGTTTTACTAAGCATTATATTGTTGAACTGTTGGGTCTTAGTATAACACCATATCTGTAATTTCCAAATAATTCTTGGCTATAATAATAACTGAATCAGGATTTTATTTATACAAAAAATTTGTTGATTAATGAGTTATCTTTCTAATGGCGCCAAAATGAGGTTAATAAAAGTTAAGATAGGAAAGTTATGATTGTTTTATCGATAACTGCTACATATGGCACAATATGGACAGTTATGTGCACAAGTGACATGCACTATATGACCCATATTATTAACTCATGGTAAATGCAATATTATACATTTATAATCTTTCAAATAAATTATATATATGTTAGGTATCATAGGTGAGGAGTATGTGTGCATGTATACATGTTTACTTGGCTCAAGCCACAAGCAAATTATAGAATATCAATATGAAACCCTATAATGCCACAAAATATACAATTTAATCATAAATTTAAATAAAGATTCCATTTTTTAGTTTGCTAATATGAAATTGGTGTGGCCTAAAATTTTACTATATCAAAAAAACTCAATAAACTCAAATTGAGAGTATACTCTTATCACTTTTTCAGCCCAAATCCGAAAAAGAACAGAAATTGATTTGTTTGATCTCAAAAAGTTGATGAATTGTACCATAATCAACCTCGATATAGAAGATAGGTGCTGAAGGAGATAGCCTTAGCTTATTGGAGAATATTAGAGTTCAATTGATGAGGAAATACTCAAGAATAGGGATGGATTGGCTCTATGATTGATTTTTCAGAATTTTTCAGCTTGATTTATTGGCGAATTTTTTGAGGGAATTGGAGAAGGAATTTGAATTAGGATTCTGAAGAGAAAATAAAGAGAGGAACGTGGGAATATGCTTAATTTTTTTAGATTTTTCTTAATTTGTTTAGAAGGTTAAGTATGTATAAAATATAAGGTAGAATTTCCTTAAATTTTTATATATTAACAAGACTATCATTGGGTCAGATCCATCACAAAAGTCAAAGAATGCTGTTAAGGATAGAGTAGAGAGAATATGAGCATCGAAAAGCGAAATTTTAGAAATAAATATTTATTTTAATTGGTATAGGTCCAAAAATCGACAACACTGGAATAATTCCAAAAACATATAATAAAATGAGACAAACAATTTCTGTTCTATGAAACTTCTAGTTGGAGTCCAGAATCAAGTTAAATTCAGTACTCGATATCCACTAATATTAGTATTCGGGCTTCCGGACTGATATAGACGATACAAAATAACTATAGGCATTAGGGTTGTTACCATATTTTGTAGAAATTGCTTTCATATATAACAAGAAACAAAAAACATGTTGTTCGCCATAAAAATTGCACGCTCTTTATATCGAAGTCTTTTCAATAAAAGATTACAATCAAATGGTTTCCCGTTTATAGAAGATGAGGATGGTAGACTTCCTCTTTATTTAAGGCTGGGTTCCTACGTAGCTATGGAGGACGATCCTGCTCTCCGTTGACACTCCGTACAATCTCTCTCGGTTGGCTAAAGGAAAAAGAAAGGTTCTCGACTTTTGATCACAGAGGATAACTCTGAGGAGAAGAAATTCGCCTGTGTCTCCCTCTCTGTCTGTCCCTCTCTGTCTCTTTCGCTCCCCCGCCTTTTATAGGGGTTTTAGAGTAACGTCCCGCCATATTTGCTCGACCGTTAGCTCCCACTACTCGAGAAGTGCCGTCATATTCGTTATGCAGTTGCTCCCACGATCGAAGTAATGCCGCTGCATTCGTTTGGCAGTTAACCCCACGATCTGAGGTGGGAGCTCTCCTGTTCGGGTCGGATGACTTTGTATTAAACCCCTACCCGAAATCTATGGGCAGTGTCGTGAATCTTAACTTTAGATTCGGGAACCTGTTCTGTCGTTTGGATCGCGAACCTCAGTCTCTTAGATTCGCGGATCCGATGAGTTGCGGCTTCTGTCTCTGAATTCATGGATCTACTTAGTTTTCCAGAATTTTTCGCCGACAAAACCCCCTCAAAAGTTTCCAAAACTCTCATGATTCCCTGAGGAGTTTCGGAATACTTTGGATATAATATTCTGTATTAGAATCTCCATTGCATTTGCAGAAATCTGTGACTCTGTATTAGCGCCACTGCTGCTTTTTTGATTTTGAAGGGACACGTCTCTGTATTAGGGGCGCAAGCCTTAATCTTGGAGTAGAAAACGACTCAATGTTAGGGTCGCAAACTGTCTTTAGAAGGGACACGTCTCTATATTAGGGGCACGAGCCTTCATTTTTGAGTAGAAAACGACTCTGTATTAGGGTCACAGATTTGTATTGTGAAGAAGAAGGCGACTCTGTATTAGGGTCGCAAGTTTTTTGCTTTGGAAGGGACACATCTCTATATTAGGGGCACGAGCCTTCATTTTTGAGTAGAAAATGACTCTGTATTAGGGTCGCAGATTTATATTGTGAAGAAGAAGGCGACTCTGTTAGGGTCGCAAGTTTTTGCTTTGGAAGGGACACGTCTCTGTATTAGGGGCGCGAGCCTTCATTTTGGAGTAGAAAACGACTTTGTATTAGGGTCGCGAACTTTCGTTTTTTGAGAAGAAAGCGACTCTGTATTAGGGTCGCGAACTTTTGCTTTTTGGTTGCGGGAAGGCCGGAAGGCGGTTGTTTTCTACAGCGTAAGAATTGAGACGTTCTCTGAGCCGCATTAAATGAAAAGGTACCCACGAGATTCGAGCCAGATATCACGTCTGTCCAGAGATCTCGGCCATCAAATCATCGGCTATATAACCTCTACTTTACGAGAGAGGCTACCCTTATCTCAAGAAATTTAAAATCTGAGTTCTTCATTAGAGCTCCTCAGACTTCTCGTTTTCAATCTCCCATAGCTTTTGATTCGAAGGATTTTCTCAATCTGCAAAAGATGCCGAAAAAAGTTTCTTCCTCCGATGTTGCTGCCAGTAGTCATCAAGATTCTCGAGCAACCTCCAGTTCAATAGTGGTCCGGCAGGAACCCATGATTGGAGGTAATAAAGAAAACTTTCGAAAGGCAGTCCCTTTCTCATTATATTTTTTTTAATCTTGAATTTGAATGTCTTTTGCAGTCGACTATATCTTGAATCCTTGGCCTAAAGACCATTATTTCGGATACTCTGATGGCTATGATGGGGAGAAAGAGTTCAGATTTGGTCATGTCTTTCCACATTGTACAATATCAGACAGCCAAGAGAGAGAAGGCAAAATTCTCCATCTCCATCCTTCTCGCTATGTATTGCGAGAACTGATGACTAATGCACCTTTCGAAGGAGATAATCGATCTCCGCTACGCAAACCTGCCTTTTTGTTTGGGGACCATGTTTCAGTGCCCGATAGCGGTTTGGAAGATAGAGATTACAAGTGGCTCCGTCAAGTTGAAGGTCGCTACTTGTTTCTCCCCAACATGGAGAGGTTTTATCTGTTCTTATTCTTTCAATCTCTTTCCGTGCCCAGACAAATGGACTAGCATATAAACAGGCCACAAGACAGCATCTTGTTGGGGGGCTTCTACGCTCAAGGTGCTTTTCCTCGTGGTAGTGGAAAACACTTTTGTGGATTGCTTCCGGGACTGCTTAAACATGACCTCCCCAGAGGCGAGATTCCCTTAATCGTGCAGACTTTCCTGTACCAATTCACCAATGCGTAAGGAGAGTTTCCTGTTCAGGATTTTCGTCCCCCTGGTTGGGTTCACTGCTCTTCAAAAGGAGAGTGGGCAGTCTTGACTGATTTCTTCTTGAAAACCTTCGGAGATCAGCTTCATTATGCGAGGCTACACCGTGCTATCAGGGCTGTTCAGCATGGTATTCCTGCTAGTAGATTTTATTTTTTTGCTTTACTGGAATTGTACAATCCTGATACTTGTACAGTCTTTAGCCCTCGTGATGAGTTGGGTTTTGCTCTTCATGAAATGTATGAAATTTCGGGTTTACCCATGGGAGACATCCCGTATGAAGAGTATGTTCCTGCTGGGGAGGAACTCCATCTGCTGAAAACTCAGGACCCTTTGGCCTACAATACTTACTGGGAGTTACTCTGCCATTATTATATTTGCACCCATACGTTCGGCACCCGCAGTTTGAAGCCAAAGAAGTGGCTGCAGTATTTTCTGTCCAATTTTTCTGAGGGTAACCTTAACTTTACTCGCCTTCCTCCAGTTTCTGAAAAGGAACTTGAGAGAAGAATCGCCAGTTTCGGGACATATGCTTATGTTGCTGAATCTGACAAGGACGTCTTCAAGGCTGGGACGTCCTTTGAAAGTTTTCACTATCAGGCCCTCCAGCCTTTGTCCGATCCTGCCTTCTTGGCGGACTTTTTGATGGTATGGCTGAAGAAGTGTGTTATTCCTTCGCAGGAAAACATACCCATCAGAACTGTATACCCAGCCATCCTACTAGCTCTTGGTAGGCGGCTCAGCTTGTTGCCCGCGATGGTCTGCAACATCCAAAGCGGACTGAGAAGATTATCTGACAAATTTTGCAATGTGAAGAAGGAGCCAAGGAAGAAAAGAGATCCGGTCATTAAGACTCCCAATCCACGTGTAAAACTCCCTTATACTTATTTGATGGCTTGGCTGGTTCTACATTGTCCTACTCTAATGAGTCCTGCAGACTCGCAGATTGACTTAAGTGCTCCCAAAGTGCAACACTACGAGAGGTCGCAATGGAAAGGGGGCTACATGGCTGCGATCCGCAAGACCCTTCGTCATTTCTCAACTTTTGAGTTGTTCAGATATTTTTCGTACTTCCCAAATGCCGGGTACGGGGAGGAATTCACGGATACTGCCGGTGCCGACAAATTTACTGTTCTGTCCTCGGGGCGTTTCTGGTGGTTGATAAACATCCGCCCAGAACATCTGGTTCTTCGTTTGGGGAACCATTGCTGCCTAGAGCCTTACTACCCGAGTCGTTTTGATCGACAGTTCGGGTATGATCAGTTTTATGTTGGTAATTCCAATAGAGAGTTAAGTTTTGTTGGGAGTGTTCTTGAGGGAGCTCGAGCTTGGTTTCACTTCGTTGCGGGTGGAACTTAGGCCCGATTTGATCTTCCACTCAAGACCGCAAATTCGATTATGAGCTTCAGTTTCTGCAAGTGGTTCGCGGATGCTAATTCCGCTCCTCATGATTTCAATGTAAATCTTACTTGCTTGAGAGAGATCAGAGCCTGGTATGCTCAGAAGAAAAAGGCTGGCAGCACCAAAGTAGCAGGGATGGAAGACTTTGGGGTAGAAAGCGCTTTTGATGAGTTGGAACCGGTGACTCAACAAGGAAAGGAGGACAACAATGCACTGGCTTCATCAACTCAGCCTGTTTCTCCTGCTGCTTCTCCCTTGCCAACTTTGAAGGAAACTTCTCCCCAATCGTAGTCTCCTTCAAAGAAGATTTTCCATAAGCGAAAGAGACTGAGGCGCCTCAGTGACTTACCTACCATTCCGCAGGTCGTTGATCCGCAGGACATCACATCAGGGGTTGGTGCTGCTGCATCCAATTTGGTCTCCGAGACCCTCGCGGAGGAACCTGAGGAGGGTGAATACGATTCATCTTTAACTCTGCGCTCCCTTAAGAGACGCCGAAGTTAAGGACCCGTTTTCCGTAGTGATCCTACTCCTGATATTCGTGAGGATCCTGTAACTCTCCTACACCAGGTCGTTACTGGAGTAGAGGCTTCTTCTGCTATACGGGAGGATCCTGCAGCTCTCATGCATCAAACTGTTACTGGAGTAGAGGCTTCTTCTGCTACACGGGAGGATCCTACAGCTCTCGTGCATCAAGCCTCCGCAGAGGGTGAGGTACAGGTAATTGGGGAAACCCGTGCCTCAGGTTCTCCAAAAGTAGCCCCTCCTTCAGAAAATCAGAGCGACTGGGAAGATGACTATGATGTTGACAGCAATGATCTTCTATCTTCAACCCCTCTGTCGGACCATGGTAAGTACGTCTATTTGAGCGAAGACATTCGGACCGAGGTATACGGGCCTGAAGTGTTTGGACCTGAAATGTACGGACCTGGAGAATCCAGTGTTCAACCTTTAGGTTTGCATCTTTTCTCTTTCAACAATTGTATTATTATCAGCTGATGTCGTAACTCTTTTTTTTATATATATCGGTTTTCTCCTTCTTTGCCAGACCCGGTTTCGATCCCAGACTTAGAGTGCATGGGTGCGAGGGTAACTCCGTTAGATGACACTATCGCGGAAGCTGACGCCGATGAAGTAACCACGGTTACAACTTATGTTGTTGGTACTACAGAAGTAGCAATTCCAGAGACTACTGCGTCCATGGTTTCGGCCATAGCTGCTCCGTCCGATACTTTGGTTCAAGATGTTGCAGCTGATAGTTCTGTCGAAGTTCTCAGATGTCCCATTTCTCTTGATGTTGGCATTGTTGCCTCTGTGCAGCAGAGTACGGTTCAAACCGTCTCTGCCTCGACCAGTGTTGATCCCTCTCATGTAGAGATTGATGCTTTTGAGGTTGGTTTGCTGAAGGATACGGTAGAAACTTTCCTCCATTTCCTTGATCGCTGTATTGACAAGGTACTGAAGGGAGTTCCTTTTGCTTCACTCGCCAATGTTCTCAACATTTATTTAACTGGTATTGTCAGCATTGGTGGAGAGGATAGAGCTGCTCCTTTCAGGCTTATGATAACTCAGCTTCAAAAGCATACTGAATCCCTGTCAAAAACCAGAAGTGCTGATAAGTCTGAGACAGTGGAAATCCTTTTCCAGAAGCTGAAGAAGGAACAGCTTAAGTTCCAGAAGGAGACTCAGGAGAAGACAAATGCTTGCAAAGTCTCCTTAGAAAAGGGTCGATCAGACCGCGAGTCTCTAGTTCTTCAAGTGGAGGTCGTTGCTTCAATTGTTAAGGACCATGATCAGGCCATTGCTAGGACTCAAGAGACTATCGCTAAGGCTCAAGCTTTCTTGGCCAAAATTATCAAGGAGCACGATGAATCAATGAGGAACCTTGCCAACTTATTGCGCCAGCGGGACAATACAACTAGAGATCTCCAGGCGATACAAGTTGAATTGGACACATTGGAGGCTGCTGCAGCGCAGATTGTTATCTCTAGTGACGAGGAATTGCGTCGTCAAGCCGCTGTTCAAGTTTATGAGACCCTTCAACAAGACATTGACGATGCGGTGGAAAAAATAAAAGCCCTTTTGAATCGTTGAACTGTAAAACTTTGTATACACCTGTTTTAGTTCTTTTTTTTTGTAATAGTTTCCTTGTCGTTTATAAAGAACCTGATTTTGGCCTTCCAAGGTACGGTTCTGACTTGTCATCTGTTGTCTGAAGTTTGCGAACCACCGTAAGACTCTGGTATCTGTATATCTGTTTACGCGACTTTCTTAAATCACGTGAAGTTTAGGGGTTCGCGGATTAACACGATTCATATTTAACCCCCGACCTTGGTTCCAGAATTTTGGTTCGTGATGCTTTGTCTGGAGATTCGCGGAATAGACCGTAGATTCTTTCAGAATTTGTAGAGACTTCTGCGAGTCTCGGGATGAAGCCGTCGGACGTGGAATTCTAAGCGTTACATGTCTTTATTAATGACGAGATCTCTGAGCTGCGATATCTAAGCGTCTCATGCAACAACAATAAATTCTGTTGAAATCTGAACTGAAAATCTTGACCGAAGATTTCGGTTTTATCTCTTTTAAACTGGAGATCACAGTTACCAGATCGTCTATATAAGACACATGATCTCTTCAATGGAAGATCATTCAGCCGTGAGAAAATTTCTTCATGACTCTCTTCTCTTTCTTTCTTTTGTAGCCGATCCATCAGTGCAGCCATATTTTCTTCTTCTTTAATCGAAGTGATGGATAAGAGTTGGCATGGTACAAGACCTCCAGACTGCATCAATCCAGCAGGGTGTCTCACCGAAAAGGTCCTTCTGACCGTAGTCATTTTCCTTAATTAAGGTAAACATTTTCTTCTGATTCATATCCTTCTCTTCCTTCTTTTTCTTCCTTTTTAACAGGAATTTGTTTTGGCTGCAGGAGATAACCATAGTCATTCTCCTTAACAATGGCCCAGACCCAATGAGCTCGTAATTGTTTCCAATGCCTCAAGGTGCTTGGAAGGTCTCATGTATCTTTCATGAGAGAAAAGATTTCGGGTCTGGGGCATTGTTTTTCTTCTTTCCTAGTATCCCACAAGGTAGGGGGTACTAATGACCAGAACCTTAAATTTGCACAACCCGTCAGTTGTACATCTGGGGTTTACACTTGGTATGCCCAGTTTTGAACTAATTAAGTCACTGTCATCACTGGGGGAACAAAGCAGGAGGTCTCTGATTGTGGTCGGAAAGAAGAAACAAGATTATGCCTTTTAAGCCGTCCTTAAAAAGGAGGCAACAAGAGAAAATTGGAAGTGGAGGCCATGGAGCAAACTTTTTGATCCGAGCCATGCACAAAGAGAAGGCTATAGAAGCAAGTCTGTCATTCCAGAAGAAGAGCCTGCAGGAGCAAACTTTTTGATCTGAACCATGCTGAAAGAGACGGTTACAGAAGCAAGTTTCCTCTCTTTTTTTTTACATCAGTGATTTGTATCCACTATTGTTGACTGTACAACACTAGAGAATTCTCTGTAATTTTGCTCTGATGATGAATAAAGAAGTTCTTTTCTTTTTATGTAACTAAGAGTATCTGATGGATGATTCTGATGTTGATTACCAGAGTTAACTGTTAACTTGATAATCTTAAAATCGATCAAAATTTTCCAAGTACCCAAAATTACTGTGAATGAAAGAACTTTTTTGTTGACAAATTTGACTCGCCAGAGGTATTTTTTAACTTGGCGATTTAGAAAAAGGGAAAAATGTGATTCGCCAGAGGTATTTTTTAACTTGGCAATTTAGAAAGAGATTCGCCAGAGGTATTTTTTTTTAACTTAGCAAATTTGGTAAAAAGAAAATCTGGTTCGCCAGAGGTAATATTTAACTTGGCAAATTTGATAGAAAGAAAGTTTGGTTTGCCAGAGGTATTACTTAACTTGGAAAATTTGAAAGAAGGAAAATCTGGTTTGCCAGAGGTATTATTTAACTTGGCAAATTTGATAAAAAGAAATTTTGGTTTGCCAGAGGTATTACTTAACTTGGCAAATTTTAAAGAAGGAAAATCTGGTTTGCCAGAGGTATTATTTAACTTGGCAAATTTGATAAAAAGAAAATTTGGTTCGCCAGAGGTATTATTTAACTTGGCAAATTTGATAAAAGGAGAATCTAGTTCGCGAAGTAAAGACTTTTAGTCCGAAACCAAGAATCTTCATTAATGAACTTCTGATTACAGAGAAACTTTTTGCTCATAACTTGCATAGAACTACCCAGGCCATGCATAGAACTACCCAGGCCGTATTATAACTGGTGTTCTGCAATTTTACTAAGAATAATATTTCTTCAGGACTTGCCGTTGATTGACATCATGACCATGTCACCATTAGGCTTTGTCAACCGATACGCACCGTTGGAGTAGACCGTATCAGTGACAAAGGGTCCCTCCCACTTTGGCTGGAACTTTCTCCTAGGCTTCTGGTTTGTTATGATCGGTCTTCTAACTAACAGAACCAGATCACCCTTCTTAAAAGTTCTTCGTTTAGCCTTTTTGTTAAAGGTTCTGGAGATCCGCGCCTGGTATAACTCGATATTCTGTTGAGCTTCCAAGCATTTATCATTCAAGGCTTCTAACTCTTGGAGCCTTTGATGATGCCTTTCTTCTTCAGTCATCCTAATTGTTAACGCGACTCGTAATGATGGGATTTGGATTTCCAAAGGCAAGACTGCTTCTGACCCATATATCAAAGAGAAGGGCATGGCATTAGTGGGAGTTCGGACTATGGTGCAATACGCCCACAGGCATTCTCCGAGCTTTTCGTCCCAGTCCCTTTGATTGGATGACACAAACTTTTTAAGAAGTTTTACAATGGTCTTATTGAAAACTTCTGCTAGACCATTAGCTGCAGGGTAATATGGCGATGAAGCTACATCCTCGATCCTGTACTTGTTGCAGAATCTGGAATACACTTGGCTCACAAACTGAGCTCCGTTGTCATGAATTATTCTTCTAGGCACCCCGAAGCGATAAAGCACATGGTGCTTAATGAATTTGATAACATCTGACGATTTTACTTCGGTCAGGGAAATGGCCTCAGTCCATTTTGAAAAGTAATCAGTTATGACTAAAATGAATCGGTGTCCTCTCGTTGATGGCGGAGAAATTGACCCTACGATGTCTATACCCCATTGTTCAAATGGCTATGACGTAGCTGTTGGGTGAAGATACTCCGGGGCTTTATATATAAAGTCTGCATGTATTTGGCAGGCCCTACACTTTTTGGTGTAGTTAACCGCTTCTGTCATCATCTTGGGCCAGTAATAACCCATTTTTCGGATTCTATCTCAAAGTTTTGGCCCTGCCTGGTGTGCCCCGTAGATGCCAGCATTAGCTTCTTCGAGTACCTTTTGAGCTTTGCGGTTGGAGAGACAGCGAAGTAAAACTCCGTCGTAGGATTTTTTATACAATGTCTGGAGTTCTGCGTTGTAGTAAAAACGGATAGCCCTTCTCTGAATTGCCTTGGCTTCTTTTGGACCTTCGGGTAATATCCCGTAAAGGACATAGTTTTTATAAGGAAAACGCCAATCTCTCGGTTCTAGGCTTGATTCGAAAGCGTCAGCTTCATCTTCCTGTGGTTTCTTCATTTCTTCTTTGAGCTCGTCCTTTGGACAAAACAATTTCTTGCTGCCTACCGTAATTTGCCTTTTAGCATGCTTGGGCAAGGCTAATGTAGCAGCTAAGGAAGCTAGCGAATCTGCATAACTATTTAGGTGACGCTTTATGTGGCTGACATAGAAACCATCGAAACCATCGGCGATCCTGATCACCGTGCGATAATACGGTAGGAGGTCTTCATGTGACCTCGTACTCCCCTTTTATTTGATTCACAACAAGTTGAGAGTCCCCGTATGCCTCCAAATATTTGACCCCCAGTTGTTTGGCAATTTTTAAGCCGATTAGGAGGGCATTATATTCCGCGACATTATTGGAGTACGAACTTGTTAATGTGAAGCTTGAGGAATGATGTGGTTGCCGGAAGAGACGAGAACAACTCCTACCCCCGCTGTCATCTTTCCCTCGGATCCCATTCGGGAGGCACCATCAAAGAAAAGCTGCCATATACCTTTCGAGACTGTATTTGCCTCGAAAGACCTTCTCGAGTCATCCTTTTCTGGAATCAAGTCCCATTCTTCTAACTCTCCAGGGATTTGTTCGTATAACTTCGAGGATGTTGGGATTGGATGTTCGGCCAAGAAGTCGGCCACGCCCTGTCCTTTGATAGACTTCTGTGAGACAAAGTGCATATCATATTGTGACAGCCAAATAGCCCAATTGGATAGTCTTGAATTTAACGACCCGAGTTTAGTCATTAGTATTCTCAGGGGGTTAACTCTCGATACAACGTGGATAGTTTGTCCAGCTAAGTAGTGCCGCATTTTCTGTATTGCGAATACCAAAGCTAGACATTCTTTTTCCACAGGATTATACCGGTGTTTTGCCCCGATCATCATTCTGCTGAGGTAGTAAATAGCTAGTTCATTGCCTGACTCATTCTTCTGTACTAGCAAAGCGCCCAAGGAATGGTCCATAGCCCTTACATATAGTAAGAAAGGCATTCCTGAAACTGGGGATACGAGCACTGGTGGCTTCGTGAGATATTGTTTGATTTCTTCAAAAACCTTTTGGTATGCGTCATCCCAGACAAATGACACTTCTTTCCTCATTAATCTGGTGAAAGGCTGACATTTGCCAGACAAATTTGATATAAACCTGCGGATGTACGCCAGCCTGCCTTGCAACCCCCTTAATTCTTTGAGGTTACGGGGAGGTGGCATGTCTTGGATAGCCTTGACTTTATCTGGATCAAGATGTATCCCTTTCGACGTCACAACAAAACCGAGGAATTTTTCACTGGATACCCCTAAGAAAGCTTAGCTGGATTCATCTTGATCAGGTGCTTCCTCATGAGGTCGAACACTGTCTTCAAATCCTTCAAGTGATCGTCTTTGTTTCTGCTCTTAATCGCTAGGTCATCTACGTAGCATTCCACTGTTTTCCGGATGTGCTCTTGGAATATTGCGTTTATGGCGCGTTGATACGTAGCACCTGCGTTCTTTAGGCCAAAGGGCATGACCGTATAGCAGTATACCCCGAGTGGTGTCCTGAAGGACGTATGCTTCTCATCATCAGGGTACATCTTTCTTTGATTATACCCCGAGAATCCATCCATGAACGTCATGCGCTCATACCCACAAGTATTATCTATCTAATATTCATGATGGGTAATGGAAATTCGTGTTTAGGGCAAACCTCATTCAAATCCCTAAAGTCTATGCAAACTCGGATTTTTCCATTTTTCTTGGTCACGGGAACTATATTCGCGACCCAATCAGGGTGCTGTTCCTCACGAATAAAGCCTGACCCGATCAACTTTTTGATTTCAGCTTCTATAGCTTCCATGATCTCTGGGCGGAATCTTCGTTGTTGCTTTTTTACTGGTTTAGCCTTTGGTCGGATTTTCAATTTGTGAACCGCCACACTTGGATCCAACCCTGGCATTTCCTCATAACTCCAAGCGAAAATATCAATGTATTCGCGAATGAGGGATATCAATTCCTTCCTTTCTTCCGAGGATAGGTTCTTACTTATAAATATGGGTTTTGGATTCTTTTCACTCCCATATTGATTTGGATCACTTTATCTTCGGTTGGGGGCTCACGCTGTTCAAACTGGATCTCCCACTTCATATTAAGATGCTTGGCCCAAGGGTCGTCTTTTATTGGCGAGGTTTCCTTTAAGTCTTCGTCTTCTTGGATCGTGGAAGCCATGTTCGCAGATACTTCACGGAAAATCATACCAGTACTGACATCTGAGTTCCAGCATGATGATTCTGACGAATGATCGTACTGTCCTTCTTCGGTTTTCTCGCCTGAGGAGGTTTCGGAAGTGGTGATGCATCCCAACTCTCTGCCGGTTTTCTAGTAATAATTTGACATTTTCCTTTTTGGGACAAAAGGTTGAAGGATCGTCTTCCTTCCTTTTCCGAAGTTCAACCCCCTGCCTTCGGCCAGATTATATCCCATTTTCTTTATTATCCTACGAGAATTTTCATTGTAATGGAAGAACTCGGGTTTTCCCTGTTCTTCCTCAGAATCTAAACATTTTTCTTTATTCTTGTGACTTGCTCTTCCAAATACTATGGCCTTTTGGGTTCCGTTTTTGGGAGGGACCTCAAAAATGACCTGATTAGCACTTTCAATGTCATGACTTAATTCGTGTAAGGATGATCGGATAGGTGTTTGGAAAGAAGTCAGAGAATATATCTCATTTATACAGTCGCTGAATACATCTGTGCTAGTGCTTGAGGGCTCAGAATCAACACCAGAAGAGTAAGCAAACTCTAAATTTTTATTTATCACTAATTCACCATCAGAGTGAACGCTATTATTTACATCAAGGCCTTCGAGGCTTATCACGATGGGCTCACCGTCCCAAATTACATTCTCGGATTCCGAATCTTCGGATCCTGATTCTGTATCAGCCTCCTCGCCACTATCAGAGTCTTCTGGAACAGGCTGCTCTGAAACACCGAACACATCTTGATATAGCAGCGCGTCAGTGAAGTAGTTTTCAACTCCTTTGAAGGGTTTTTTTTTGCCACGAGCATTTTTACGTTCACATCTTTGTCGACGTATTTCACGCATTGGTGTAACGTGGAGGGCACAATGAGATTGCTATGGATCCAGGGTCTCCCCAATAGCAGATTGTATGATGTGTCCGCATCTATCACGTAACACATAACTTCTGTCTTTAGATCGCCGATCTGACACTCGAGCTTTATTTTACCCAGCGGTCTACTGCCATTAGCATTGAATCCGAAGATAGTAGTATTGGTGGCTGCCAATCTATTCATCGGCACTCCAACATATCGTAGCATCCTTCGCGGCATGATGCTCAAGGCCGAGCCTGGATTAACTTGAATGCGATCGATCTCCGTAGATCCTATGTATCCCTTGTAATACAGAGGGCGGTGATGCTTATTACTCCTGACTTGCATGTCTTCCGGAGAAAAAGTGATGTAAGGGATGTTTTTACCGGAAACCTGATGACATGTCGCGCAAAGAGATTCTCCTTCCTCAATTATCTCCGGTATTTGCGCCAAGAATACTTCCGAATCTTACAGAGCTTCTCTTAAAACTTCTCTAGTAGATTTAGAGAGCCTCAGGAGCTCGTACAAGGTTATCCTTGTGGAAATATTGGCCAACTGTGTTAAAATGTCAAATTGGAATGATTTCCGCGAGTCCTCTGCAGGCTCTTTTCCCTTCTTCTTCAGAACTTTATCAAACTTAAGTTCTTTTTGTTTGACTTTCTCTGGAGGTGGTTGAGAATTTATTGTTTGGCCGTAGTTCTTCAAGGAATATTTTCCTGAACGGGTTCCCGCGGGAGGAGGATCCGCGTCAGCCACCAAAGAGTTTTCAATTTCCTCTTCCGAATCGGTCAAAGCAGGAATGCCTCCATCATCTTCGGGAATCATGGAGACGACATTGGAGGTAAAGGTTTTCTCTCTTCTCTCTTTCCCAGATGAACTGGAAATCCATTGTTCATCACTTAGGAGATCTGAATGCACCCACAGTATTTTCCCCTATCAGTTTCAAAGGGGAACAATCCCTTCCTCTGCTGTTGGTGCGGATCAAAATTGACGACCTGCATCGTGCCTTTAGGGATGGGTTACACTCCATCTTGGATTGTTGACTCTATCCAGTTGGGCGCCTTGCCGAACTTGACCGTCACCATATTTACAGTCACCTTCTTCTGATGCTCTTGGAGCTTGATGACGTTAGCGTCCACTAAGTCTTGAATTTTATCCTTAAGGATATAGCAGTTTTGGCTAGGGTGGTTAATGATTCTATGGTAGACACAGTATTTAGGATCATTAACTTTCCCTGCTTCTTCTGGACGTTTAGACTCCGGGAGTTTTAGCATCTTCTTACTCATGAGGAGGTTGAAAATAGTCTTCGTGTATTCATCCTTAAAGGAGTATTGCTTTTGCGGCATTCGCGTCTGAGGAGGGAGTTTCGGGGAAGTCTTCGCGGGTTGTGGCATATCAGTGACCATTGTCTCCTTTCCCTTGTATCATCGGGGTCGGAACTTATAGTTGTTGTTGCCCCTTCGCTTTTGTTTCTCCTCGCCTCCTTCTTCTTCAAGTCTTTGCGCAATTTCTTCAGCTTCTTCGGCTTGCAGGGCGAGATCCTTCCAAATTGAGGACTTCACTGCTCCCATTCTGGCTTGAACCTTAGTCGATAAATTATGTCGGCAGGTTTCTACCAAGGTCTTTTCTGGCATCCCATGCGGACATCTGAGAGAATCGTTTCGAAACCTTTTGATGAAGTCCCGGGCTGACTCTCCTTTCTTCTGTTTAGTGGCTAGAAGCGCCGGCATTGACACCTCTATATCATCTTCATAGAATCTGGTGAGAAAGGCTTTCTCCATGTCGCTCCATGAATTGATGGTTTCCAATTCTAGTCTCCGGAACTATTCAAAAGCTAGTCCGGTTAAGGTACTAACGAATACCCTCGAATAATGGGGTCATTTCCGGCTAAATGCCCAATCTGCGATTTAAAATAGTAAAGGTGATGGTTTGGTGATCCTTTACCATAAAAAAATTTGAGCTTCAATGATTTGTAGTTTTTTGGGAACGACACTGTTTCCCATTCCATGGGATATGGCCTTACCACACCCAGCTCTTGTAGGTCGCTCTTATGCATGAGAGCATTCAGTTGATTCTGAAAGCTCTCCATCCAAACAGCATTTGCATTCCCTTCTTGATGCACGGAACGGTTGCCGTCATCCTCATGATGTTCTTCTTTTTCATTATTATGAGGACCTTCTTATTCTGCCTTGTCAGTCTTCGAGTGCGAAAATGTATTCTTTACTCTAGTCTTTTCCAGTTCCACCAGGACATGTAGTATGTCTTTGAGTTCGCTGATAGTATCCTGCTGTTGCTAGATACTCTTGTCTTGTTCGTCCATTCTCCGCATAAACTTTTCTGAGATATTGTTTTGAGTCATATATGCAGAGGCGAAGTCTTCTAGGAATGAATCGGACGTCTGCGATTCAGCCATAACAAATTTGACTATATTTTCTTCATTAGAAGAGATTCTCGCCATCTGCCTATAATTCATGGGGACTGCCGTCCCACTTTTGAGTCGAGTATTTCGGAAAACTCCTCGCTCTTCATTGAATAGATCCTTCGAACTCGAAGAGACCTCCGGGTCAGAAGTTTCTTCTTCAGAGACTTTCTTCGCCTTCTTTTTCTTCTTCTTTTCTCTGATACTTGTCATATTAGATGACACTGCAGGATATTCTGGCTCAGAAAACTCAAGTCCGTGTCGCCTCCTTTTCGCCAGTTGGGATGAAGATATTGATGGAACCGACAATCGATGAAACACCGAGGATCTGGTATGGACTGAACAATGACAGTGAGACAGTACTGCATTGATCAGTCGCTCACAGTGGCAGTGAGATACATAGGATTCTTCCCTTTTTCTGTTTAGAAGTTCTCTAAGATCTCTTGCACTGGAGTCCTTTGTGACGGCGTCATTTGTGAGAGATAGCTTCGGGAACGGCACAGTCTCAGCCTTGCGGATAGGCATGCACTTTCCGCGAATTTGAAGTTCGCGAGCTTCTTTAATCACGTGATCAGACTTTCTCCCTGGAACACGAGGGACGCGAATGTATGCTCCGCATTTATGATCATGGACAACTTTGATGGACCTACTCCGCTTCCTATAGGAAACGTGAGTAAATCCTTCTGCGTCTCGACCAACCTCGCCCTTTGGCTTCCATATTTGTATGGTAGGTTTCTGCCGGGATGAGTTGGCGGTTTTCTTTTGTTGCGCGATTCTGTGAAGGGCACGGATTTTGCTTCTTCTTAGGTTCCTTCTCGTTGTACGAGTGAGGGGAACCTCCTTCTCTGCATCACAGTCTCGCGGGGCGGATAGTGGTCGTTCCCCTTTGCCGAAGCAGGGACTTTGGTCCACTCGGTTTGAGAGATCAAGAGTCTTAGTCGAAACTGGTATAGAGCCCGACGTTGAGGAAGAGGGTTTCAGACTAATTTGGTCTGCCGGCTCCCTTGACTGAGTTATTACCATTAAAGCCTCCTTGGAGATTGACCCCTTGGAGACTTTACGGGATCCCCTTAGGAAAGTAGGGCTCTTAGAGCCTGAAGAAAGGAATTCTTCGTACCTTCCCTGGTCGATGTGAATGGTGAGCGAGTCGACCATACTGCCAATCGGAATGTTTTCGGATTGAGCTACTACCAGATCACCGGAGGTGATGGTTGTCCCCAGCGGAGTCGCCAATTTTCTGTTCGCCATAAAAATTGCATGCTTTTTATATCGAAGTCTTTTCAATAAAAGATTACAATCTAACGGTTTCCCGTTTACAGAAGATGAGGAAGGTAGACTTCCTCTTTGTTTAGGACTGGGTTCCTACGTAACTATAGAGGACGATTCTGCTCTCTATTGACACTCCGTACAATCTCTCTCGGTTGGCTAAAGGAAAAAAAAAGGCTCTCGACTCTTGATCACAGAGGATAACTCTTAGGAGAAGAAATTTGCCTGTGTCTCCCTCTCTGTCTGTCCCTCTCTGTCTCTTTCGCTCCCCCACCTTTTACAGGGGTTTTAGAGTAACGTCCCGCCATATTTGCTCGACCGTTAGCTTCCACTACTCGAGAAGTGCCGTCATATTCGTTATGCAGTTGCTCCCAAGATCGAAGTAGTCCCGCTGCATTCGTTTGGCAGTTAACCCCACGATCTGAGTGGCAACTCTCCTGTTCGGGTCGTGTGACTTTGTATTAAACCCCTACCCGAAAGGTATGGGTAGTATCGCGAATCTCAACTTTATATTCGCGAAACTGTTCTGTCGTCTGGGTCGTGAGCCTTAGTCTCTTAGATTCGTGGATCCGATGAGTTGCGGGTTTCTGTCTCTGAATTCGTGGATCTGCTTAGTTTTCCAGAATTTTTCGCCGACACATGTATATATAAAACCTTACTTCGACATAATAAAGAAACAATGACAAGTTTTAGAGTACCAATTTAATTTCTCTTCATATGTTTATGAAAGTATTTTTAGAGCTGGACATTAGGTGCATCTATTGCAAATAAAAAAATTTAATTGCCAATTTAGCACTTTTAAGAGACATTGAATTTCAAAACCAGTTAGAATATGGTATAAACAATGACAAGTTTTAGATGCTGATTATCATCATACATAAAGTATATTAAGAGTCAAGATTGTTCTTAATAATCAAGTCTTGACTAAATTATTGATCTAACAACACTTAAAATTTAACTTAATCCCATTATTTATTTACAAATGGATATTTAGACACATATTGAATAGGGAAAACACACGTCATAATCAACTTAACTTATTTTACTTTTTATCCATTTTCATGGCATGTGGATCCCACTTGTGGTATTTTTATGATGATTTCCCTATTTAATAAGTAAGTAGATTTACTATAGATGTAAAAGTAATTTGTGATTTTAGAGGGATTGGAGGATCACTGATTTAGTTGGACTCCCGATTCAAAACTCATTGAAGTGATTGGACGATTAATAGTTTTATTGGTACCCAATCCAGATGCCTGGAATTGGTCGACCAATGATTTCACTAAAGGACCATTGTATAATCATATTTCTCCAGTACTATGGATTGGTTGACTAATGCTTATTATTGGTCAATCAATAGCCATGACGAGATGACTAATGAGTAATCAAAATCATAATTAATTTTGTATTGGTCGATTAAGGATTAATCAACATCATAAGGTTGATCGACCAATCTACATGTTATTATTGTTTTTATTGGCTTTTGACATTGATTTACAAATTTTTGGGATCTTCGTTATTTCCAAATATCTATTTGTTACAATTAATTTCTATATTATGGAATACTAATTGATTTTTTTAAATACAGTTTGAGTTTATATTATTCCTTATTTACTTATTTTTTTAATTTCATCATTTTCTTGGGGGAATTAAGTTATCAATGATTTTTCAATTATAAAAATATATTTATATAAATATAATTTTTAATATTATAAAGAATCATATTATTATTCATCTAATATATTATGGAGATGTGAGTTTTATTTGTCTTGAAAATAGGGTAAGTTTATATCATTTTCCTCCAGCTAACTTTTATTCTATTGAAGGCCACTTTCAATGACCATTTTTAACGGTGGAAATAAATGTAAAACTTTTTACAATTACTTTACATGACTCTTTTCTATAAAACAATAAAGGAAAAGTCAAAAACAAATATAATAGAATCAAGGGACGAAAAAAAAAAAAAATCTTTCTTTGATCATGTCAATCGAACAGACCAGCTTAGGGTGTGTTTGGCTCATAGAAGTAATGGAAGTTAAGAAAGAAATTTAGAAATAACTTTCAAAATTGAAGTAAGAGAAGAGTTTTCTTCTTGTGTTTATTTGTTAAAATTAGAAAAAGAAAGTGCATTAGAAAGTGAAGGAAATATTAGTTAATTAGTTAAAATATACATTATCTATCTTATTTTATTTATTTTTATGGGAAAAAGTACCACTTTTAAATGATAATGATGATATATAAATAAAAAAATATTTTCTTGTTTACTCATTTACTTACTAAACTCTTCCAACTCAAAAGTGCGAGAAAGAAAATTTTAAAAGTAACGTGCCACATAAACACCACCTCACCATATAAGAAGTAAGTTTTAACTTTTTTTTTTTACTAAACAAACACTTCAAGTAGTAGAAATAAACTTACTTCCACTACTTCTATTTTAATTCCATACAAACAAACACAGCCTTATATAATTTAGGGTTAATTACAATCAGACCCCCTGTAGTATTGGGTGTGTGTCACTTAACACCCCTGAAGTTTGAAACTCTCAAAAAACCCCCTGAACTTAGTTATTTTCACTCTCATTTTTTACTAAATTGCATTCTTGTCTCTCAAATTCCTATTCTACCCCCATCCCTCCTTTTAACCAATAATAGGAATTTGAGAAATGAGGATAGAATAGGAATTTTAACGGACAAGAGTGCACTTTAATAGAAAAGGAGAGTGAAAATAACTAAGTTAAGGGGGTTTTTTGAGAGTTTCAAACTTCAGGGGTGTTAAGTGACACATCCCTAATACTACAGGGGGTCTGACTGTAATTAACCCTATAATTTAACTGAATTGAACTAAACTACCCTTTGGCTATAGATTAATTTTTAAACTCTGCGGGCTAAAGAACTGTTTTTTTTTTTTTTTTTTGACCTTGGTCCTAGATTGCTTTTAATTTCACTTATTAAGATTCTATTCTGTTCACGGACGCGAATACTTGACCGGTGCCCATGCAGTATATCCAGATACACAACACAACCCAAAAAAACCCAACATATTCCAGAGCTCGTCTATAGGAAATTCTAAATGAGCACACCACTTGACGGAGAGGGCAGTGCTAAGTGACTTAGTCAAGTGGTGCTCACTAATTCTAAATGGTGCTCACTAGTGTGCTCGTTTAGACTTTCCCCGTCTACACAAGCCCAGCACTTTCATCCCATTTCCCTTTTGTCCGGAAAAGAGGGGAAAAAAAAAACAAAGAAAAAAAAGAAAAAAAAAATTAACACCCCCCAAGCCCTTGTCTAAACTCTCAAACCCCCCACCCCCTGGCCAAATGAATTTCCTCAGAAAATCCAGGCCCCTCCTCTCCTCTCTCCTCCGCCCCCGATCCCAAACCAAATCCCCTCTCACAATCCACCCTCACAATCCCCATATTTACAAAACCACCCCTCTCTATCACAGCCAACCCTTCCACACCTTCCGCCCCAACGAGCAGCACCTCCAGCACTTCCCCCGCACCGGCCGCCGCGGTGGCGGGCCGCGCTGGTACAACAACCCCCGCGTCCTCGTCGTCACCACCGTCGTCTCGGGCGCCGCTGCGATCTCAGTCTACTACGGCAACCTCGAGACGGTCCCCTACACGAAGCGCACTCACTTCGTCCTCCTCTCTCCCTCCATCGAGCGCCAGCTCGGCGAGTCCCAGTTCCAGCAGATCAAGTCGTCTCTCCGGTCGAAGATCCTTCCCTCGATCCACCCCGACAGCGTCCGCGTCCGGTTGATCGCCAAGGACATCATCTCCGCCCTCCAGCGCGGGATCCACCAGACCGAGCGCCGCTGGAGCGACCTCGAGTACTCGCCGGCGGCGGCGCCGGCGCCGGCGGCAATCGTGTCGGTGGATTCGGACTCGCCGGCGGCGCTGTTTGGGGCGAAGGAGGAGGTTGGGTGGAGCAACGAAGACGAGGTTCTTGATGATCGGTGGGTGCACGAGAGCAGGCAGGAGAAGGGTGGGGCCCAGCCGGCAACGAAGCATCTAGAGGGCCTGAATTGGGAGGTGGTGGTGGTGAGGGACGGCAATGTGAACGCGTTCTGTTTACCCGGCGGCAAGATTGTCGTGTTCACGGGGTTGCTTGACCATTTCAGGAGTGATGCTGAGATTGCCACTGTGATTGGGCATGAGGTGTGTTTGATTCTTTGATTGAGTTTTGGGAGGAAGGGATGTTTTGTGAAGGATGAATGATTGAAATTTGTTTTTCTAGGTTGGGCATGCGATTGCGAGGCACGCGGCGGAGGGGATCACAAAGAACTTCTGGTTCTTCATGCTGCAGCTCATAGTTTTGCAGTTCTTTTACATGCCTGATCTTGTCAATATGATGTCGAATCTTCTTCTCAAGCTTCCATTCTCTCGGAGGTAAGAGTTTCGGTTGTATTTGTGGTTGGTATTGATTTTTATTTTGTCTACTTGTTTATGATGTATTGCAATCAAAATAACTCGGCTTTTATTACCTACTATTAACTATGTTTGTAAATTTGTCGAAACTCTTAGTACATCTAACTAGGAATGGTAATGGATGCATCTGCAGGCTAAAATTTGGCTCGTTTTATACAAAATTTTAAATTAAAAATAAAAATTTTATTTTTCTAATTCAAAATTTTGTTCAGAGAGGGTCAAAATTTGGCCCATAAACGCGTCCATTACCATCTCTACATCTAACTGAAAAGGCAATGCAGTGGCAGCCTGTACATCTTCATTAGGTTGTTGAGCACTTGAAATTTTGACCAAGCTCTCTAGTTAATTTACAACAAAAATCTTTTAATGCTTTCTTGCATGTGGTTAGCCACCCAATCACGTCCACTTGAGAGATTGAAAGTTTCCTTTGTTAATTATTTTTGACCACATATATATGATTTGGTTCAGTTTATTCATTATCTTGCATGAAACTTGAACAAATATAATCTTGGGTCCATCCTAACTTGCTTCATAGATTAATGAGGATTGAGAATTTTAAATGCCTAAAATTTCTCTTTCATTATCTAAGGGTGTGTTTATTTACATGGAAATATAATAGAAGTAGTAGAAGTAAGCTTACTTCCACTACTTCAAATGTTTATTTGGTCAAAAAAGAAGTTAGAAGTTACTTCTTAGATACAGAGGTGGAGCCTATGTGGCACTTTATTTCCAAATTTTCTTTCTCTCATTTTGGCTTGGAAGAATTCTAGGAAGTAGAAGATCAAGGCAAATAAAATATTTTTTTATTTGCATACCATCATCAGCATTCAAAAATTGTATGTTTATACATAGAAAACAAATAAAATATATAAGTATATTTTATTTAATCAATTAAATAATAATCACTGTCCCACTTTCTAATACTTTTTCCTTCAAAAAACTAGCAAACAAATACAAGAAGTAATCTATTCTTTACCTTTCATGTTGGAAGTTACTTCTTAATTTCTTCCCTACTTTCATTACTTCAAGTAGCCAAACACACTCTAAGTGCACAAATTCCTGACATTTCCATTATGAGTAAAGTCGGGATTTCTAACCGTGTAGAGTACAAAACACAGCCAAAGATATCCTAGGGAAGATATGTTTCTGCTTAGCAATAGCCTTCCATGCAATGATTCTACATTCCATCTTACCCTATGTTCTAGAAATATAGCTCAATTAACATTCTCTCGAGTGCAGTTATATGTAAAGCCTTGTGAGTTCTAATATACCAACAGGCATATTCTTTTTTGCCCCATGTTATTTAGTGAAACTTCAAGCTTTTAGCTCTCTCTTCGACAAATAAATGATAACGCTTCGACTTTATCCAAAGAACCTTGTGTACACGAGGCATTTACAACACAAAGGACAAGGGTACTACATGCCAAGGCTGATATGACAAATTTTCTAAGTCAAAGGAGATGGATGAAGACTATTAAAAAGTTTTGCATGTCTAATACGTATTTGGTGCATGTTAGGGTCATGGATATGGCAAACATAACATTCTCGAATGCAACAACAACAACATGGTTAAGTTCTTTAAAATATATCTTCATAATTAAATCAAACTTAGTTTATCATAAATTGATTGAAGGTTATATCTACAAAGATGTTCATGGAGTTGGAAACAAAGCAGTATAGTTATAATAGAGAAGTATCTCAGTATTATCTAGTCTTGTGATTCTCATTAAAATTTAAGTGAAAACCCCTATATGGTCAACCATGCTTTATGAGCCAAAATGTTACAGAATCAAGTAACATGTCTAGAAAATAAGTGCTGCCGAGGTAAAAATGTTACAATGGATGCGTGATAGAAGTGTGGAGGAACATGTGCATTCATAAGAAGATGGAGGCAGTTTTAGTTGAGGAGAATGGTGGGAGAATATGATGGGATGGTTTGGACATGTGCTTCAAAAAAACATGTGTAGGAAGACTAGCCTAAAGGCACGCACAATACAGGTGCAAATCATATCTAGTGATCTCAATTCTCTAGGATCTCTCGTACACAAATCAATTAAGTTTTAATTTGACTTTCATTAAGTAGACACAAAATTAATGGTTTTTGATAAATATATCATGTATCTACTTGATGGAAGGGAAAATATTTCAAAATTCTTTGATCCAAAAAAAGCTAAGGGGTTAAAGAGCATGGTGTAAAAAAAAATAAAATAATGGAGGTATTGGTCTTCGTTGTCAGGCAACTCATTTATAGTAATCCTATATACACATACACTCATAAGTTGACTGCTAGTACATGCATGCGCGCATGCTCATACACATGTACATATAAATTTTCTGTCCTGGTAGCTAATTTACAGTAATCCTATATATATGTACATATGTGTTTACATACATATATATGTGTGTCTATTTGTGTATGTGTGTATGTATACACATATATAAGGGGGATATGATCCTTGCTGCCCCGTCTTTACAGATGCAGATACAGGTTAGGTCTTGAGCACCCATGAATAGGTTTGCTTTTGGGCATTTAGATGATTGATATGAGGTAAAAAAGTTTTAAGTGATGTTTATGCTCATGGGTAATTGCAAAAAAGGTTAAAGAGAAAATGAGTGTCAATCATGGTGGATGGGGTAAATGAAAAGGACACGTAAAAAATCATCTATAAGCTCACAAGGGCTAGTCATTCTGGACACCAAAGACCTAAACTCATTGTTCTATGCGGGCAATTATGTATTCGCATAGGCATTAGCGGTCTGCAACTGCAGACGAAGCAAGGAAATTGCCCTGTCCAGGCAGACTGGGCGATTATGCAACGTCAATGATGATTATGCGGATTATACGGGCGCATAATCTGCATAATCCATTTATACGGAGAGTTTCTAAAGGGGCATACCATTTTTCCTAGTGAGCCCACTTAATAACCGTCCGGCGAACCAAAAATACCCGGCAAAGTGGGTTTACTAGGAAAAATGGTGTGCCCCTTTAGAAACTCCCTTTATACGCTTAAAGCGTAATTGGGTTTTGATTGTAAAAATAGCACCCGACCCGTACCAAAAAACCTAAACCCTTAAAAATCTCACATCTCTTTCCTCTTTTCGTACCTATAAAAAAAGGTAACGCCTCTTCTCTTTGTTACCCCTAACTCGAAATCACGATCGATCTCATTCCCCCTCGATCTAGAAGGAAAACTGACGACAACCTTCCAAGCGGAGTCTCCGGTAGCGGCAACCTTCCAAGCAGAGTCTCCGGTAGCAGTGATCTTCCAGGCGAACTCTCCGGTGGTGATGACATTTAAGGTAATTTTTTTCCCTCTGTTTTTTTCTGTTAATACTTTGAACTTTTTTTAGGGTCTAATGCTTATTTTTGTTTGGGGATTTATTCTTCTTGTACCATTTTGATGATTTTATTTGGTATGTGTAAAATAACTTGAATTTAGGATTTGGTAAAAGGGTAGATTAGTAGTTTATAGGACTTGAATTTTCGATTACAGTAGCACTATAGCTTATTGGAAGTTTATTGGATTGTTTGTTGGAAGTAAAATGACTTGAATGATCTTTCATTTGGGATGTTTATTGGACTATTTTAGTAGTTTCAGTCTATTATTGCTAGCAATTTTAAGAAGTTTATAACAGATTAGTGGTTTATGTATTAGTTATTATGAAAAGAAGTTTTATTAGTTCATAATTAGTAGTTATATGTGTATTAATCCTTGCGAAAAGAAGTTTATGTTTTACTTCATAATTAGTAGCTATATTGTAATCTGTATCCATTACATATTTAAGGTTGCTGATTAATTTTGTTTTATTAAATAGGAGTAATCAACTAATTTATAAAATTTTTTAAAGAGGACCTACTACTGTTGATGTAGGAATTTTTATAAGATGGCTGTATCAACTATGGCGTCCAATTTAAGTAATTGTGGACGGCCAAATGCATTAAGTAAAGAGGATAGTCATATTCCACAATAGACACTTGGGTACGATATTGGGTGGAATTATGAAAAATTAATAAAGTAAGAATCATACAACGATGTAAATATAATAAGGGTAATAAGATTGTAAAAGGGAAAACAGATCGAATAACATGTTGCGAGAATTGGAGAAGTGTTAGCGTGTATGCTTGCCACTGATGAAGGCAAGCAATATATACAGAGAGCACTTGGAGGGAATAAACAAGAAGAAAGTTGAAAAGCGAGTCGAAGGTGCATATATCAGTCGACAGAGAGACCGCAGATTCCGAACTTATTGGCGAGCACAGACGTCATATTAATGGTCCACTAACCAAACTAGTGGGCGATGATAAATGGAAACATAAAATCAATGGAGAAGAGAAGAGGAAGTGGAAGGACCTAGCACATGAATATGTTTCCATGTGGGCCTGCCAAAGACATACTGTTTAACAGTTTTGCTTGTTGGTAGTTCGATCTTTTCTACGAGGCTGTTAGCAAGTATGAGTCAGGGTATAAGGGGTCTAGCTACTATCAGTTAATAGTGTCTCTTAAATAAGGTATACAAGAAGATCAAAGATAGTATGGAGAAAATAAAAGAAGTATTGGATGAGTATGGTTGTAGTATTCTCACTGACAGATGGACTGGCCGAAAATATAGAAGTGTGATGAATTTGTATGTGCACTGCATGGAAAGAAACAAGTTTCATTAAGTATATTGAGAACTTGGCTAATGCACACACCAATGAATATATATTCAATTGGGTGGAAAACTGCATTAAGGAGGTTGGAGAGAAGCGTGTGTTGCAAGTGGTTACTGATAATCATCCATCCAACATGACAATAAAAAATATATTAAAGCAAAAACGACTTTACATATTTTGGAGCAGTTGTGCAGTCCTCACAATAGACTTTATGTTGGAGCGTATCGACAAGCTACCAAAGTACAAAACGGTGATTGAGAAGGCGAGAACAATTACATTTTTACTCTATGCGCATTATAGTACTCTTGTTTTGATATGTTCTTTTACAAGTAGGAGGGTACTGTTTGGCCGAGAATTACCTGATTTGCCACCACCTTTCTAAGTTTGAGCTGCTTTATGGACAAGAAGTCACAATTGACTGTTATGGTCTTTTCAGAGAAGTGAGATGACAATGGATGGTCGAAGATAGTGAAGGAAAAGTCAACTAAAGCAACAATATGCTTGGACATTTTTGAGAGATATGAGAGTGTTCTTGAAGATATGCACTTTTTTGTTTTAATTGCTGAGGATTGTTGATACTAATTACAAAACTTCAATGGGTTTTGTTTAATGATTGTTAGAAGATGCAAAAGATGAGGCTAAAGTTGCGTGCAATCGAAAGAAGATTGCATTTAGACCAATTATTGATATAATAGAGAAGGAATTCAGGACAGAATTGATAGCACACTGCATTTGACATTATATTATCTGAATCCCTATTATTATAGGGATAGGATAGTCTAAGACTTATACACTTGTTAGGATTGCAGTCATGCATTGCACTTGTGTATTTTATCCTGAGCATGACATTTAAGATCAGTTTGGCTTACATGAGTTCCTCATGTACGAGGAGGGATTTATGAGAAGTGGAATGATAGATATATATCGGATGGCTTTAATGGCACAGATAATTTCAATGTAGACAACCTTTACGTTTTAAAATTAAAAAATTAAATATTAAATTCTAATTTTTCTAATTATTAAAATATTACTATATGTTACTTTAATAGCTCATTGGTGAGTTTTTTATTGAGAGGCACCCCGCCTTTTACATATGGCTATTAAAATTCTAAACTTGACAAATAGCTCTTTAGAGTGCGAGAGGAATTTTAGTGTATTTGAAGGGGTAAATACTACTAAAATTCTACAGAATTTGTAAGTTTCATTTATATT
Source organism: Dracaena cambodiana (assembly GCA_036321105.1). Lineage (NCBI taxonomy): Eukaryota > Viridiplantae > Streptophyta > Magnoliopsida > Asparagales > Asparagaceae > Dracaena > Dracaena cambodiana. The sequence continues at coordinate 29,789,270 of JAYEPQ010000016.1, forward strand.
TTTTTCAATTAACATTCTAAACTTCTCTTTTCTATTATGCAAAATATTAAAATTTGTAGATACATATTTAGAAGTGGAGCAGCCTGGATGAGAAAAAGTTGAATGATCCTTTTTTTGTTTAGCTCAACAAAAAAAATGACACAAAAGAGAAATGCAAAGAAGAAAGATGGAATGGTAAGGATGTGCTTGTTGTCGCAGATGATTCAGAGCTTTGCACTGGAAGGATGTATTTGTTAGAGGGAGAGAGAATAATAACGAGGATGATATCTTTCCTGGTTCCCGCTTGATATGGGATTTTGTTGCTGCGGCGAGCGTGACTAACGAAGATAGACTTAGGAAGACTAAAATGACATTAAGAAGATGAGTTGCAGCGAACAAGAGAGCACAAGAGGGTTCCTCTAGTGCGATTGTTGATGATCTTCTCGAACAAGATCCCGATAGAGAAGATTTAGAAGAAGAGGGTGGTGATGATGTGAATGAGGGCTATGAGGATAGCTCCGAAGAGAAGTTGGATAATAATGCTCGTTATGAAGATGATGATGAGTAGAATAAATGCTAATTGGGATGAATTATGATTGTCATAAATTTGTATTAATATTTTGAACATGTAAAACTAATAACTTATATAGTTGCCATAAATTTATATTAGTGTTGTGTGGACTGTTATTATATATTGTATGCTAATACTTTATGAATCTTGCTAAAACTAAGTTTTCTATGTTATGTAGTTTGCTAATACTTTATTTCTATTTGTTTCTTTATTTCAACGAGTTTTGTTTTATATTTTGATATTTGTACTTTCATTGATTATCATTCCTTTTTTATTTGCTGATGAGTGTCAATTTTGATTCATTTGTTTATGCACTGTTTTATCTTTTAAATGGTGAGTAAAGATACAAGTCTTTCTAGTTTTTCAGTTTTTTATGTAGAACCAATTTATTTTTGATTTTCCATACTTAGAGCTAATATTTATTATTTTTATGATTTTTTTCAATTTTTTAGAATTTTGTAGCACTTAAAATATACATATTTAATTATTATTATATTAATATATATTTAAAATACATATTAATATTTCCGCATAATGCCGTGTAATCTGTTTAATCGCCGTGTAATCCGCTTATGTATTATGCAATCTGTGACTGCACGCATAATGAAAACGCTTTTTAGAGCATTGCCTAAGCTAGTGTTGGTCATTATATGATTTGTATTGCAAGATTTGGTTTTAAATAAACTATGAACCATGTATCATATATAAAAGTTCACTTCACAAAGAAATTGTGATTTCACACAAATATAACTATGAAGTTTCTCCATAAAAGTTAACAAGCGTAATCTGAATAATTGTTTTCAAACTTGGTGGTAGTTCTAAGCTTTTATACCCATCTACAACTTTAGAATATATGAAAAAGTTATGTCCACAAGTAAATAATGCTTTACATTCATAAATAAATAGAAAACAACTGTGAGTTATGTCCACAAGTAAATAATGCTCTACATTCATAAATAAATAGAAAACAACTGTGTATTAATCGATAAAAATGAGCTAGAATGTAATGTCTTGAGTAGGAGCTTTTCAGGAGGTTATCCATCCTAGTACTACTCCCATCCAAGCACTTTTAACTATTTGTTTTTATTAATTTTAACCACATATTCCTCGCTTAAAATATCTACCAACTAATTTTTTTTTTTTGAGTCCATGAGTATTATTATAAACTACATTACTTTCATACTCAATGTGGGACTATTCTTAGATAGGGGTGTAACATAGAAAAATTTGGGATTGAAACCTTTACATTCATAACCTACTTTTACATATTTTTGATTTAGTGAAAAGGATTCCAGAATCAATTTTTAAAATTTTATCACTTATATGATTCTTCGTCTTGTGTATGAGGAAACACTGATTAATGTTGTATAAAAAAATCTAGATAAGGTTTTGGTATTTGATTCAGTTCTAGAGTTAAACCATCTATAATGTCATGCTTGAAGATACTTGACATCTAAATTTCATCTACTAAAGTTGTATTGCAATTTGAAGAAACTATGATGTTGAGATCATATTCCATTATGTGATGATGATGTGAATGAAATGACCTAATGACAAAGAGAGGCTATTCTGACTGAAAGCAAGTTTGTACACATTCAAAGAAGTTTATTTTTTATTAGTATGGTTACTTATTTTGCCAACAGTACCTCATCCGAAAAATTGCACATATCTTAAAATTTGTAGAAATACGTAATGCATATACAATATAGGTTAATATGCAAACTTTTAATTACAGTTTATTAGGGTTGATCTTTTTTAGAAAAAGATCTTATTAATTTGATTCACATAGTGAATTTAATATGTTTATGTTTTAGATAGTTCGATGAGTAAGGTACTAATTTTAATTCTAATGAGTATATCAGCAACCCCCTTGTGCATAACTCCTAGATAAACTGCGATGAACCAGTTTCAAGTTTTATGCTACTTGTTAATCCTTGGAAAGACTTACTCAATATTCTAAAAAGCGTTTTTATTATGTGTACGGTCACGAATCGCATAATATATAAGCGGATTACACGACGATTAAACAGACTACGTGGCATAATGCGGAAATATTAATATTTTAATATATATTAACATAATAATGGTTAAAAATGTATATTTTAAGTGCTATAAAATTCCAAAAATTTGGAAAAATCATAAGAAATTATAAATATTAACTATAATTATGGAAAATCAAAGATAAATTGACTTTACATAAGAAACTAAAAAGTAGAAGACTTGTCTCTATTCTCCATGCAAAAGATTAAATAGTGCATTAACAAATAAGTCAAAACCGACATTCACCTGCAAATAGAAAAGATGAGGATCAATGAAAGTACAAATATCAAAATATATAAAATAAACATATTGAAATAAAAAAACAGATAGAAATAAAGTATTAGCAAATTATATAATATAGGAAACTTAGTTTTAGCAAACTATATAAAGTATTAGCATACAACATATAATAATAGTCTATACATTACTAATGCAAGTTTATGACAACTATATAAGTTATTAGTTTTACATATTCAAAATATTAATACAAGTTTATAACAGTCATAATTCATTCCAATCACCATTACTCTATTCATCCTCATCATTATCTTCATAACGAGCATTGCTATCCAATTTCTCGGAGCTATTCTCATAGTCCTCATTCACATCATCACCACTCTCTTCTAAATCCTCTATTTCAGGTTCTTATTTGGGAAGATCATCAACAACCACATTGGAAAAAACCTCTTGTGCTCTCTTTCCAGCTACAGCTAATCTTCTTAATGTCTTTTTGCTTCTCCCAAGTTTATCTTTGTTAGCCCTGCTCGCCGGAGCAAAAAGGTTCCATGTCAAGTCGAAATCAGGGAAGACCGCATCCTCATCATTGTTCTCTCTCCCTCTAACAAATACATTCTTCCAGTGCAAAGCTTCGGAATCATTTGGGAAAACAAGCATATCCTTACCATTTCGATATTTCTTCTTTGCATTCTCTTCTGTACCTTTTTTTTTTGTTAAATTGAATGAAGACAAGATCATTAATATGTATCTGCAAATTTTAATATTTTGCACAATAGAAGAGAAAAGTTTAAAGTGTTAATTGAAAAAAATGTAAATGAAACTTATAAATTTTGTAGAAATTTTAGTAGCATTTATCCCTTCAAATATACTGAAATTTTTCTCGCGCTCTGAAAAGTTACTTGTTAAATTTAGAATATTGATTGCCATATGTAGGTGGGGTGCCTCTCCATAAAAAACTCACCAATGAGCTATTAAACTAATATATAACAATATTTTAATAATTAGGAAAATTAGAACTTAATATAATTTTTAAAATTTTTAAACGTAAAGGTTACTTGGATTGAAATTTTCTGTGCCATTAAAGCTCATTCGATGCCTATTCGCCATTCCACTTCCCATAAGTCCCTCTTTCATGTACATAAGGAATTCATGTGAGCCAGTCTGATATTGAATGCTATGTTTGCGATAGAATCCATAGATGTAATGCATGACTGCAGTCCTAGCAAGTGTGTTATCTTGGACTGTCCTATCCTGTAGTAATAATAGGGATTTAGATAATATGCTCACAAATGTAGTGTGCTACCCCTTGATTCTTTCTCTATTATATTAATGATTGGACTACATGCAGCCTCCTTTTGATTGCACACAATTTTGGTCTCATATTTTGCATTTTCCAACATTCTATAAATAAAACCCATTAAAGATCTGCGATAAGTATTAACAATCTTTAGTAATTTAAATAAAGAAGTGTACCTTTAGGAGCTCTCTCATGTCTCTCCAGAATATTTCATTTTCAGAGTATATTGTAGCTTTGGTTGACTTCTCGTTCTCTGTTTTCGACCATCTGTTGTCATCCAATTTCTTTAGAAGAAGTCATAGTGGCCAATTGTGACTTCTTATTCATAACGCTGTTCAAACTTAGGAAGGTGGTGGCAAATTTAGTAATTTCCGGCAGAGCAAGATGTCTCATGTTTGTAAATGTACGCATCAAAACAAGAGTACTGTAATGCGCATAGAGGAAAACTGTAATTGCTCTCGCCTTCTCAATCACCGCTTTATACTTTAGTAGCTTGCCAATATCTTCCAACATAAGGTCTATTGTGTGGGCTGCACAACTGCTCCAAAAAATGTTAGGCCGTTTTTTCTTTAACATATTTTTACTTTCAAGCTAGATGGATAGTTGTCAGTGATCACTTGAAATACACGCTTCTCTCCAACCTTCTTAAAGCAGTTTTTCACCCAATTGAATATATATTCGCCAGTGTGTGCATTAGTCGAGTCCTCAATAAACTTGATGAAGTTTGTTTCTTCCTTATAGTGGACACAAATTTTTCACACTTCTATACTTCCGGTCAGTCCATTCGTCCGTCCGTGACAATAATGCAATCATTCTCATCCAATACTATTTTTGCTTTCTCCATATTGTTTTCGATATTCTTGTATGTCTTATCTAAGAGATGTATTCTTAACTGATATTGGTTGGGCTCCTTATACCCAGCCCATGCTTGCCAATAGCCTTGCAGAAAAGATTGAACTATTCACTGTCAAAACTGTTAAACGGTATGTCTTTGGCATAGGTTAACACGACGACATAATCATACGCCAACTCCTACTTCCTCTTTTGCTCCTTCATTGATTGTCGTCTGTTTCCATTTATCATTGTCCATTAGATTGTTTAGCGGACCACTAATACAAGGCCTGTGCTTGCCAATAAGTTTGGGATCTGCGGTCTCTTTGTCTACTGATATCCACACCTCTCCCGAAACTCAATCATTTTTTCGCTTCTCAATTTTTTTTTTCTTTATTCCCTCTAAGTTCTCTCTGCATATGCACTTGTCTTCATTAGTGGCAAGCACATATGCTGACACTTCTCCAATTTTCACAATATATTATTTCAATCTGTTGATTTCCCCTTATACAATATTGTTATCAGATTGAATTTTATATCATTGTACAATCCTTTCTTTATTAATTTTTCATAGTTCCACCCAATATTATTGACCAGGTGGCTTTAGTGGAATCTGACTATCCTTCTCACTTGATGCATTTGGCCGTTCACAACTATTTAAATTGGAAGTCATAGATGAGACAACCGTCTTATAGAAATTCCTACATCAACGGTAATAGATCCTCTTAATTTTTTTCAATAAATTAGCTGATTACTCCTATCTAATAAAACAAAATTAATCAACAATCTTAAATATATATAGTAGATACAGATTGCATCAATCACATATAGCTACTAAATATGAACTAATACATAAATTTCTTTTCATAAGGAATACACATATAACTACTTATTATGAACTAATACAAAAACTTCTTTTTGTAATAACTAATACATAAACTATTAATTTGTTATAAACGTCTTAAAATTGCTAACAGTAATAGATCGAAGCTACTGTAACAGTTTAATAAATGTCCAAAATGAAAGATCATTCAAGTCATTTTACTTCTAAGAAACAGTCCAATAAGTAATCTAGTAAACTTCCAATAAGCTATTGTCATCGAAAGTTCAAGTCTAATAAACCCAACAGACTAATAAACTACTAGTCTATCCTTTTATCAAAATTCTAGATTCAAGTTAATTTGCACAAACCAAATAAAATTATCAAAAAAGTACATGAAGAATAAAACCCCAAACAAAAATAAACATTAAACCCTAAAAATGGTACAAAGTATTAATGAAAAAAATGAAGGAAAAAATACCTAAAATGTCACTGCTGTCGGAGAGTTCACCTGGAAGGTTGCCGCCGCCTGGAAGGTCGTTATCAGTTTCCCTTTAGATCGGGGGGAATGGGTTTGATCGCGACGTCGGGTTAGGGGAACGAAGAGAAGAGGCTTTAGGGGTTTATTTGGGTATAGGTACGAAGAGAAGAGAACATGTGTGGGAATTTTAAGGGTTTGGGTTTTTGGGTGCGGGTCGGGTGCTATTTTTACAATCAAAACCCAATTACCCTTAGACATATAAATGGATTATGCTCCCGCATTATCCGCATAATTATCATTGACGTTGCATAATCGCCCTGTGGGTATGGACTTGGCGATTTCTTCGCTTCATTTGCGGTTGTAGATTGCAAATGCCTAAGCAGGTGCATAATCGTCTGTATGGGGTATTTTTTAGAACAGTCACTTACTATAAAGTGAAGGGGAGGCTTGGCGCAACGGTAAAGGTTGTCGCCATGTGACCTGGAGGTCACGGGTTCGAGTCGTGCAAACAGCCTCTTGCAGTAAAAAAGCAAGGTAAGGCTGCGTACAAAAGACATAAGTGGTCCGACTCTTCCCCGGACCTCTCGTATAGCGGGAGTTTTGTAGCACCGGACTGTCCTTTTTTTTTTAGTCACTTACTATAAAGTACAAAAGTTATCTGCTTTGATGATACCTCTTTAATTTTGCATCCAAATTATGATTGTCCTTACAACATTAATGTGCAACACCAAACAAACCACGAATACGTAATATGTTGGGCAAATCTTTTCAATTGAAATATATTGGGCAAATCTCGATCTAATAATATGTGAAGTATTTAATTGTGTTTGTAGATTTAAGGAAAATTGTTTAATGAATTGGGATCAATAGGCAAAATCAATTTAAAATAACAAATTGGTAAAAAAAAAAAAAAAAATCAAATTCTAAGATGATACAAAATGAGAATATTAATATCAGAAAGTGCATATAAATGCAAAAAAGGTTAAAAAATACAAAATAAAAGACAATCTAGAAGGATAACAAGTATTTATTAACAATGTTTTTGGCAATAGGTGATATTAACAATATTGTTTATGATACATAAAATATTCAGCCAAAGCTGCTCCTGTATAAGGAGCAAGGTATTGTAATGTGGCAGGGAAGTCTGCCGTTTCAACTACCACAATAGTGTATACCACGAAAGTATACAGCGAAAGAAAAGAAATGTGGTACTATGAAGGATTATAGATCAAAGGAGGGACTGTTTTGTAGGCATTGAAGAGAATGATTGGTCTCCCCTGATTCGAGGCCAATTGCCTGGTTTGCTTTAATCTGCTTCCAATATTGGTTTTTCGAAGTGCATACGAATGACATGAGCACAAAGCGCACATGGATGGTTGATTTATGAGCTTGGTTATTTTCAAGTTTAGGTAAGATTATCTTTAGGTCATAGAGTGATGGATTGGTCCAGATTACTATTTTTTTCAAATGAATTATATTGGGCATCTCGATCTGCTAATGTTTAGTGAGGTATTTAATTTTGTTTATACATTATTTAATGAATTCGGATCAATAGGCAAAATCAATCTAAAATAACAAATTGGTAAGAAATATAAATCAATACAAAATGAGAATGTTAATATCGGAAAGAGCATATAAATTCAAAAAATATTAAAAAAAATTCAAAAATACAAAATAAAAGACTAAAATCTGTAAAGATAATAAGTATTTATCAAACAAATATAATTTCAATAGATTGTATCAAGCATATATTAATTCTTCAAAACAGTATATAATATTCGAAGTCAATTGGCTAGTTTGCTTTGATCTACTTCTTGTATTGGTAATTGCAAGTGCACACGAAGGACTTGCCTAAGCTTTAGCAGATCTATTACAATTATATTTCTATAATTATTTAAAAATAGAAAAAGATAAAACCAAAACAGATAATAACTCAAGCTTGGCTACAAAACAATGCTTATAAAGTTAACATTCAAGAGAAAAACATTTAAGGAATTAAAAGCTAACTATGCCTACAACTTATATTTGTGGTCTCTAGAAATTTCTAGTTAAATATTGGTGAAGGACATCACTGTGAATAGATGTGAACCACAAGATAAACAAGCAGAGAGAAATGACCATACGAGATGAGAGCAAAAAAGGGGACAATAAAAAAAAAACTCCACATAGAATTCAGTAATAATAACCAAAAACTTTATCTAAGATTCAAACTTAAGGCCACCTACAGGAAGACCAGTCTTGCCTAGGGTCGGAAGCCACAGTTTCCAATTCTATTCCTTGCATAATTTATAAGCCTTTTCAAAAAAATAAGGACTCTACACAGGATGAGAAATAAAAGAATGAAAAAATTATTCTTTATGCCTGACTCGACTGGTGGTCCTCTTTGATGTATATAATTTTTTCATATTAACAGGTATAACACATTAGATACTAGATTTTCTTTTAAAGGAATTGATGTTCGAGATCCTTTTTGGACAGACCCAATACAAGCATACCCGAAGCCTAAAACTCTTTTTAATATAGTATGGATATGGATTAATAGTATTTATAGTTGCAGAGAAAGATTGGCTAGGGTGACCTCAAAACTGTTAAAATTGGATATATTACTTCTTAGTTTGATAGAGCAGATGACCCTAATGGAAGTGAATGTGAAATGGGCTTCGTGCGGCCAACCTTAGATTCTGGATGTGCTATAACGACTTTGTTGTAAATGTATTATTTGTACATCGTAAATATAAAAATTTTGTAAGATGACTTCATCCAAACAAAGTTTCTTCACATTAATTTATCTCGTCACAATTTTAATACATCTACTTCCTCTATTGGAATATATCCTTAATTTCTTTTAATTAAAAAAAATATATCTTTTTTCTTTCAATCAGGAAGGAAAACCAACAACAAGAGGGAAAATATCACAGCCATATATTAGGCAATACAAAGAGGAAAGTAAAAAATTCCCCAGTCATGTCTTTTTCCCTGCTTTTTCTTCATGCAGATTGGGGGTTGTGGGGAAGAGGGATTTTGAATTCAGGCTTCTTCACAATTCTGTTATATATATATATATATATATATATAAAGTCTTGGGTTTAACATAATGATATGCATATTATTATTTACCTTAAACCCATTTCCTTAGTTACTAGAATATAATGTTAAAACTCTGACTCGTTAATAAAGTCGGATGACAAATAACACTGTAAGAGTATAATATGTTAGCTGCTGTCCATGAATGCGAGTCACCCTTGGATTTAGATTAGTTTTATCTAGATAAACAATATAATTTAGTAAGATTGTTTTTTTGTATGCTTCCAATTTTAATTTTCTAATATCAATTCATTTTTGCTTCCATGCGTCATTCTGTAAACTTGATGGCGTACATTTGTCCATTCATTATAGCTTTTGCGTTATGCGTCCACCCAGCTTCTAGACATACAGCACAGTCTCATGCATTTTCTGCTGAACAATTAATAGGAATGGAGGAGTTCTCCGTTATAAGATAGTTTCAAAGCAATTGCCTGTGTTCTTATTTTCATCCTAGAAAGGGACCTAAATAACAGAAATTTAGGAGCTATAAATTTCTCTGCTTCTTTTCTCTGTTGATATTTTGTTAATTTAGCAACATATTGTTGCTTTTATTCATCCATGCCTTCAAGAAGCTTGAATTTTAATGCATTTCTATAGTATTTGTACCTTGAATAGCACAGCATGATCATTTTTCCTTTCGAGTGCACATCAATTAGTTGTTTCTATAAGCTTCATGGTTCTCCATGCCAAATTAAGCCATGAAAGTGTTGCCCATTCTTATTGAAGTTGGTACTTACAGTTGAAAAAGTGAATGCTTGGTTGCACAGATGAAGACATATATTGATTTATGATATCAACTCATAGACTTGTCTGCTGAATGTTTGTGGAGTACGCATTTCTTATGCACATCATATAATGCATGCATGTCTCAGTCAGGGCAGTAGCACTGATGCGATAGTAACCATGAAGGAAAAAGCTTGATTTCTTTAGTTGTTAGATGCCTGCTACTTGGAGTTGCATTTAAGCTAGAGTTTTAAGCTGTGATCTCATCCATTACAGCTTGACGCAATCATATTCTATCTTTGAGGATGGTATTTGTCAGCCCTGAGGAAGTTATTGGAGAAGGGAATGAGTAATATGCTAACCAGATGCTATTGAAAAAGAGGCTTACTTTGGAACAAAGTCTGATTAAATTGTCTATAACTAGTAAGAACAGAAAGGAAAATAAAGTATCACGACTCCTTGGATGGAGGGAAGGGCCCATCATTACCTGTGATCACTAAGTCTCAGTCTAGTGTTTGGATGTCTTTGTATTTGGAGAAGTGCACATATACAATGCTTATCCACTACACTACCGTACTGTACAAAGTCATTGTTGATCACAACCTCATATGAGCTTACAGGCTAAAGGCCATCTTTAATGTGTCTAGTGGCTGACTAGGTAAGTTGTCTGAATAAGATCACTCCTTGGTTTACCTTTCGTCGATCTGGTGATGAATGAGATGTATTTGTAAGTGCTCAGATGTGAGTTGTATAGATGTCTTGAGAAGGGAAATGTCTGAATAGTTTGTTTTTGGACACTAGTATGAGACATAAAAGCTTGGCAGGTGGAATGAGTGTTTTCGGTGTTCAATAAATAGTAATTATGGGGGAAAATAGATTTTGCAAGCTTGTTTCGCTAACAGTTCCAGTTACTTGCAAGACCTGGCACTGTTACCATTGTGATTGAGTTTGTGTGGTTCAGAGCACGGAGGGGTACATGTTAATCTATCATATGCTAGTTTTTTATATTTGCAAATAATAGGTTTTTGAGGTGCCAATGTATTTTGTATTCGTAAATTAGAATACATTATATTTTTAAATATAGTTTTCAGTTTTCATTTCCTAGGTTATCTTGCATTCCCAATGTCATGATCTCCATCCAGCATTTGATTTATTTGATTTGTGTGTTCTTTTGGGCTTCTGCTTCAGTGAGATATGATTGACTTTTCTCAGATATGAACTACTAAAAGATGTTTACTGGCTGCTTCATTGTAGTCTTTGTTACTGTATTTTGTTATTTCAGCTCTATGGAAACATTGAGCAGTTGTGTTATTTAAAGGAGCCTTTGTTTGGCCTGTTTCAGACAGTAAATTGCCAACGGGTTAATCTTTTATAGTATTTCTAGAACAAAATGTTTTCTCATCTGGATTTGATAATCTTGGATGCATTGGCTTGAGCTTTCCCCTGACCTATACTTTCTAGTTAGATTTCACTAACATCTTTATCAACCTCTTAGATTTTGGTAAGTTGCTCATGTTATCAATCATCTATTGTTGACACTCGACGGTTCCTATGCCTGTATCTGAGTAGAAGCTGCATCCATATTTTCGAGACGGAGAACTTTTGCATGGAAGTTATCACTAAGTCCCAGGCCTATGGTCCAATTACCATATGGCAATCTCTAGTTACAAGAAGATTAAGGGGATGAAGGGGAACTGAGAAGTTGATTGGAGTCTGATTCATTAGAAGAAATGGAAGTGAAAAATAGAAGGGAGTGTTTGTCAAATGTCTTTATTACTTGTACCATGGTGTACCATGGCAAAAAAGAATTATTTTCCGATACTATGTTTCCTATCTTGGTTTCCAGTCAATCAGTCGGATGCCTCTAAACCATTGGTTTTCACTGTACATGGGTCAAAAAAGTGAGAAAAAGGTCATCCGTGCTTAATTGTCCTCTTTCCAGACCACTATGATAATAGACTTCTGCTGCAGAACTATTTTCAGCCTCCAAGCAATTTGATATTCATCTTCAATATAGAAAGATTATTATTCACACTTGACAAAGTGTTTCTGATAGTTGGCATGTCTGATTAATTTTCTTGCCTTTTTTTCTTTGGAGATGACCTGTGAGGCAATTTTATTAGATTGATTTATAGTTTATTCTTGGAATTGGTTGTTTGCTTCATCTTTACTAGATTTTCGCAATCTGCAAATGTATGTGAATTGAAGTAAAATATAAATTATTTTACATTTTCAGTGAAAAAAAACTTGATTATGAAAGTATCTAGATGGACAGTTTTATCAGTAAGTCAAAAAGATTTTATGAAGCATTTATTTGTAGTGGTTGCATTTAATTATTAATCATACTTTTTTAATGGGATGGTTTCACAAACAACTTCAACACTTATTTTTGCATTAATGTTTAGGAGACTATTAAATCAAATTCAAAATGGATAATTGGATGAGAAATCAATATTGTAATTGTTCTAAATTTTAACTAATCACTTCAAATTTCAAAAATAGTATGTATGAGATGAATATGGTGCATGTGAGTTTGAAAGTCAGACCAAAGAAGTTGAGGTTACAATAGTAAGAAATTGTGGTTATAATAGTAGGGATATTAGTATCTCGCTATTGCTTGCTACGAGTACAAGGAAATGGAGATTGGCTTCCTTATTTGTGCTTTCTGGATAAACTGTATTTGCATATCTTTAAAGACTGTAGCATGTCTTTTGTAGGATGGAGATGGAGGCAGACTACATTGGTCTCTTGCTGATGGCTTCTGCAGGATATGATCCCCGGGTTGCCCCAGGGGTGTATGAGAAGTTGGGCAGAATTACTGGGGATTCAGCTTTGCGAGACTACCTCTCTACTCATCCTTCCAGCAAGAAGAGAGCAAAGTTATTATCTGAAGCAAAGGTAATGGACGAAGCACTGAGCATATACAGAGAAACCATCGCAGGCCGTGGGGTAGCAGGCTTTCTGTAGGCCCTTATTTGGTCCAAAAGAAAGTGAATAAAAGACTTAATAAGGGTGTTCGAAGGTAAAAACCGAGCACAAAATTTTCTCACTTGAAAAGTAGCAGAACAGAGAATTGTATCTATTGCCTTTAGTTTTCTTTTTGCCTGTTATACCTGACAAAACCAGAAAGAAGAGAAGTGCTCATGGCGTTTGCTTCAAGCTTCAAGCGGCGAAGCCTCCCACCTTTTGTATTGTCCATATGATCCATTACAGGAAGTATCCAGAATCACAAAGAGTGCTTGTATATGTGGCTGAGATAAATTTAAAATGATAGGATTCTTGTAATCAGTTCTTTTGTAGAACTAATTACAGTCAAGGGGAGCATGGCATCTTCATCCAAGGGAGCTGTGTTGCTGTATCCTAACAGTTTTTTGTTTGGTGAGATTTTGTCAAGCTGTTGATAATGAGATATTGTTGCCTTGCTTTTCTTTCCTTGGTTCGCTATATTTTTCACGCACTGACGATCCAATAGTTGCTTTCCTGCTGCGTGCGATCATGTTTTATGTGCTGTTGTTGCTAGTCAGTAGTTCTTCCAGCTGAAAAAGGGGAGGCTGGCCTGTTCAAAGGGGATGTTTGCCTTGATCGGATGAAGGGGTGAAAGAGAGAAGTGCTCAAGGAAGAGCTCTCTCCTAGTAACGCATGGAAGGGTCAGCTTGTGGGAAGAGCGCATCTTGGCTGGCCTGCATAAACACGAGGAAAAGTTCCACGTGGAAAGGAGTACAAGTTCGGTATGATGAATTGCATTCAGATATATTATAACCATCCGTAGATCAGTTGATCGCCTAGATTACCATCTGGGTGGTCGAGGTCTATATTTACTATTTTTAAAAGTAACAGTTCTTTTAACAGTTTGGTACGTTCTGTTCTGAGTTCTTGCATCTCTTTTGTTCCATACGAAAGAATTTATATTGAAAATTTTGTCAATAATAGAATACAATAGAAGTGGTGAAAGCGGCTTTTAACATCTCATGTTCCCAGATAAGATGGTTTTAGGATCTCATGGTGTTGACGTAATTTATGGTCTATTATGGTCATAATCGAGTTTTGAGCTAGGTTAGGTTCGCAGGATAATTTTAATTTTTTACTTGAGTAACGTGCAAGGATGTTGTTAGTTAACAAAGGAAAAGAACACTTTCTTATTTTTTATTTGAGTAACGTGTAAGGATGTTGTCGGATAACAAAGGAAAAGAACACAAAGAGAGTGTGTATACAAATATATAACGAGGTTCGACTAAAAAGTAATTGCAAATCTATGTTCTCAATGGAAAATAGATATTCTGCTGTTTTGACGTATGCTTTATAGTAGAATCAAGAGTATATTATTTTAATATTCTGTTTTCTTATGCACAGGGAAAGGAGGAGATTAGGTAGTGATAGAGACAAAAATAAATAAGATTTATATAGATTAGGGATTTAGTTATTAGGTAAGATTGGACTAGAATATAGTTAGGATTTTAAAAGATTTATTTAGATTTATTTTCATCTTATTACATGTAGGATTTGTTATATATTTCTTGTAACTAATTTTAAGAGAGAGATGATATTACAAAAATTTAGAACATATATTTTATTCTTTCCAAATCTTTCCTCTCAAATGATTCGTGAAATAGTAAGCGTGTGATTCGCCTGGATATGAGATTCAAAACATATTTTTATCTCCTATTTTCCTATTTTCTTTCTCAATTCTCCACAACAAGTCCTAATTTCCTTTCGTTTTGCATCAAATTGGTAAACAGAGACTAAATCCATCATCTCAATATTTTTTATTCTTCTACTTTCTTTTCTATTTATTGTTTTAGATCTAAAAAAACAAAAAAGAAAAAAATCAAAAAAAAAAAAAAGAGAAGAAGAAAACACCCAAAAAAAAAAAAAATAGAGGAAAACCAGATCTAAGAGGAGAAATATAAAAAAAAGGGAAAAAAAAAAAAACCAAAAAGCAAGGGAGAAAAAAAAATTGAAAAAAAAGAGTGCAAAAATCGTTGGAAAAGGAGAGAATCTTAAAAAAAAAGTTGAAAAGATTTTAGTAACGATATCAACAACAATCACAACTACAACGATCTATCATCATATTCAACAACAATTAATAATAATATCAATTCTTTAGCATTTTCTGAACTTTGTGCTCTGAAAATTTTGAGTTTATTTATATAGGATTTATATTATGTGGTAAATATACTAATACTAATACTGATTTCAAACAAGTAGAGTGTAATATATATCTGATGTGTTATATTTACTGCAAGCGCACAGTATCGTTGTAGCGCTGTACAGGTCGTCTCACAGGGATCTAAGGTGTTTCTGTGTTCTTACTTTCTCTATAGTTCAACGGACAAACCAAAGGTTCTAGGTTGAGGTCGGATTAATCTAAGTAGCCTAGGGTATAGAATCCACTAATTTCCAACCATGTTCTTACTTCTACTATTTTCTTCTATCATAAAAATTCAATCTTTTTAGTTTAATTTTTACTTAAAGTGCCCTAAGCATGAGGTATCAAGTATTGTGCAAGTATAACTCATCAAAAGATGCTACTTCTTATAAAAAATAAACTAATTCTTTTAGAAAATTCAAATAAAAAGACAAAATCAGCAACCCCTATCCCTAACTAAGCATAGATTATCAAGAATCCTAATTCAAGTATAACCTATCAAAGTTCTAAACTTCGGGTCCTTATATTTTAATTTTTCATTTGAAAAATCATGGCTTTATTAATTTTAATTAAGAAGAAAAATATTAGAAAATAATTGCATGGTGGATCTTAGTTTCATCTACATCCTAGAGCTGATCTAATTAGCTACTCATGATTTTTGCTAAGGAAGATCAAATTTAATTCATACAATGATAAACCCTAATCTAGAAAGCGGTAAACCCCAATCTAGAAAGCAGTAAACCCTAAATAGAATGCAATCAAATCTATGCAGAAAGAAAATAAGAATCTCAAGAACAATGGGTTATCTCTGGACACGGTGTTATGGCCGTCGACCTTTAGCAAAAACCCCAACTTTATTGAACAGAAAAATTCGAATACAAAAAGTTCCAGCGTTCAGTATATCGTCAAAATACAAGGGTTAGCCAATAAATAGGCATCGGAAACCAAACCCTATTTCTAGCAGAGCCACAAGACCTATCAATTTACAATTAAGCCCACGACAAAAATTACTCTGATACGGCCACTTATGAGCCGCTATTTAGCGGCTAATACCGCTATTTAGCGGCTCAATTTTGCGCAATTGCATTAAAATTTCTTCTGCAGAAGTATCTTCTCTTGTGCTCTTCACTTTCTTGACTGTATTTAACTTCTACTTCCTGCAGTACTTTGATGTTGTAGTCTCGCCCGCTTTAGAAACTTTTCGGCGTTTGATTTCCTAGTCCAACTCTGGTTTCATGCCTTTTCCTTGTATAATTTGGATTACCTGCAAAAGACACTAAAAATACCCAAGTAGCATTTATTTATATACAAAAACAGATAAAGTATGAGAGGAAAAATACAAGATATTCATCACACCCCCACACCTATCTTTTGCTAGTTCTCGAGCAAAACCTAAACCTAAAAAGAAAAACAAAAATCCTAACTCACTTTCGCAGGAATCGCGATTACACTTAGCACGTGCAACAAGCCTATAAACCCCTAGGTTACCCTAGTGGACGAGTGTTGTCTCGTGAGGGTTTGCAGTGAATATACCCACAAAATTCAAGAAGAAAATAGATTAAGGAATAAATAAAAGAAAAATAAGGATAACCGAAAATTAAGAAAAATAAAAATTTTATACAAAAGAAAGAAAAAATCTTCTTTTTTTTATATTTTCGTCAATTAGTCTCACTAATATACAAACTTAAGAACGCATTTAGATTATCAATTTTTAAATCGAGCATCATATCAGATACACTTATCATTTTAATCAAAAATTTAAATCTTATCTTTCAATACCTACTAACAGATAATTTATTGGCTCCTATACATCTACGTGCATGTGTGATAGTCTACTTTGGTTTTTGGACTCCAACTCTAACTCATGATTCATCTCCTCTCTCATAATTTTTTTTTTTTAAGAATATTTCACCTTTCATGCGAGTATTCACGCTTGCTTAGGCGCAAAATACCCGATTACTTAGTTCATAGTCTTTTTTTTTTCTTTTTTTCTTTTTTAAAGAATATTTCACCTTTCATGCGAATATTCACGCTTGCTTAGGTGTAAAATACCTGATTACTTGGATCATACTCTTTTTTTTTTTCACTCTTGAGGCTATTGCCTTAATACCAGGCGCACCCCATTATTTTATTCTCACATTTTTTTTAGAGAGAGAAGACTTATTCATTCGTTATTATCTTTATCCTTAACCTAATAAACTATTGTGAGGTGAAAAATAGATGTATAATTGCCTCAAAACTACTGTTAGCGATATTTATTTTTCGGATTTTAATCTTTTTTTCATAAAATTCAAAGTGTATCGTCCAATCTACTCTCATATCCAATTTCAAATCTAAATTTTGTTCCTTTATCTGTAATTAGTTTGATCTATTGATGAAAATAATTTTTTTTTATCTTTTTAATTTTTTTGTTGGTCACCCTAAAAACTACCCAAAGTGTAAAATAAAGAACCCAAAAACCTAAATAAAATAAAATAAAATAAAAATAAAATCCTAAAAATCCTAAAAAAAAAAGAAAAAATAAAATAAAATAAAATAAACATCTCCTAATACACTCCCCCACACCTAAACTTGTGTATGCCCTCATACACAAATCATTGGTGTCATCCTCTTTGCCTTCTACTAGATTCACCATGTGCAGGACGTGCTCGTGCTGTAGAAGACTCACCCCTATCAATCTGTTTCAACCGGTGCCAAATTTTTCCAAGACCTTGCCAGACGACGTTGATTTGCTCAGTGGGATCAGCTGGCAAGTCTTGGTCAAAGAAGGTATCATCCTCCTCCTCTTGTGTCAAGTCAGTGGCATATATATCCTCGTTATCAGCATGTCTGTTCCAATCTTCTGGAACAGCAGCATGATATGTCACTGAAATATGTTCGGTAGTGATCAACACGCGTGAGGGTGCGTATGCGTCAAATTCGGCACTAGATATAAACTTGCGACACAATTGTGTAATTAAACACGGCAAAGGCAAACTAGTCCTCGACCGCATCTTAGCATCAATAATAGTGTCTAGTAGCTGTGTGCACATACAGAAGTGATAATCTTGACGCATAATACAGTCAACAACATAAAGTGTGGGCGTGTAAAAAGACGACATATGTGTAATGCCCGTAACATTAGTGTTGACCCAGCGGCAAGTTGCGTGAATATTGCGATAGAGTGTCTTGCTGCTGATCCCTTTATCATGTGTTATTTTGCAGTTTGGGCCCATCCGTGTAAGATAATCCTCAATCCTACCGGGAGTGTGATTCCCGGTGTGAAGGAAGATACCCGCAGAAGCCGAGATGACCGCTGCGTTCATTTCATATAATTGGCCGCGCCAAAGGAAGTTTATGGTTTTGTGATCGTCCGAAATGTCGGATTTCGCAAAACTCGCATAAAATTCCTCCACCAACTCTGGGATGTAGAATGCATTAGATGAATAAATGAGGTAATTCCAACCCAGAGTTTCGATTGCAGCGGCAAAATAAACACTAAATGCCGCAAAAATTTCTCCAAAAAACTTCTCACAAACAAATCTACCCATGATATCGTACTGTAATTATCAATTTGCAATCTGATCAATACAATAAATGTAGAAGAGAGAAATAGTACCTCCCCTAAAGTTTCAGGGGGAAAATCCACAGTTTGACCGCTGAATAGCGGTATATACCGCGGTTTGGCGACTTGGAGTTCACGGCTAGCCGAGAGCTTCGGGGTGATTGTCTACGTTGGTGATATGGACCTTTGAAGCACCTCTGGTCGAAGAAAAGTTGAAGATCCTACACTATCCTGCAAAGAGAGAAACAAAAACCAAAGGAGGAAGTGGGGAAGGAAGGGGGGCAGCTAGGGTTTTGGAAGAAATGATTTGGGGGAAGATGAGGGCTGCTTGGGTATATATAGGGATGGAAAATTACCGTCAGCTCCTCATCTTTCCCTAATTTTGCTTTAAAACCCTGCATCACGTTAGTAACATAATATACATGCTATTATACACATGACTACATGCCTTTATGCATAGATTGGATCGTGAAGTGTCACGACCTCTACGTTATCGCTCACTCGAGATTCTAAAAATGGTTTTAATCGGTGACCGTTTACTTTGAATAAATTACCATTTTTAGGATCCTCGAGATCAACTGTACCGTGATGGTGTACTATCCGTACTATGTACGGTCCACTCCATCTTGACCTCAATTTTCCTGGGAATAAATGTAGCCTCGAATTATATAAGAGAACTTTTTGTGCAAATGACTTGCGAATGATTGCTTTGTCATGAAACACTTTTGTTTTCTCTTTATAAATCTTGGCACTCTCATATGCGTCCCG
Organism: Dracaena cambodiana; assembly: GCA_036321105.1. Classification (NCBI taxonomy): domain Eukaryota; kingdom Viridiplantae; phylum Streptophyta; class Magnoliopsida; order Asparagales; family Asparagaceae; genus Dracaena; species Dracaena cambodiana. Next base: position 29,808,791 of record JAYEPQ010000016.1, read on the forward strand.
TCTTATCTCATCAAGCTCATTAATTTGTAATCTCCGCTGCTCGCCAGCTTTTTCGAGCTCAAAATTTAGAAATTTGATTGCCCATAAAGCTTTATGCTCAAGCTCCACCGATAAATGATACGCTTTTCCAAATATCAAACGATATGGAGACATGCCTAGATTAGTCTTGTAAGCAGTACGGTAAGCCCATAATGCATCAGCTAGCTTACGAGACCAATCTTTTCTATTATGATTTACTGTTTTCTCCAAAATCAGTTTGATTTGGCGATTGGAAACTTCCACTTGCCCACTAGTTTGTGGATGATACGGTGTGGCTAACTTGTGGGTAATGAAATATTTCCGCATAAGCGCCTCAAATGACCGGTTGGTGAAATGGGTACCATTATCGCTAATAATAGCTCGAGGAACGCCAAATCGAGAAAATATATTCTCTTTCAAAAACTTGACAACTACTTTGTTGTCATTCGATTTTGTGGCTATTGCCTCTACCCATTTAGAAATATAATCAATAGCAACTAATATGTATTGGTTTCCAAATGAGTTAGGTAACGGTCCCATAAAATCTATACCCAATACATCAAAGATTTCGACCTCAAGGATGGGTTGCAGAGGCATCTTATTGCGCCGTGAAATTTTGCCAACAAATTGGCATCGTGTGCATGCTTTGCAATATTCCACAGCGTCTTTGAAAATAGTTGGCCAATAGAAACCACTCTGCAATACCTTTTCGGCCGTTTTCCTGGGACCAAAGTGTCCTCCACAAGCTAGATCATGACAAAAGGAGAGGACACTTTGTATCTCATCGTTAGGTATGCATTGACGTATGATTTGGTCTGGACAACATTTGAACAGATATGGTTCATCCCAGTAAAAGAATTTTACTTGGGATAAGAATCTATATCGATCCTGCTTGGACCAATGGGTCGGAATCTCCTTAGTCACAAGATAGTTCACAATGTCAGCAAACCACGGTTCGTGCATCAATGCAAACAGTTGCTCATCAGGAAATGATTCGTTTATGGGGCACAAATTAGTTGGAGCATTGAGCAGACGAGACAAGTGATCAGCTACTGAATTATCCGCACCTTTCTTGTCTAATATCTCAAGATCAAACTCTTGTAGCAAGAGGATCCATCGAATAAGCCTTGCTTTTGCATCTTTCTTGGTTAACAAGTATTTCAAAGCAGCGTGATCAGTGTATACTTTAATTCGTGATCCAATCAAGTAGGAACGAAACTTTTCAAGTTCAAAAACGACTGCCAGAAGCTCTTTCTCTGTGGTAGAGTAGTTCAACTGGGCGTCATTAAGTGTCATACTTGCATAGTAAATCACATTTGGCTGCTTATTAATACGTTGACCAAGGACGGCACCGATAGCGTAATCAGATGCATCACACATGAGCTCGAAGGGTAAGCTCCAGTCTGGCGCATGAATAATAGGAGTGGTGGTCAGTGCCTTCCTGAGCTGCTCAAATGCTCTTAGACAATCAGGCGTGAAATTGAATGGTACTTCCTTGGCTAGTAAATGTGTCAAAGGCCTAGCAATTGTGCTAAAGTCTTTGATAAATCTTCTATAAAAACCAGCATGACCAAGGAAGGATCGTATATCTTTCACTGATCGCGGAGGTGGCAGATTATTGATGAGGTCTACCTTGGCTTTGTCAACCTCGATACCGTTCTTCGAGATGACATGCCCTAGCACTATGCCATTTTTGACCATAAAATGACATTTTTCCCAATTGAGTGTCAAATGCTTCTCATTACAACGTGTAAGAACTAACTCTAGATGATGCAGACACTCTTGGAATGAATCTCCGAAGATAGAAAAATCATCCATGAAAATTTCAAGAAATCGTTCAACCATGTCAGAGAAAATACTTACCATGCATCTTTGGAACGTGGCAGGTGCATTGCATAACCCAAAGGGTATGCGTCTGTATGCAAAGGTGCCGAATGGATATGTGAACGTGGTCTTTTCTTGATCCTCCGGAGCGATGGGAATTTGGTTGTAACCAGAGTATCCATCTAGAAAACAATAGAACTCATGTCCGGCCAACCGTTCCAACATCTGATCAATGAATGGTAAGGGGAAATGGTCCTTCCTAGTTGCAGCATTAAGCTTCCTATAATCGATGCAGACTCGCCATCCCGTCTGCAAACGCATCGGGATAAGTTCATTTGCATCGTTCTTGACTACAGTGATTCCGGACTTCTTAGGCACTATCTGGACTGGGCTTACCCATGCGCTATCAGAGATAGGATAGATAATCCCATTGTCAAGATACTTAAGAATATCTTTCCTCACAGCTTCTTTCATTACCGGATTTAAACTACGTTGAGGATCTCTTGTAGGTCGTGCATTGTCTAGCAAATGAATTCTATGCTGCACTATAGAAGGACTTATCCCCTTAATATCGGCCATACTCCAGCCTATGGCTATCCTATGTACTTTCAACACTGATATGAGTTTTTCTTCCTGAGCGTTAGTCAATTCTGAAGAGATAATGACTGGTAGTGTGTCGTGCTCACCCAAGAAAGCGTACTTGAGATGACTCGGAAGGGCCTTCACCTCAAGCTCGGGTGGACACTCAATAGATGGTCGTAACTGAACTCGTGGTTCAGTCATCAATGGCTCAGGTGGAAGTTTCCATTGAGTGGAAGACACATAGTTAGATGATTCATCGAGCGTCTCCAAGGATGCACTCTCATCAACTAAACTATTCAGCTCATCAAAGAATTTCTCCTCTTGGTGTTCACTAGACAACCCTTGGATCATATTCAATTCTAGGGGCTCGTCATGTGGATCACTGGGTTGGCGCCCTAAATTGAATATATTCAAGTCAAGTGTCACATTTCCAAAGTAAAGTCTCATCGATCCACTCCGGCAATTGATAACAGCATTGGAAGTGGCCAAGAATGGACGTCCCAAAATAACTGGGATACAATGGTGTGGATTCACTACAGGTTGAGTTTCGAGAACTATGAAATCAACTGGGAAGATAAACTCCCCAATCTTAATCAAGACATCCTCAATTTCTCCCATAGGTGTCTTTACGGATCTATCAGCTAGCTGTAACGTAATCCTTATTGGTCTCAACTCTCCTAGTCCTAACTGCTGGTATACTGAATAAGGAAGCAAGTTGATACTTGCTCCTAAATCTAGTAAAGCCCTTTCAATCACTGTAGTCCGTATAGTGCAGGAGATAGTAGGACTTCCAGGGTCTTTATACTTTACAGGTGCTGACTGAGAGAGGATACTAGATATGTTAGCAGCTAAGAAGACTTTCTTTGGAACATTGGTTGTTCTCTTCTTTGTGCATAAATCCTTTAAGAATTTTGCATAAGCAGGTACTTATTGGATTGCATCAAGAAGATGAACATTGACCTTAACTTGCTTGAATAACTCAAGCATGTGCTCCACCTGAGGAGAATTTTTCTTCAAACGATTTGGATAGGGAGCCTTTGGCTTATAAGTATGGTCAATTGGAGGATCAGAATTAGAAGGATCAGATTCTTCTGTCGTGCCAGTGGGTAAATCGTGGGATGATGATGATGAATCATGAGGTGGTGATGAAATCATGGTATCAGGGAGTGTAGCTTGCCGTACAATAGGAGTGGAATCAGGTGGCATGGCTACGTGATTGTCAACCAGTTTGCCAGATCGAAGTGTGTGAATGGCATTAATTTGGTTGACATGCGACTGATTCAAATTTGAGGAACTGGCATTAGGATTTGTTATGGGTTGACTTGGAAAAGTGCCCTTGCCACGTTCACTCATTTGATTTGTTAGTTGTCCAACTTGCTGCTCTACACTCTTAATGGATTGAGAGTTTACGAGCAGGTGCTGATCTGTTCTTTGAATGAAATCAGTTGACACTTTCATAAGATTCTGCATGTATGTGTCAAGGTTGGACTGAGACTTGAGAAGAGTTTCAACATTCTTCTCAAGTGATTGAAGTCGCTTTTCTTGATCATTATTAGACCCCTGTTGTGGATATGAGTGATTTTGTGCAGGTGGTCTATTCTGGTTGTTCTCATGATTTGAAGTATTTGGGTGTTGAAAAGCACCCATATTTGGTCTTGGAAACTGACCAGTAGCTGGAGGCTGCATGTTGGAGTTCGAGGCTCCCTGATATTGCCCTTGACCCCATGAGAGATTTGGATGGCTCCTCCAGCCAGGATTGTATGTCGGAGCGTATGGATTATTGACGGGTCTTTGATACATAGCGTTAGCTTGCTCAAGTGTGGGACCCATAGGATTTACTAACAATGGACACTCCTCCATAACGTGGTTGGGAATTCCGCAATTAAAGCATGTAGGACTTTGGAGTTGATTCACTTGACCCACTGGTGGAGACTGAGCACTAGGAGTCTCCAGTGCCTCAATTCTTCTCATAAGAGTTGCGATCTTTGCTTCAGCAGTTATAGAGCTGTCGACGCTATGGATCCCACTCTTTTGAGCAGAAGTTGATATACTGGGCTTCTCAGTGGAAATCTCCCACTACATAGTCTTCCATGATAAGTCCTCAAGAAAGTCTCATGCTTCATCCTCATTTTTCCTCATAAACTCCCCTTGACACATGGATTCTAGAAGAGTTTTGGATGTGTAATCAAGTCCTTCGTATATGATTTGACACAACCGCCACTTTTCTATTGCATGGTGGGGGCATTGAGCTAATAAATCCTTAAATCGTTCTAAGTATTTCCAGAAGGGTTCTCCTGGCACTTGACGGAATTGATTGATTTGATTTCTGATTCGTGCCGTCTTGTGCGTAGGATAATACTTCTTGAGAAACACTGTAACGAATTCATTCCAAGTAGTGATTGAATCAGTAGGCATACTGTACAACCACTTCTTGGCGTTATCCTTAAGTGCAAAAGGGATGAAGCGGAGCTTAATTGCGTCCTCCGATAAATTTTGCAGTTTAATCATTACGCACACTTCTTAAAATTCACTGATAAAGAGATATGCATCTTCTGAATCAGAGCCAGTGAATTTGGGAAGCATACTAATGTACTGCGGTTTTAATTCGTAGTGATTACCCGCTACGTGTGGAAGTTTGATGCATGATGGTAATGAAGTACGCAACGGGTAACATCGATCCTGAAGGATCGGGATCGGCTGGTCTATCTTGTCTCCCATGAACAAATCTGATCTTACAAGTCAACCAAATTGATCACGGGTCCAATGTGGCATGAACCAGTGACCTTGAGTGTATGCGTGAACTTTCTAAGCTAATGCAAGAAGTGGAGTATGGTGGAGAGATAAAACGGTGGAATAGATATGATCAAATAAAAATGTGATTTCTACTGTTCCTAATTTTTTATTTTTTATTTTTTTAATTTTTCTACAGAACCAGGAAACAAAACTACAGAAACAGAGAAAAACTGGGTTCAGAAAATACCTCTCAGGCCGCTAAATAGCAGTTTGAGTCGCTGAATAGCAACTAAGCTATAGAGTTTGATTTGTGAATTTTTTCCACTTGGTCCAGAGGCTCTTCCAATCCTTTAAAGCTTCCTGTATCTGCAATATCTATTTCCTGCACACTCACACACACTGTTAATTCCGTAAAATGTCAAAAAAAGCAAGAAAAACACCGTCGATCCCCGGCAACGGCGCCAAAAACTTGATGTGTTATATTTACTGCAAGCGCACAGTATCGTTGTAGCGCTGTACAGGTCGTCTCACAGGGATCTAAGGTGTTTCTGTGTTCTTACTTTCTCTATAGTTCAACGGACAAAGCAAAGGTTCTAGGTTGAGGTCGGATTAATCTGAGTAGCCTAGGATATAGAATCCACTAATTTCCAACCATATTCTTACTTCTACTATTTTCTTCTATCATAAAAATTCAATCTTTTTAGTTTAATTTTTACTTAAAGTGCCCTAAGTATGAGCTATCAAGTGTTGTGCAAGTATAGCTCATCAAAAGATGCTACTTCTTATAAAAAATAAACTAATTCTTTTAGAAAATTCAAATAAAAAGACAAAACCAACAACCCTTATCCCTAACTAAGTATATATTATTAAGAATCCTAATTCAAGTATAACCTATCAAAGTTCTAAACTTCGGGTCCTTATATTTTAATCTTTCATTTGAAAAATCATGGCTTTATTAATTTTAATTAAGAAGAAAAATATTAGAAAATAATTGCATGGTGGATCTTAGCTTCATCTACATCCTAGAGCTGATCTAATTAGCTACTCATGATTTTTGCTAAGGAAGATCAAATTTAATTCATACAATGATAAACCCTAATCTAGAAAGCGGTAAACCCCAATCTAGAAAGCAGTAAACCCTAAATAGAATGCAATCAAATCTATGCAGAAAGAAAATAAGAATCTCAAGAACAATGGGTTACCTCTGGATACGGTGTTGTGACCGTCGACCTTCAGCAAAAACCCCAACTTTATTGAACAGAAAAATTCGAATACAAAAAGTTCCAGCGTTCAGTATATCGTCAAAATACAAGGGTTAGCCAATAAATAGGCATCAGAAACCAAACCCTATTTCTAGCAGAGACACAAGACCTATCAATTTACAATTAAGCCCACGACAAAAATTACTCTGATACGTCCACTTATGAGCCGCTATTTAGCGGCTAATACCACTATTTAGCAGCTCAATTTTGAGCAATTGCATTAAAATTTCTTCTGCAGAAGTATCTTCTCTTGTACCCTCCACTTTCTTGACTGTATTTAACTTCTACTTCCTGCAGTACTTTGATGTTGTAGTCTCGCCCACTTTAGAAACTTTTCGGCGTTTGATTTCCTAGTCTAACTCTGGTTTCATGCATTTTCCTTGTATAATTTGGATTACCTGCAAAAGACACTAAAAATACCCAAGTAGCATTTATTTATATACAAAAACAGATAAAGTATGAGAGGAAAAATACAATATATGATATTCATCAATATCATATAGTTCTATATTTTCACGGTTATCATGATCGTAATGGTATGAAAATTAGAAGAGTCATCTAAAACAATTCTCCCTTACTTTTCTTCGACTACAGAGTAGAAATGACATTATGCTCAATTAAAATTGGTTGGGAAAACTTCTACTTAGTATTTTAGTAACTATAAATCTCATCCAACTTGGTATTTGTTGAAATTTTTCTTCGTGCACAATATACTCCTCATCTTGCTTTAATCATTTGCTAAAATTTTTTAAGGCCAAGCAATGCTCCAATATGAGGGATATGGACACTCTTCTCACTAATTGCTTACCATCAAATGTTTGGTTTGTGGAGAATTTTAGCATTGTAAATACCAATGTTTTTCGAAGAGTCTAGAATTTAGTTAGGATTTACTTATTGGATAAGATTGGATTACTATTTAGTTAGGACTTTAAAAAAGATTTATTTAGATTTTTTTTATCTTGTTACACATACGATTTGCTAGATATTATGTTGTAAAATTCTAATTTTAAGAGAGAATTATGATATTATAAAAATTGAGAATATATATTTTGTTCTTCCCAAATTTTTCCTTGAATAATTCGTAAGAGAGTGGACATGTAATTCGCCTGGATGTGAGATCTAAACACTATTTTGTCTCCCAAATTTTTATTTTCTTCCCTAATTCTTCACCACAAACCTTAATTTCCTCAGTTCTGCATCAAGAAGATTTTCGTCCTATGTTGATGATCAGGATATCGAAGAGAGCTTTCCCTTCCCCATGAAGAAGGGGTATACTTATAGTGTTTCACTGATAGATTCATAGTTGAAGTTCAATACTATCTCTAGAGACGAGAGAGACTCAATTGTCTTATATAGAGGGAGATTTCTTTGCTATAGCTGGAGTCAGTTTCTTTTCTACATAGAAATCTTTGTCGATCATGGCTCTTAGTCTTCTAGACTTTGTAAGTTGCATAGATCTTCGCATGATGGACCTCTTCTCTGATGCCAGAAATCTGTGCTTTCTTTCTATTGCCATTTGAAAATAAATTACAGCAGAAGAAAAAGAGAAATTACAACTTGTAGATTCCGAATTACGAGGGATGAAAAGTGATTACTCTTTCCTTTTGTTTTTGTGAGCTCCCTTAGACAGTGAGGGAAAATTGCTATCGTCTTCCGTTGATGTTCCGAATGTCGATTAATCAAGCACAAGACATTGTTGGAGAAGAAAATAGGAATGCTAGAGTTCTTTCTTGTGAGCTCGGTGGATTTCTTCTCGGTTAAAATCCTTTTTTTCCTTCATATGAAGATGACTATTTATACCCCTTGGAATGTAACCGCTCACGTATTTCCTCGCTCAATCTCTCCGTAATCGGAGTATCAATCCGACGATATGAGAAGTTACAAAAGATTCTCCTAAGTTTTAGCAGAATATTACAACTGACTTCGTGTGCCTGTAATAGAAGTGCAATACTTGCACTGGAGTGTGCACACCAAGACACGCGTAGCCCTGGGCGCACGATCGTCAGGGTGCGCACTCTACCCTGGGCCATGCCTGCTCTGGGGGCATGCACACCACGGGGCATGCTGCCCTAGGCGCGAAGCACAATACTTGTGCTGGAGCACGCACACCAAGATGTCGCGACCCTTGTGCGCACGGCCATCAAGCTGCGCACTCTGCCCTAGAGGCGCGTGTACCAGAGCATGTGTAGCCTTGGGCGAGCGTTTACCAGGACGCACTTGCTACCCTGGGCACACGTGCACCATGGGCCGCACTGCCTAGGCATGCACACCTGGGCACGCTGCCTTGGGCGCACGCGCACCATGGTGTGTGCCTCAGGTGCACGCGCACCACGGGGCATGCTACCTGGGTGCGTGCGCCACGCACCAGGGCGCACGCTACCCAGGGCATGCTGCCCAGGGTGCATGCACGGTCCGAGTGCATGCATGGCGGCTATGGGCGTGCACGAACCTAAGTACGTGCGCAATCTTTGGCACATTTGCGATCCTGAGTATGCGTGATCTTGGCGCATGGAGGTCCACGGTGCTGGCCCATGTTCTCCTCGATATGCACGGGTGCCCGACATGGGGCGTGGGTCTGTCCTACCGCCCACTTGAGTGCACACCCAGTAATGGACGTCCTGATTCGTGGCACGCACATGATTGGTTTAGCCCCCACACAGCTCCTTTTTTGGCTGGGCTATTTCCATCGTCTACATTCTCATGTGTGCATGGGCGGGTTAATTTTTAAACCAACATATGGATATCAATCAGAAAATTAGACTTGGATAATTATTCAGGATACTATCTTACTAGAGAGATTCAGTTGCCATATAGAGGGAGATTTCTTTGCTGTAGCCAAAATCAGTTTCTTTTCTATAGTGAAATCTTAGTTGGTCATGGGTTCTTAAGTCTTTTGGGCTTTGGAAGTTGCATGGATGTTTGCTTGGAGGACCTCTTCTTCTATGTGCATGGACTGGTTAATTTACGAACCAACATATAGATATCGATCGAAAAATTAGACTTGGGTAGTTATTCAGAATACTGCCTCATTATATATAAAATAAAGAACAGTACAAAAGTGGATGTTTTTGGATTTTTGCATTGTTTCCGATTTTCTGCAATTTTCCAAGGAAAGTCCTTCCTTGCAGGCTGCACTTGTAGGAGCAACTCTTGTGATTTCTAAATTTCTACATTTACTTAGTTAGATCTGATTTCAAAACTATCTTTCTTTTTACATAATATAATTTGATAATACTTTACCCTAAGTAGTAAACAAGGGGACTAGTAAAATTTCAAAAAGATTGGTTGCAAGATGGTTTTTTGGTAGATGAGTCCTAATTTTATTTCCACCAAGCATATCTTTCAATTGTGAAGTTCTAAATGTACTCCTTCAATTTTTAAATATCTTTTTTACTAAGTACATTCTCTATGATATAATTTTTTTTTTCTAAATATACTATCTTATATTCCTAAATTACTCTTCTTATTTTTCTACTCAATTTCTGAATGCCCCTTTCTCTCGGACCTTTGGTAAAAAATGTACTAAACTCTTTTAAAAATTTTAATCTATTTTTAAACAAAAAATAAAACATTGAGATGTAAAAAAAAAATTCTTAAAAAATAATTGCATTTATTGTTCAAATTTTATTTTATTTTTCCAAAAGTTTAATTGTTTCTTAGTCTTTTTTAATATAGTTTTGTTAATTGTTTCTTAGTCTTTTTTAATATAGTTTTGTTATATTGTCAATCTTTCGTGAGATCTTTCCTTCAAAGCTTTTGAATCTCATTTTGAATAAAAAAGGACTTAGTTATTTATCATATAAATTTTTAAAGAGATTTATTATTTAAGTTTTAAGAAATTATTAGGGTTTTGAGAGAGATTTAGAGAGAAAAGAGGAGAAGATGATAGAGAGTAGAAATATTACAGATATTTAATAACAAATTTGTAATAAAGTGAACTTTCCGAAGAGGTACTAAGAAATTGGAGGCATGCATTTAAAAGTTTCCCTTTCAACTAATAGCAAGCATCTAAATAGACAGGTTTTGCACAGTAAATTTGCAATGACTACCTAAAGACATCTTTTGCCAAATAGGAACCTTTTGGATGCTTTCAGATGAGCAAAAGCTGAATCAAATCAAAAGTTGTAAGTGGCTATTAAGGCTGAATCAGATTTTAGTTTCATATTTTCGAAATCCATAAGGAGCACCACATTTATCAATAATTATTTTCAGAATATATAGTAAGAGTGTTATGTGTGCTTTTCACCTGCATTTGTAATTGATACAAGTATGTAATGCATGCAAGTTACGTAACTATTTAAAATTACAAGCGCAACCAAATAGCAAAAATCTCCTACCTGCAACAAAGTAGTTGCCCGCCACTCTTCCTTTTAGTTGTTAAACATCTCCCAATCTGTAGGAGAGTTACCTTTCCTGGAAACGCATATCTCACTATGTGTACTATCAGGAAAAAAAAAAAAACTGTGTTTCTCTCGAATAATTGAAGCCACCGACCGATGTCCCCAATAAAATCGGCAACAGCCTGACCATACTACCTGTCCCCTTATCCACTTCCGGCCAAAGATATGTTTATGCGGGAGGGTAATGGACGAATCTATGAATCAATTTTTGGCACGTCTTATATAAAATTTTAAATTAAAAATAAAAATTTTATTTTTTTAATTCAAAATTTTGTATAGAAAGGACAAAAAAATATTGGTCCGTGGATGTGACCATCATCTTCCCTACATGTTTTGCATTGGACTCAAATGTTGGGCAATTAAGCACTTCCTAGACAGTTGCCTTTGAGTTTGGACTTTTTGGCTTGGACAAGAACTATTATTTTATTTGAAATTGGACTAGAGCTTGAAGTTTTCGATTCGAGACTAGGAAGATCACAACATAGTAGCTTGGACTAAAACATGGACAATTATCTTGATTCTTGACTTTGATACCGTAAGACTTTCACATTTTAGACTTAAATAAAATATAAATATAATATCAAACTATAATACTAATTAGTTTAATTGCTAACTAATATAATTACTAATAATAATTCCTAACTCATAATAATATTGTCATAATATAAAATAATTATAATTGGTAACAAATGCAGTTACTGATTCATAAAATGATAATTTTTTGAACTTTTGATATGTTGCACTATTTGTTGTTATACCTTTAAATTAGTTAAGTGGATCATAAGTAATTTACTGCTAAATCAGTACTAATTAATTAGTATAACGATATTATTATTGTTTTTAGGATATAAATTTATATTTATAAAAAATATTTATTAGTTATAGTAAAATAGAATCTTAATTATTTTATAATGAATAATTGTTTATTGTTTACGAAAAGTAACCAATTAGTTTTTTAGATAGGAAAAAGTTGATTAATTGAGAGAGAGAAAGTAGAAGTCTAAAAGAAAAGTCAAGTCTTTATTCCTGGGATAAGTGTTAGGTTTAGACTAGTTAAAATGTTCGTATTGCACTTAGATGAGGATCTTATAATCTAAATCCAAATTAGAGTCCAAATATAATCAACTGGATTTCAAAACATAAGTTCGACTCTGAAATCAATATAACACAAGCTTTGAAAATCAAAATCCAAGCCAAAACTAATAATCCGAACTTTAAGAACAATCGAGAATACCAGTAAAAGTAAGAAAATTTCAAACCAACAAGACCTAGTACTGATCAGTATATCCAAATCTAACCTACACTCGAACTAATCCGGATACGTTAGGCATATCTGAGAACCCCCTATACTCGAACTAATTTGGATACATTAGGAATATCTTTTGTAGTATATATAAAAGGCCAACGAACATGACCGACTCCAATCCCTAGGCATATCTGAGAACCCCCTATACTCGAACTAATTTGGATACATTAGGAATATCTTTTGTATTATATATAAAGGGCCAACGAACATGACCGACTCCAATCCCTATACGAACATGACCGACTCCAATCCCTGTACTCGAACTAATTTGGATACATTAGGAATATCAATACATATAAACGTACTCGAACTAATTTGGATACATTAGGAATATCAATACATATAAAAGTACTCGAACTAACATATAAAAGGCCAACGAACATGACCGACTCCAATCCCTATACGAACATGACCGACTCCAATCCCTGTACTCGAACTAATTTGGATACATTAGGAATATCTTTTGAAGTGTATATAAAGGCCAACGACATGACTGACTCCAATGTGGGCGATATTAGCATAGAAGTGCATATAGAGGCCAACGACACGACTGGCTCCAGTGTAGGCGATGTTAGCAGAGAAGTACATATCGAGGCGATGAAAATTTAAATAGCCCAACTCAAGAAGAAGCGGCACGGAGCTAAACTAGTCCTGTGCATGCCCATGCAGATATGCACCATAAATCAGCGTGCTAACTAATGAGCACGTGCCCAATCGGATGGACGCGTAGACCCGCGCCCCTCATTGGGCTTCCCGCACATGCCAGGAGGGCACGGGCCAGCACCGTGCACCCTCACGTGTGCCCAGCACTGTGCATCCCCAGGGCCTAACGATTCACATGACGCGGTGCCAGCCCCGCGCTCTCCTAGATGGGTGCGCAACGTCATGCTATGCATGTCAATTCTGTTATATCGTTTGGCTAATTTTTTAAGAGAATCTGTTATATTGCCTCACCCTCGTATTGTAATGCGAAGAGATTGAGGGAGGAAATACGGGAACGGTAACGCCCTTAATGGCTACAAATAGCCCTCTCCAATTGAAGATAAAAAAAGAAGAAGAAAAAAACAAAGTCCAAACAAGAAAAAAATTCTCAAAGTTTCAGCTATTTTCTCCTACAGAAAGGTCTATAAGTTTGGATCAATAAAAATCAATCGGCATTCGGATTGTCAACAGAAAACAGTATTTACCTTCCTTTGTTACCAAAGAGAGCCCATGACAACGAAAAACAGGAAACAGTCATCTCATTTTTCCCCCTATAATCTGAAATTAAGATTTGTACATTTCAAATTAAGATTTATACTTTTCTTTTTATTTCCTTTTTATTTGCTGTAATCGATTTGTAATGGCAATTGGAAGAGAGTAGTAACATTTCAGACATACATCCAAGAAATGGAGAACCTCATTAACTATGTTAACTGTCTACATATTCTCCGAACTCTTTCTCTCTAACAATATTTCTATAATTTACTCGCTCCAGTTTCATCAAGTCGAATACTTGTTCGACCATCCGATTAAGTTCGAGCCCATTTGTTTGACGCATAAATTGTCTCGGTCAACCTAGTTTGACAATTTTAGACATTAATAATTATAATTAAAGAACAAATTTCCAACTTCATAATGTTAAAATAATCACGAAACTACTAGGATCATATCACACTCTTAAAAACGACAGTGTTTACAAGTTAGAAAAAGATCATCACACACCACCATGGATCAAGCAACCAACAAAAAATTAACATTCTTAGTCCTAGGTAATGAATTATTTAACAAAGCGTGCCAAGCCATTAGAAACAATGGCATCGTCTCTTCTTGTTACTAATTTTAAAAAAGTTCTAAGTCAGATCAATTTATACTCTATTTATAGATTTGAATGTAGGCAAATCTCAATTACAATGAGAAACAATCACTACTTCACAACGGCAAATATAATCACTAGTAACATATAACTATTGGATACCTTCAATTAACCAAATTCCAAACCCTAATCAAATTTCAAAGATCAATCTCCATAAGCTCAAAACATAACTATATCGACACAAGAGATTTATTTATTAAAAAGATTTATACGAAACAACGGAACCCTAATTTCCACATTCCACGGTGTACAAAGTCAAGATCCATACAACCGAAGCATTAAAAAAAAAAAAAAAAAAAAGAAAACGAAATCAAAAACGAGTGCCGAAAACATAAATTTACCATCACCGCACCGCTCCGATCCCCACTGCCGCTCAATCGTTCCTCTTGAGCTTCTCCACCCTCTGGCTCACCTGCTCCAGCTTCACAAGCAGATTCGTCACGGCGAACAGCAGCCAGTAGAGAACCAACGCGGTGGCGATCAGCAGCGCGTTCCTCTGGCTCTTCATGATCGACTTCTGGTGCCGGAGGTGCTCCGACGGCGTGCAGGCGTGCTCCTGGTCACAGGTAGGCCGCATCTCGTACTTCCAGTAGATGTCCATTAAAAGAAACAAGCAGAACGGCACCACTGCTAGCATCGGCTTCAGCGCGTTGCGGGTGACGGCGATCAAGCCCTTGCGGAGACGGTCCAGGCCGGGGAGGGTGATGAGGAGGAGCATGACCGCCTCCGCTCCGGCGGCATAGCCAAGGACAACCCACTCGAGCGCCATTTTTATTGATTTTGAGATCGAGAAAACCCTAACCCTAGATCGAGATTTGAATTTGGGAACGATGAAGACAAAGGGATACGACGGAGGAGGGGAGGAGGTTGTTGGGACTACTTATTGAGAATGCGGAGGTATTTGCCACGTGGCAGATCTGATGATGGGACCCAGATACACGTGTGGCGGAGATGTGAGGGTGTGCTTTTGGTGGAATTTTGAATGGGGGATGCCTTACTTCGAGAGGGGTTTTATTCGCACCCTTGCTTCGTCTCGAAGGAAGGTACGGGATTTTGTCGGTAGGGGAGAGCGCGAAACTTGATTTCATCCAATGATATTTTAACACGTAAGAGAAAAAAAAGGTTTAGGGACTAGTTTTTGTCGGCATTGAGTTTGAATGCAGTACGCGGACCAAGTCTTAACATAAACTCCACTAGAGACCGCTCCTGATTTTTTATTAAGCTTATTTGATTATTTCAATGTTATAGACTATCTTTAGTTTTGCTTTTATTGTATTGAATTTGAACGTCTTTTTTTAGGAATGATCCCAAAATTTTTCATTAAATTAATTAATATCATTTTGACGGTCTCTCATAGATGTTTTGAATTTTGATGACCATAGACTTTTTTTTTCCTTATTTTATTCTAGTTGATCTAGACATTCTTTCTTTTTCTCATAGATGTTTTGAATTTTGATGACCATAGACTTTTTTTTTCCTTATTTTATTCTAATTGATCTAGACATTCTTTCTTTTCACACAAAAAACGAGAACATATTTTTCATTCATTATTTTATTAGGGTATTTACTGATTTGTCCCTCAAATCTTTATATATTATGATTTTGTCCCCCAAATCTTGATATTTAGGATTTTGTCCCCCAAATCTCATAAGTTACAACAATTTAGTCTCCTTCTCTAACTTTCCCTAACACAGTTAAATATTTGACCATTTTACCCTTCTTTTCCTCTTCTATTTTCCTCCTTTCTTCTTCTTCTCTTTTCCTCCTCTCTTCTTCTTCTCTCTTCCTCCTCTCTTCTCCTTTCTTCATTATTTCTTCTCTCTTCCTCTTCTCTTCTCTTTCTCTTTTCCTCCTCTCTTCTCATTTTGTAACTTAAGAGAGGAGGAAGATAGGAGAAATAATGAAGAAAATGAGAAGAGATGAGGAAGAGAGAAGAAGAAGAGATGAGGAAAATAGAAGAGGAAAAGAGGGGTAAAATGATCAAATATTTAACTGTGTTAGGGAAAGTTAGAGAAGGAGACTAAATTGTTGTAACTTATGAGATTTGAGAGACAAAATCCTAAATATGAAGATTTGGGGGACAAAATCATAATATATAAAGATTTGAGGGACAAACCAGTAAATACCCCTATTTTATTTTGGGTGGTGTTGTGTCTCTCTGTGTGTACACACATAGTGTTTATTTTTTTGTTTTATATCCTTTCCCTTTCATGGATGAATTATGCTAATTTTCACATTTCAAATTGTAACAATTATTATTGGTTATCCTATAAATATTAGTCTTGCATGGTTAGCAAAAAAAACCGATAATTGATTGATCGCTTGAGAGTATAACATCCCTTGATTCTTTTTTGTTAGTCTGTTTTAATAAATTGTGATTACACCCATTTTGTTTAATTCAGGAGTAATCACAATTTAAAATTTTGTAAATTGTGATTACACCCATTAAAACAGAAAATTTAAAGGGTGTAATCACAATTTACAAAATGGGTGTAATCACAAAAATTTAAAATTCAGGAATAAAACAGAATTTTTTTTTTAATGTATTGGAAGAAATAAGTGTGTTTGAAAGTGAAAGTATTATTTAATTAATTAAATAAACATAGTTTATATTATTTTATTTATTTATTAGAGATAAAGATACAACTTTTGAAACACAATGATGACATGCAAATAAAAAAATATTTTTTTATCTTCTTTTTTTACTTCCTAGTCACTTCCAACTCCAAAGTATAAAAAAGAAAGTTTTAAAAGTAAAGTGCCACATAAGCGCCACCTTATCAATTAAGAAGTAATTTCCAACTTCATTCTTGATCAAACAAACACTTGAAGTAGTGAAAGTAGGTTTATTTCTACTACTTCCATTTTACTTCCATAAACAAACACACTCTTAGATGCCTCTCTCTTCCCTCTCTTTTTTTTCGTTGTACATAATTATATGCACTATTTCATGGAAAATTCTATTTACACACTGCAATTTACTTTTGACATCCTAAGTATTTTTTACACCAAACTTACATTTTGAAATGTCACTAATTTACTCTATACACCCAATTTTTTTTTCTAAATTTAACCCTCCTCCTTCTCTCTATCTCCTTATGTTGTCCGATCCCAAAATTTTCGAGTCGGATATTAATTCCCAAGCTACAAATATGTTAGTCGGGTATTAATACCCGACCAAACAATTGCTTGGTCGGGTATTAAAACCCGACCAGCAGCCAATGTCTCCCTAATAAAAGAATTATAAATAATAATAAATTGCAAACAAATACACATAAAAAACTAAAAAAAAAAAATTTAAATCGTACCTTAGATTTATCCTCTGACACCAATTGCATATTGGAATTTTCTATTTGAATAAAAAAAAACTCATAGTAAAACTTCAAACCCTAATTTTACTTGCTACAGTGAATTCGAAGAATTTGAAATTTCTCCAGATCTTTTTAGAGTTAGTTACTACATATCAGAGTGTTTACTTTTGTAAAACTATAAGCCACCGCTATAGATGGTATAATATTACATGTGGAACAATTTTATACTACTAGATTAACTAAAGGCCTCTATAATACTCAATAACTATTATATAGTTTAAATCCAAGTTAAAGTAATCACCAGCATTGTTCATTTAATGCCTCATTTTCTAGCTGCTAATTGAAAATGAAATCCCTACAAGCAGCATCCACACATAAAAAACCACAGTATAAGCGAGGTTTTTGAAAGAATCCCAGTACAGTCAATATATCAGAGTTGTATATAAAGAGATTAATACCCACAAGCTCATGATAAAATTATTTTCTATTCTAGTACATAAGTATGGAAACATCTGCATTTTCATTATATAAGAAAAAACACAAATGCGATATATACAAAGTATGTTGTCACCGGAGATGTAAGAGTAAACAAAAAGGTATGATAAAATATCTGAAAGTAATAAAAGAAACCTAAATAACTAACGATCCCAATCTGTCACTGGCTCCGCTTGCTCTATAAAGTAAGAACTATATATTGGTGGATACTCTCCTCGATATTAGCACCGAGGTGATTAAACTACACAAGTAGAATACAAATAAAGAATAAAAAAGGTGGCCTACGAAAAATATATTGTGTCATAGTTATTGGATATGTGCAAGGTACAAGTGAAATCATATGTAAACTAACCTTTATGTGTCAAGTCTAAGTAAATGTGATATGCCAATCAAATGTAATATGGATGTAAATGTGAACAATTTGTGTCAAGTGTTCAATAATAACAATCAATAACATAATTATAAGAAAACTTCTACAATCATTTGTACTATGAATATCCGGAAAAGAAATAGAGATAAACTTTGTTACGCACTCCATACTATGTGAATGTCAAATATTATGGAGATGACTCCCACAGATTCTAAAGGATATCCCCTTTTTCTATATAATACTTAATTCTATAACCTTTTAAATTTTTATTCACTGTACAATTCAGTCACGACATTAAGTTATTTGATTTTATTATATAAATTATTTAGAATTAAAATTGTAATAGAAAACCACATGCTCTAGGAGTCTCGTGCATGCCCGAGAATAGGGGCTCAATACCCAACACAAAAAATGGAGTACCACTAGCTACTCAGTATAGTATCAGTAATAGCAGTAATAGTAAATAACAATAGTAATAACATGGCAGGCTCAGTACCACACCTGAACCCTCGTCGTTGGGTACATAGTTTCGTTACAAAATTTCTCAATTCTAACTTTCAAGAATATGTTCATACTATGCATAACCGAGACTAGAGCCTCAATACCCAACACTAAAAATGGATGTACGACTACATACTCGATATATTATCATCAATAAAAGTAAAAAACTAACAATAACAGTAACAGTAAACAATAACAATAATAGTATGGCAGGCTCAGTATCACATTTAAAACGCTTATGATTGGGCCCACAGTTTGATTACACAACTTCTTAATTCTAACCTCGAGAATACATTTATACTTCCACTATTTAGTTTGCTCGTTAACCCTCTATTCAATTTATTGTTCTCGTATATCAAGTAATCAATGTTCCATATTATTAGATACCATGTAAGTATATGTAATGGATCAAGTAACATGTAAACTGTGTACCAAGTATCGAATGCCATGAATCATGCATCATTTACAAGCATGTAACAAGTATATTATAAAATCATGCTAAGTGGCAACTAAGCAAAATATCATATGTTATGCAATAGGAATCTCATTCTAGCATGGTATACAGAAAGCAAAATAGTGTCATGCATATGATCCCAAGAAACCGTTATTCCTTAACTATTCAAGTAAAATCATGCTATATATATATATATATATATATATATATATATATATATATATATATATATATATATATATATATATATATATATATATATATATATATATATATATATATATATATATATATTTATATTTATATTTATATAATTTAGTCTAGCAACACATCCTCAACATAGATCATATTTTCACCACTAGTTAAATCTAGCATAAAATCAATCTCGGAAAAACCATATAGCATGACATACATACAAACATAGCTAAATCTAGCATAAAATCAATCTCGGAAAAATTGAAAACCATAGCCAGCATGGAATTTTATCAATGTACAATTTGAGTTTGATTCCATAAAATCGACGTAAACCTATGTTTTAAAGTAGCTAGACAAGCAGTCAGACAAAAGTTTAGTCTGGCTTGACCATGATCATTGACTGAAGATCTTTCTAGCTCAAATCCGTCTGGAACTTGTTCTAGTGAATCTAACATCAACAAGAGTTGTCATGCCTCACTTGATATATGATAAACGAGTACATATAAGTAGCAGCAACATATTTTGTTTGAATATGTTAAAACCTCCGGCAGGATAACAAGAGTTAAAATTGCTTATAATTAGCTATGAATACTTCTCCCCAAAAAGGCTAGTTATGATTATTTGATGGTTTCATAGGAATCATTATAAAAAACTCTAGCTCTTGACTCACATATAATGTGAGACTATTTAGCTCGAGGTATTCGATGGGCACAATAACACGAGATGACCCCGTTGATTTCTAGAGGTAGTCCTCACTTTTATGTGACACTTTATTCCATGTAATACTTAGTTCTATGTGATACTTTATTTCGCAGATTTTTGGATGGTGTCTAGCAATAATTTTAGTATTAATATGCGAAAACCTCCAACAAAATAACAAGAGTTAAAATAGTATAATTAACTACAAGAGTACGAAATAAACTTAGGACAAGATGATTTTTCACATGGATATAATTAAATGCAACAACATTTATAATATATGGTGACTAGATATCGAAGAAGAGAAAAGTCGGTAATTAGTGTTAAAGGAATTTCTAATTGCCTTAGATTTGCTGAAGCTTGCTGTTAGCGCCTTCTCTTTTGTCTTTTCTGGAGAGCTTCTTCTCTTGTTGGAGTGAGTTGGAGAAAACTTAGAAAGAGAAGAGGAAATGAAATGGGGAAAGAGAGCGAGAGAGATGATAATATGTATGCATGCTTCCATTGTCAACGCATGCTTTAGGCTTGCAAGCTACTTAATTTGCTCAACCACCACAAGTTCGGTTGGTTTCGGTTTTTTTGAAAATTCGGTCGATTTCGATTTCGGTTCTACTAGTTCGGTTCGGTTTTCGGTAGGAGTTTTTTCCTCCAAAACCGAACCGAACCGACCGATGCTCACTTCTATCAACGCCAACAAGACCAAACATATAACTGAGTAGAGAAAAAAAACATGAATTAAATAATTATTTTCCAACATGAAAATTGACAATATCAGAAAAATTCCAGGAAAATGCTAGAGATATTATGGAACGAGGCGGTAACAACACATTTCGCATAATCGAAATTCGAGATCCAAAATGTGAGATAAAAATTTTCAAATGTTAGATGAGTGCGAAACCTTATGCTGAAAATCAACCACTCTGGAAAAAAAAAACAAAAAAAAAAATATAATGAAATAAATAAATTAAGACAGTTAATATTACAAAATAAAAAATTGAAATTCTATATACGAAATACGATAAAGTCAATGTACTCTTGTACTAACTAATATCAGTATCCAAATCCTATGCCAATGTGATCGGATATAAAATATATACTAATATAAGAATATAGCTGGCTAAGATTGTTACATTTTGCAAGATCCCGCTTGACTACATGCATATTCAACATAGATTGTATAGCAAAATGATTGTTTTTCATTTTTAAAGAAAGAGATAAAAATTCATGGCAATTTAAATATTATTTAAAAAAAAAAAGGATGATTCAAATCAAATGCCAATCACATTTGTCGTTTTGCTTTGTGGCGCTTCGCACTATGCATTTGTAGTGGAGGATCTCTTTCCTCAAGACTTCTACATGTTCAACCATTTCTTGAATGACACCGAGATATATTGCTCTAGCATTTTAAAGGATTATAATGCTAGCTAGTTGAAACAAAATTAATCATGCCAATTTAAGATGTACAGAATAACTAAAGTATGAGATAATCGAAGTACGAGAATAATTATATCAGATTAAGTTTACATTAAATAATCATATCTAGATGCCGTAATTATCATAGGATATGTTAGGATATTTAGAAGTAGTGGAAGTAAGGAAGAAAATTAGAGTTACTTTAAAAAATAAAAAGTTGAAATTATCACATTCTAATACTTCTAGTATTTGTTCCAAAAAAGAGATGAAAAAGGAATAAAATATTTATTTTTTGGAAGAAAGAAAAGGAGGGTAAAATACAAGATAATAAAAATATTAATACTTGTTATTTCCAACTCTCTTCTATCCAAAATCCATGTGAAGTAAATATGAGACGTTCAAGTGCCATATATGATCCATCTTATCATTGTAGAAGTAATTTCAACTTTAAGTTTTAGCCAAACAAATACAAAAAGTAGAAGGAGTAACTTTAATTCTACTACTTCCTTTCTAGTATCATGAAAACAAACACACCCTTAATAGTCTATATTACTTTTCTATTTTATCATTGTAGAAGTAATTTCAACTTTAAGTTTGAGCCAAACAAATTCAAAAAGTAAAAAGAGTGACTTTAATTCTACTACTTCGATCCTTTCTAGTGTCATGCAAACAAACACACTCTTAATAGTCCATATTATTCTTCTTTGGCCTATCTATATTGGATGCTAATGAGAATTTCTAGATGTGCCCCTTACTTTTTCTAGTGAGCCCCAATTTCTTAGTGAGGCCCAGGGTAGTTTAAAATATGTCCTTTTTTTTTTTTTTTTTTTTCTTAGTGAAACTAGTAACCACTAACTACATATTTGAGTAGGAAAATGGAACTCACTAAAAAAAAATAGAACTCACTAAGAAATAGATGGGGCTTACTAGGAAGTTAGGGCTGACGAAAAAAAGGAGTCTTACTAAGAGATGGATGGGGGCTCATTAAGAAATTGGAGCTCACTAAGAAAAATATGGGTCGCATTTAGAATTTTCCTTCTGTTCCATCTCCTTCGCTCCGGCATCTTCCTTCCCTTTCAATCTTCTCCGCCCAGACCACCCCTTAGCATGTCGCATCTTCCACACTCCGCATCGTGTTTTCAGCCCCGCTCGTGCACCACTAAAGGTAGCCTGCACCTTACAGTGGATTCTCTCTATAGAGAACCTATAGGAACTTATTGACCGGACTAGCAATCCCGGCCAGTAAGTGGACTGGATGGGGCTAGTCCTTGGCTAGATGAGAATTACACTGGGGTTACAGTCCCGACCAGTGTTTAAGGCTATTTGTTCATAAATAA
Organism: Dracaena cambodiana; assembly: GCA_036321105.1. NCBI lineage: Eukaryota > Viridiplantae > Streptophyta > Magnoliopsida > Asparagales > Asparagaceae > Dracaena > Dracaena cambodiana. The sequence continues at coordinate 29,831,543 of JAYEPQ010000016.1, forward strand.
AAGTAGGTCGGAAATTCAACCACGAACAAATATAACCACCGGTCGGGATCTTCATCCCGATCAGTTGTTGAATAAGTCAGGGCGTACTCCCCAACCAGTGTTTTCATTCTCACAGCCACACGAAACGCGCGACTATTCTTAATATAATTAAAATATCTGAATATCATGTTCTTAATTCATCGTTCAAATTATAATTCATATTGAGTCCAAAAATACTTTAAACATACCTCTAGACAATAAAATTCATCTATTTTGTTAAAATTGTAACCTTATTCTCTATCTTCTTCAATCTCTCCTTAACTCACAAATAGAGAGACATCCGCACCCGATTTGCAAAAAAAAAAAAAAAAAGGAAAAAAACTCAAACAAGCCCTAACAATCTCATGCAAGTAATAAGAGTCGAATTTTGGATGGGATTGAGTGTCTGAAGCATGTTTTTTTTTTTGACTTCACTCGCATTGGGTTTCAGAAGGGAGAAGAAGGATATGGAGCTCACTAAGAAAAAATAGGTAATGAAATGGAGTGAATGAGACTCACTAAGAAATAGATAAAGGCTATTTGATCCAAAAATAAAAAAAATTACAAACTTATAAATGTCTTATGAGATTGTCACTAAGAAAAGTATGGAGCGCATCTAGAAATTCCCGATGCTAATTATCTTGTAATGGGAACTCTATCCATCATTTAAAAAATTCATATACTAGATGTAATCTCTTTTTCTAAGATAAATAAATTTTTGTACTATAATAATAGTATAATAATAATATACCATACTAATAATATACAATACTAAGAACTCATTGGCATATATTGACCTAAAACTGAAATAATTGCATAAACACATAGATAGCTGAGGTTTTATATCATTCATAATAAAACTAGGAACTAAAAGAGTGAAAAGTAGTCTTGTTTTCTGAAATATATATAAACTATACAATTGTCATCGTTTTATAGGTGAAATTGACAAACCTAAAAGAGAATATACAATTTAATGTTAATTATATAAAATTATCAATCAACATAATTAGTCTAATTAGAAGGATTTGTCAAATATCCTAATTTAAAAAGATATTCTAAATTAGTGAGATATGCTAATGAATTAAAGGATTTATCAAATATCCTAATTTAGGAAGATATCCTAAAATAGTGAGATATATTAATATATGCCCTCTCTAACTCATGATGATTTGGAAAATACCAACTTGAATTTGGAAACGAGATCATGATGATGACTAGTTGGATGGACCTTGGTAAATATATCGGCGAGCTGATCAGTCGAGGTAACAGGGAGAAGACAAAGAGTACCCACTTGAAGGTGATGACGTACAAAATGGTAATCAATCTCAATGTGCTTGGTGCACTCATTGAAGACATCATTATGAGCAGTCTGAATACCACTGTGATTGTCACACTAACAAGGAGTACTTCACATATTTTGGTGAAGCTAACGAATCCAAATAAGCTCAGAAGTAATGTCAGTAAAAGAGCAATATTCGGCTTCAGTACTAGAGCGAACAATAATAGTTTGTTTCTTGCTCTGCCAAGAAATAAGTCACCCAGAAAAAAGAGAGAGCTAGTAGTAGATCGCTGATCGGAAGGATCACTGTCCAATTAGCATCGAAGTAAACCTATAATTGCAATAAGGAGTAGGATGAAAATAGAGCCTATGGAATAAGATGTATTTATATTTCACATAGTGCAGGATGGAAAGAAGTAGCATAGTAAATATAACATGGTACATCTATAAACTGGCTAACCAGATACACAATATATGCTTTGTTTGGCATAGTAACAGTGAGCTAGATGAGACTCTCAATAAGCTATCGATAAATTAGAGCATAAGAAAGAAGCTCGCCATCAGTAGTATAAAACTTAATATTAGACTCCAGAAGACTATCAACCATCTTACAATCAATCAAACCAACACAAAAAAGAAAGTCAGTTCTGAATACTTGGTCTAAGTAGTAGCCATCAGATGTATAAATTACTTTCAAGTCCAAAAAATAACTAATAAAACTAAGATTTTTCATCTCAAAATACTGACACAAAAACTACTTAAACTCTAATAATATGATAAAACTTTGAACTAAAAAAATAAAGAATAATATTTTGTATTCTGAAATATATATAATAAAGAATAATGTTTTGTATTCTGAAATATAAAACTGTAAAAAAAATTATGTTTTTATAGCTGAAGGAAACAACCATATACAATTTAATATTAATTATATAAAATTCTCAATTAACATAATAAAAATAATTAAACAAATTTATTAAATATACTAGGAAGAGATATACTAATAAATTAAAAAAAATTATCAAATATTCTAATTTACTTTCTACATGCGGAGCAAAAAATTAACCCACCTCAGACACACTGAATTAAAGCTCGTTTCTCTCTCCTTGAGTTATTATTATTATTATTATTTTCTCTCTCTGGATGACCAAAAAGAAACTAACCAAATACTTTCTCACACACACAACATCGAAATTGTAAGTTGACGTTTAATACATAAACCATGTATAAAACCTTAACAACATTTGAATCTTGTTCAGGTTTAATCAATTTATTAGAACACCTGAACAATATCCCACAAAAGATCACCAGCAATATCAGATACATTTTCATTCACATAGCCATACACACACACGTATTTTGTGTGTTGTTTAACGCTTTCCACATAAGCTCTCAGAGCCTGCTTGACACCGGAATGCTTCTGGGCTTGGGCTTCGCCGGCACGGGCTCTTTGGGAACCACAACAGTAAGCACTCCGTTCTCGACATGGGCCTTGATCTGATCGGCCCTCACGTTGTCGGGCAGGCCCAGCCTCCTCTCAAACGCTTCTTTCCCTCTCCCCATCACGTGCCACTCGACATCCTTCTCTCTCTCCTTCTCTTCCTCCTTGGCCTCCCCCTTTATGTGCAGAACGTTCCCTTCCTCCAATTGGATCTTTATCTCGTCCTTCCCCAACCCTGTAATACAAAATCGGCGAAGTTAGATTGCTATCTGATCAAGATCCGGAACCCGATAAGGGGAAGGAGAGTGTTGTTGTACCTGGGACATTGATCCGGATGATGTGGGAGGTTTGGGTCTCGAGCCAGTCCATGGGGGCCGACGAGGATCCGGGCCACTGAGTGAACAACAGTCGCCTGAAGGGCTCGCCGAAGAAATAATCTTCCATTTTTTTTTTTTTTTTTTTTGCTTTTACAAAGATTTTTGATTTGAATTTTTGATGAGGGAGTAACTCGAGGAGCTTAAGATATATAGGAGTGAGGATATTGATGATGGCGATGATTCCAGAAAGCTGAAGAGAGCAGAGAGACGGATAAGAGTCGAGAGGAGAAGAATAAGAAAGAAGAGTCTGGAAGCGGGTATTTGGTAACGAACCCTTTTCCCTTCTGGATCCGGTGGATGGGAAACAGGCCAGGCCTGTTGGGCCAAGAAAATATCTGACTGAAATAAGAGAAATGGGCCTATGCGTCCTGTATCCTGGCCTTCTGCGAATTCACATGGCGTTGGTTGGCGCTGTAAATCCAGCCAAAATTCAAACGCATTGGCAATTTGGTGGAATTTTGTTGCCGAGGGGTAATCAGGTGAGCTTTCATGAGTTGATTAATTATATATTTTATTAATTAATTTTCTTTGTTCGGGCAATTTTATGAAGAGTTCTTGTTTCTTATGATTGTTGCTGCTTCTGCATTTTTTTTTTTTTTTTTGAGCGCTGCTTCTGCTTCCGCTTCTGCTTCCGCATTGTTATGCAAGTATGAGAGGAATCCTGTATTTATTCACTTATGGCGAAGGAAAACGAAGAGAACAAACATAAATGCCTAATAAAAGTCTAAACACACAAATTAGACCATTCTATTTTATCCAAATGAAAAATATCAAGTAAGGCTCATAGTAAAATGTTGTGTGTGTATATGTTACTAGGACGCACTCACCTTAGCTAACCAATCCGCCGTACCATTTCTCTCCTAGTATTGATATTGAATATGTACCTAAAAAGCTCAACATAACCACTATGATCTTCCAAGAAATCCCACAGGTACCGTATAGAGCAGTGGCAAAAACAGAAAAAAAAAAAAAAAGAGGAAAAAAAAAAAAACCACGAGACAACCAGAAAGGAATGCTCTCAATAATCACGAGTGTGAGACCGAGCTCATAAGAATGATATAACCATAAAACGTTGCTCTCAACTTTGCCATGTTATTCATGCCCCCACCAAAATCTGAAGCTAAAGTATGGATAACAACCCCATAAGCATAAAAAAATAACATCATTACTGCCACAATGACCCCAGTTACCAAAACATCTCCTGTTAGTATTTAACTATCCCAAAGGAGGATGTGTCCAAGAAGCAAGGCCCATAAGCTGTCGAACCATACGGAGACAAGGCAACTGTAAATAAAATTCCAAACCTTCTTAATACAATCGACCTACTCTCAATACATGTTGCAAAACGATGAGCCGTTTGTTGGGGTGGGGTTGTGTCTCATATCCGATACAAGAAGATAGTGTTATCCAAAGGTTTACTGGAAGGAAAGTTACCAAATAATAATTGTAAAGAAAGTTATCAAAAGGTTGTTGTTTTGCTTGGAAATTAATCAAAATTGCTAGAGGTTTACTTATAATGTAGTACAAGAACTCTTGATGGCAATGTGAGCTTTCTCCTTGACAAATTTAACATAGAAGCTGTCTCCTACTTCGTACGTAGCGGTGGAGTCGATGGTGACAAAGTAAGGGTTTTTAACGCAGAGATCTTGCTCTTAAAAAAATAGTGTGACAGCTCTTTCGCAAAATCTTCGTTGGTGGGAACCCCTTCTCCTTTGTGCATAGAAAAAAAAAATATATCTTATTGAAGTTGATGGAGATAAGTAAGATGTTGCCGTGAAGACTCTTTTATTGACAAAGAAACTGACCTTGTTGACATGGTCTCTTCCTTAATGGCTCTTCATAATTTTTTCAAGAAATTGTTACATTCTCAATGTTGGAGATCATGAGATTTTTATAGAGATTGTGGATTCTCAAATCTCTATCTTTAATTGTAGCATTTGGATCAGTCTCAATCCTTATTGTAGCCATCCAAGGAGTCCTTCCACAGGTAAGGTAGCTGGAAATTACTTTTAGTTGATATAAGAATCAAATTTCCCACCTCATCAAGTCAAAACACGTTAGAAAACCCTAATTTGGCTTTTAACCCGACCAGCAATTACTACTGCCAAGGACTGTGGTAGCTAGCACGGTAGGTACTGCTCTTTGCTAGCAATCCTGCAGTTGCTATAGTCAACGAACACAATAATAACTTCACTTTGTTGTTTCATCCTGGTAACATTCTAGTAAAACAACCATAATTTGTGATCCAAAAATTTAATTGAGGTGCTTCAAGAGCTGTTAGAAAGACAATTTAAAATTATTCAACTATTCTCTTTAGAAAATTTTCAATTATGTTTGTGTAGTGTCAATTTTGGTTTGAAGTCGAGTTGCTACACAAGCTTCATCAAGCTCAATTTCGCTCAACTGCGATCTCTGTTTTGATTCATTCTTCACCATAGAGTTTATTCATGATCCCCATTAACTATTTTTTAGTGTCTACAGTTGTTGCAACTAAAATTACCGAAGGATGGCTGCTAGGAAAGTTACCAAAGAATTGCTAGAAGAATAACTATTAATGTGCTCATGTAAGGAAAGTAACTAGTTTTCAGATGTGATGCTGACATGGTTGCTAGTATGGACTAAAATCAAGATTACGTATGTAGATGTTGATGGTCATGATGCAGAACCAAAAGCATACTACAATAAATGATTAATGTATACTACAATAAAGCGGAAGACTGTTAAGTGTTTACACGTGAGAATAGTTTTATATTAGATAGAACAAAAAAGTTTGTGTTTAAATAGAAAACTGGAACCACTACCTATCATCTTATATATTTGGATTAGATAGATTCTCAGTTTTGTATTTAAAGTCTATCTTACTCTCAAAGAGGTCTGTGTTCTCCTCAAGAAGTGGTATTAGACCCGATAGCGATGAGTCTGGAATTGAGTGTACGAGATAGACAAGATGTCATGTTAAAGATTAGTGATCGCAATGCCAAATCTGCAAGGTGCAATAGTGGTGGAATCGCAGTGGCTACTAGACTCGCATGAGCAAGTAGGTGAGATGTGCCGGTTGTGGTCAAACTGCGATCGTTATGGAACTCACAATGTTTAGTAGGAGATTTGCACTGGATGTGGTCGCATGGCAAGGTGGCTTTGGTTGAAATCCGAATCAAGCTCGAGGACTTCTGGATGCACAAGTGACAAGCAGACATGGACTTGGTGGTGCTAGAGGAGAGTGCATGGAGATGCGGAAAATGTGAGCGATGGCTATGAGTAGCTGGAGGATGCAGAGTTCTCTAGTACATGATGAGGCACAGACGGTATTGATAATCTTCGAACTAGTTTTCAGATGTGATCATGATGTTGGGTAGGGATATAGCTAGCCAAGGTGGAGTACGAGTAGGTTGCGGTCACATTCTCAAGTATGGGAGATGAGACTAGTCAAACGTGCTCAGTCGACCTAGGTGGAATGCGATGTTATAGTGGTCATGTTCTCTGTGAGAGATATGAGAGTAACTCATATATCATTGAAATCGACGTATTACGTGATCAATTTTAGTTTATTTAGAACTCTAATATCATAATAAATGAACTTCTAAATCCAATATCACACTAGCTCCGGTTCTGTTGAGAATCTGCTTCTTCTCAATATGAAATTGCTCTTGTTATGCTAACATGGCAGAATGAGCTTCTGACATGGAATATACAATTTTGCTGATGTACTACGAATTAAATAAACTGAACCCAACTTCAGAGATGGACTAGCTTTCAATTCTGGCTGATCATGAATACAGAGTTCTGGATATTTCTTCCACCAGTACTCCTTGATGTATTAGGGTTGAGAAAATCCAGCAGCTTGTTGATCAATTCCTGAGCTTGAGAGAGCTGCTTTCAAGATCTGCAACAACCAACAATTACGTGATAAATATAGGAGAATTTGATGACCACATATTAGAGGTATATACTATGATAAATATAGAATGATATTGCCTATCGTAATGATTTGGATCTGATAGATGAGTTTCGTGAGGATGCTCGAGTATGGATAGCTGAATACATACAAAGATGGCCAAGTTGGTAGTTTTCCATTGATTCCCACGAAGTAACCGGTGAGATGCCTATGGTTAGAAACACCGGACATGTCAAGATCCAAATTCGAATTGGTTTCTGGTCCTACTCAAAAACCACTGTGTTTGCGAATTGACTCCTAACTGGGGAGGACCTCACTAGGTACTTGAAACACTGCATGTGAGAGAATTTCAAACTATTTTGGTCTTGAAATTCATAAGAAATGCTATTGCAAATTTAGCTAATATTTCTTTACCCATGGTGTTAATACGAACAAATTGTTGATTGCACCGAATAGTATCTTTGGATCATGATGTTTCCTTTTCGAGAAGAGTATTGACGACTCACCTTCAACATTACAAGGTAAGGCATGAGAATGTATGGGTTCAAGGCCTAACTCTTGGCCTGCCCTATTGAGAGAAAAAAAAAAATGGAATTAGCAAAGTAAAAATTTTATTTTTAATCCAATTTTTTAAAATCGAATAGATAAAAGATTGGCCTTTAGACCCGTATATTCTCATTCCTATATGTAAGGCTAGTATGTTTGGTTCTATAGGCCCGAGTAGGTTCCTACGAGGCTTGGCCTTAATGTTGGTGGAGGTTCATAAATCCACGAGGTTTTGTCCCATAGTCCCTGAGATTATGATCCAAACCATGTTCAAAGGCCTCTTATTCCAATTGCCATATGAAGGGGAAATTCTAAACGCGCACCGCATTTTAATAGTGAGCACCACATACTATATAGTAAAGTGATTTTCAACATAGGGGAAAATGGTGCTCACCTGTTAAATATGGTGCGCATTTGGAATTTCCCCATTTGATGGGGTACCCTAAATTGAGCAGGTTTTGATGAGCAAGCCCTGAGAATTGTTTACAGAGGTAAATACATTTAAAGCAATTGCTACTAGATTTGGGAGGCAGAAAGTATAACCCTTTAGGTATCTAGTTTCCTCGCTGCTTAATCAAGTCATTGTCTACTTAATTAAGTCATTGTCTGCTTAATTAACCTTAGTTTTAGAGGTACACACATTTGTGCTGGATACTGATCTGTGGGAAGTGGGAGTCCATCTTTTTAATCACAACCATCTTTTTATTAACTTTCGGTAACACTTCGCAGCGATGCCACGTCAGTGTTTTCGCAGAACCACATTTAGCAACAGCTGGGATATTGGCTAACAGATAAAATTAATATTAAAAAATAACGTGTTATGAAATCCGTTATATTGCGTTACATAATCTAACAGAACCCCAATGCTATATAACAATTAAAAATAACTCAGTGCAATGTAACAGTGCGTTTTAATGTTATTTTGCATTTATTACATAAAGTTACGTTAAATTACGTTATTTACAATTATTTTTTTTTAGTAATTTCTATATTATTGATTATTATTTTGACTATTAGCGAACTACATTAATTATTTTTACTTGATTAGTTGTTGATTTGTTTTGATTGTTCGTGGAATTGCTAATTTGTTAATTTGCGATCATTTCTTTATTCATTTGTTGTAATTCATCTCCGGTTGTTAAACTATCTTGCTGATTCTATTAAATTTTAACTGAACTAAAGTTAACAATTACAAATAAGATAAACTGAATATTACAAAATATAAATTACAATAATAACAATAACTAGAATTGAAATAAAAAATTAGAATCTTGTTTTATTATTTAAATGATAACTAGAATTACTGTTGCAGGCTTAATATAATTTATGAAGATAAATATGGAAACTATTGTAAAACTTAATATAAAATTAGAATAGATTGTGTATTATAAAATTGTTTTATATTCTATTTTTAGATATTTTAAATTTATTTTTCTTGTTATATTTATTTATATAGTTTTATATTTATTTTTATTAAATAAATATGAAATTGCATAACCTATATTATGCGTTACGCTGTATGCGACATAATCTAAAAGAGACAAAATGTTACGTTCCCATTATCGTTATTTTAAAAATTGGGTAAAATATTTTTGAAAAACCACTTCTATGCATTTCCATGCTAATTTTTTCTCCATATCCTCTTCAAGCTCACTGAAGGGGAGAAGCTCAATTGGAGGCTTGGATGCCACCTTATCCTGCCGATAATGTGTTACATTCAAGTTTCTCTGTGTTTTATGTTAGTGATGGCATTTGAATTTTAAGGATAATTGATAGTACAACACAACTAAGCCTTTTAGACTACATGAATCAAAGCCGGCTCAATTACATGGATGATCTTTCTCCACTTATACCTATAAGCAATATAGCTTGATTTACATCTCTAGCATTCATATATTTTCGTATCATCTCTCACGTCGCTCTTTTTAACTTCTACGTTGATAAACTTTTTTTATCGAACTGGTGCATCTATAGATCTATATTTTACACGATCAAACCATCGTAGTGTTGAGAAAAAAAGAATAATATCCCAACTTGTATGTAAACAATATGTTAGTTATAAATAAATCAACAAGTAACCGATAACACATAATATTTACGGGGAAAACCCTTACAAGAAAAACTATAGAACAGTCAAAGAATGAATTTCACCATTCCAGATAAATAGTACAACTTTTCGAGTCCTGTCCAGACAGTTCGGCAATATACAATGTTACTTCCAATACGAAAGAAACCTCTAAGCTCGTTAGAGAACTGTAGTATGTAGTATAAGTACCAGACTAATATTATGATGGCTGAAGAGAATATCCCGTAGAGCATACCAAGCTCTTCTTTTCTCTTCTCTCTCTATCTCCTTCTTGAATGATTTTTAGATTTGGAAGAACGGAATTAATGGATGAGCATATATTTATTGGTTTAAATCATAGTATAAAAATAAGATTATTTTTAACTTTGATAGGTGATAATATCTCATTTTTTATATATTTTACTATTTTACCAACCATCTAACTATGTCACCTAATCATGCTATCGCATGTGGGGGCTATGGCCTATCTTTTGATTGTTTGACATTGAGAGAAATGTGATCACCTTCAGCCTTGCATATAGGCACATACTTACTGTATCCTTCTTCTTTTCAATCCTTGATACTAGTGCACTTCAAGTACACCAATGAAAAAGGAGGCAGTCCTGCATTCCTGTAATTTCTTATTAGTTCTGATGTTGCTCGAGTTCAAAATGACATGCGACAGCCATTCTAACTTCACCTCATTTTGACGGACCTAGTGTTAAAAGTAATTTATAATTTTTAGGCAAGTCAAAATAAGTAGGCTAATTAATAGTAAAATGTAATAAATATGAAGTCAAAATCAATGGACAAATGTGAAGAAAATATTTAACATGTGAGTGGGTGGAATATTTTGAATTGTAATATCTATATATAAAAAAAAAGGTTTTGAATCATAAACTATACAAGCCCAAGAGCTAAAATTAAAGAGCTAAATCAAAATAGTCATTCTCTCTCCCTCTTACAAAATAAAATTTGTTCTTATTATTTTCATCTATATTTCAATATTTTGTTATCTATCCACTGTCACTTCTGTCCTCTCCGACACCACGTATAGTTGACCGAAAATGAGATAGAGATCATGATTCTAAATGGATCAAAACTCGAGAATATTTGTAAGGGTTGCAACCTTTGATCTTCTTCTGCAATCTCAGATTGTGCATTCATGATCCAACCCCACCTCATGTGACAGATAAAGACCCAGAGAAAACGGGTCAAGCAAGAAGTTAAGAGATCGATATATTGTTAGTCAATATGTCTTAAGTCTTCACATCATTTATTGAAGTATAGAAATTGACTGACAATTCAACACAAGTAACCATCCTTAGAACTTGCCTGGTCTTCACAAAATTATTGAAGTAGGGAGGAAGATATAGATAATACCAAAACATTGATTTATGAGTCTATAACGATTAGGTGAACTAAACACATGGACTTGGTCTAACTCCTATTTGATTTGATATGCTTTGCTCAATGTAGACCCCAAGGTGCATGGGTCTACTCTCCACTAAACAAATTGATTACAGTCCTAACTGATTCAGCCCCCTAACTAGAAGACCCTTCTACTTTAGAGGGGTTCTCATCTTAATTAAAGAGACTGGTCTAAATTTTTTTCCACAACTTCTTGTGTCATCTATCTTATTGCAATGATTTCTCTTTAACTTTGATGTGGCCTCCTGGTGATAACTCTGGACAAAACTAGAATTCTAGAAAAGAAGGGGCAAATAATTAAGAATTAGAACTGACAGGTCTAAGGACTAGCCTTTAGCTTCTATCCAAAATTTTAAATATATCCTTTTTAGTTCAAAATTTTGAATTGACGGGTCAATATCCGGCCGTTAGACATGCTCGTTCTCATCCCTATCATTAATGAGAGTTTTGCGCTTCGATTAGTAAAACTATATTACAATTTATAACAAAACTAATTCAAATTAACAATTACAATCCATTCAAAAAAATAACAAACACATTAATAAATCATTTACTTTTCAAACATTCTAATGCAGTCATATATTAAAAAGGAACTGATATTCTTTTAGATCTCAAAAATTATCTATAATGCCTCCTTGCTAAAATTTATAGCACATAAGTAAATAATGTAATTAGTTAAAAAAAAAAAAACTAGTTATTACTTGAAATTTTGATTTTACATTTCACTTGTATATTTTATCAAATAAGTAAATGACAACAATACATGAACAACTATAGTGTTAAAATGTTTTATCCAAAATTAGATATTTATGTCACTAATCCAAGGAAATAAAATCGCAATAATAATCGACTTGCTACGAACAAGAATGCCAATTTAGAATTAAGTAATCCGTCAATCTAACTCTTAAAAGATATAAAAATAAGCAATAATATCAAATGAGAGAGAGTTCTAATATAGAACTGAGCAATTTGTTAATTTTTTATCCCAACGACTTTGCAATTTTGAAATTCTAATACAACGGCTTGCAACTTCGAAACTCTAACACAAACGGTCATTTTCTTCTGTCCCTGCAAATGACGTTCTATAATTAAAAAAACTATTTTATCTCTTGGATGGAGGAAAAAAAAAAAAAAAAATCTCTCTCTTAATAAAAGGGGTTTTTACATATTTGTCCCCTACATTTAAAAATTAAAATTTAGTCCCCAAATCTTCATATTTATAATTTAGTCCCCAAATCTTTTAAGTTACTACAATTTAGTCCGCCAGTCACATTTTTTGTCCGAAGTTTCCATTGTACTCTTGAGTTACTTCATTTTAGTTCTCCCTTCTCTCTTCCTCCTCTCTTCCTCTTCTTATTGGGTTCTCTTCTCCATTCTTCTCCCCTTCTCTCTTTCTTTCCTCTTTTTATTGGATTCTCCTGATTTACTTCACTTTAGAAATTAACTGGGAGGGAAGAGAAAGAGGAGAAGAATGGAGAGGGGAATCCAATAAGAAGAGGAAGAGAGGAGGAGAGAAAAGGGAGGACTAAAGTGAAGTAACTCAGGAGTATGACGGGGAATTCGGACAAAAAAAATGGCTGGAAACTAAATTGTGATAACTTTTAGAATTTGGAAACTAAATTATAAATATGAAGATTTGGAGGATTAAATTCTAATTTTTAAAGATAAGGGACAGATGTGTAAAAATTCCTAATAAAAAAAACCATTGGTAATCCGCAGTCCTGACTTGATTAATTAATGATCAATCATTTATGATCATTAGCTTATTAATCCAAATAATTTTAACAAAAATCCATACTAATTAATTAAAATCCATGTAGGGGATTGTGACTTGTGGCCCTGTGGCGGCCCTCGGCCTTTTCACCTCTGAACTGCTTGTTTACTGTTTATTCTAATGTAGTCTTAGAGTGTTACTAGATGTGTCCTATATTTTCTTAGTGAATCCCGAAAGTTAGGAGGGAGAAATATTTTTTGTCTAGCTTTTGGAACTCACTAAGAAAAATATAGGGCGCATTTAGTAACTCTCGTAGTATTATGGTCATAGGTCACTGTCGACAAAGTGCTCCACCCGCTGATTCTGAAATTCATGCACCGCTCCAACCAAGTGAGGGTCAGTCATGGCTCCTCCCTTAGGGGCCCCCAGGTGGATTGAGGTGCTGGTTGCTGATGACGAGGAGGAGTGATCATCTATACACTTTCTGAGAGTTGATATGTAGAGGGAGTTTCCAAATGAGCACACCATTTTTTCTAGTGAGCCTATTTTTTAAGAGTCGCTCGGATAAAAAATACACTAAATAGTGGACTGCGCTCTTTGGAAACTCCCATATTCAGAGCAGCTTTGTTTTTGCATTTTTGCCCATTGACCTTCCGGGTGAACATCGTCTATTGTCCCCGGAGATATTGTTTTTGCTATGTTCTTCTAATAAACTTTCACTAAGGCACTTGTAACGGATTCTATTATTTTCTTATTAATGGAATACGAATGATGTGGTTCACCGCTAAGACTTCAAAATAGAAAGGAAACTTTGATGTGACCTCCGACTGATTGAAGGTGAAGAACAGCTTTCTTCCCTTTCCACTTAAAAAGATAAAGAGGTGGCCCCAAGGATTCCTGAGACTGTACTTGAAAATTGATTGATTATAAAGACTAGTATATACTCTAATGAGATCCATTCATGATTCCAGCTTTTGATATGGCAGTGGTTTATTTGATCCAAGTTCTATAATGACAAAGGAGAGGAGCTAGTTTGGACAAAGAAATGCAATTCAAGGGGAGCCCCCACTAAATGTTCATCAAAAGCTTATAAGGTTGCTTTCACTTTATTGTTTGAATTGATAATGTGATGAGGCTAATTTGAGATCCAACTTTGGACTCTTTGGAACCATCTCGAAGGCACTGATGCAATACAAATGTTATAATATGCAATAATAATCCACTCTGTAGCAAATCATCTTGTGATACATGGCTGGATTGCAGCAGCACATTTAAAAAACAAATTATATTAGTGATATTGACGGTATTACATTTTCTTTTTCTTTTTCTAGTTGGCATAATGCTGATAATTTTATACACTGATAATATATCTGACCTTAGGGACAATATACGCTAGGATTTGATTAGGACGTGATTAGGAATTTGATTATATCCGATTTAGATTTTATTATTATTATTCTTATTAGTTTTTGATTTATTTGCACCAGTTGTGCGCATAATTTAATTTTGTAAATGATCATGTGAACTTTTGAAGAAAATAATAAGATAAATCAAAAACCTCTTTTATTTTTAGCATGGTAAATTGCTAACAAAATTAAATTTTCATCATGGATTCATTGAGAGTGAGAGAGATCACCTAGATGCAAGGCTTAAATTAGTGTTTATCATTCTATTTTATTTCTATTTTTTCTAAAATTCCCACCATGCTAATTCCGTTGGTTCTTCTCCAAAATTCCCAATTTTCCTCACACTTTTGTGCTGGTTTAATGACTAATACATCATGTTTTTTTTCTGTCCCCATCAAAACAAAGAGGTAGTCTTTCAAGGCTACAGGTGGAGGACTTGTTCCCACAAATTTTCCGAAAACAAGGCATTTGCAGTGATACCTATTATCGATATTTTTCCTTTTTCTAGTAAAAAAATATATATATCATGAATTTATTGACATTTCTTATCAAGATTATATGTCAAATTCTATCGGTTATTTTGTATTTTTCATGTTATTTGTAATGTCAAATAAATTTGCTGGTAAAATATACAAATTTAATGTTCTCCTTATTGAAAGTCCATTTTACTGTACCAAAAGTTCGAAGTTGTGTGATTTAATAGGCAGAAACTTATGATTTACACAGCAGTATAATTTTTTGGATTGCTCTAATATCATGTTGAAAGAGCTTTTCACTGCATCAAAATTCCGAAGTTATGATATAGTGGAAGGGATATTCAAATTCTGTCGGGTATGCATTTAATTGCGAGTTTTAAAAAAAATTATATCGTTACGTAAAGTCCAGATTTCTATCTAAAATGGACTTTCAACCTGCTGGACATGTTAAAATACAAAAATATTTTTTCTCAATCATCACTGTAATTTCGAAGTTTTGGTATAGTGGAAGGGTATTTCAGCTCTCCTTTTTACGAGAATACAATTATATGCACTTCTGTTAAATTTCACATGCGGTCATTATAGATGTTAGCTGGAGCTTTCGGGGCAATCTTTAACACTGGCTCAAGAAAAGATAAGAATTTTTTTTTTTTTTTATCCTAAATGCATAATATGGTACCAGCCTTTTTATTGTGGCAATCTTTATCCTAAAAAAGCTGAAAGCAAAGTGCACAACCAGAACTGATGGATCTGAAAATAAAAGGAAATCTTTGGGACAAAACCTACAATAAATTGAAACTGAAGCTAATTATGAAGCCATGTATACATAAAATCTAATTAAATTAAGGCTAAAGTACAAAAAAAACTCTCACAAAGTATTAAAATTTGACCAGAAAATCCCAGAAGATTTTTTTTTAATGTTATATAAATATCCATGAAGTTTTAAATTTTATAGAAACCTCCACAAGGCACAACGGAGAGATTAATCGATCGGTTTAAAAACGCAATAAATACCAACTCTTCGGTAACTTCAGATATATATGTTTTGAATAAATATACTAAATTAGAAAGTGAGTATTTAGAAAGGTGGAATAGTGTGTGTATTTAATGCATATTTAGAAACTGAAGCTAATGTTATTTGGGGTTTTTTGAA
This sequence comes from Dracaena cambodiana, assembly GCA_036321105.1. NCBI lineage: Eukaryota > Viridiplantae > Streptophyta > Magnoliopsida > Asparagales > Asparagaceae > Dracaena > Dracaena cambodiana. Next base: position 29,847,344 of record JAYEPQ010000016.1, read on the forward strand.
ACTCAATGGTGGTTTATATAGCAAAATATAGTTCAGAGAGATTTTTGGAAAAAAAAAACATGATATTTTGTAGAGGGGAGTGAGATTCATAACAAGCGAGCCTCTGCAAATATGGATAAATTCCTTTCCCATATATTTTCAAAGACATATCTCGAATTTGTGAACTCTATTACAAGACAAACACCTTCATATACTCTGTATCAAATTCTTGACAAACAAGTTGTATTATCAGAGTTTTTATCCAAGAGAACAGAGTATTAGAGGATCAACGAATTCAATTCAATAGCCCGAACTTAAAAAACACATTATTGTGAAACAATCAACAGTGTTAATGAAACATGAGGAACCTATTTTTATTGACCTTAACATAGCAAAGCCATCAATGTACATGATCCCAGTCACCAACCCTACACTCACAAAGGCCAACCACCCAGAGAGACAACACTAAGGACACAAGCCATAAAGGCATAAACCCTAGAAAAATTTGCACATATAGCCATGAAAATAATTAGAAGGAACAAAACATATGCTAAATTTTATTTTTTACACATAAAATTCAAATGCCTCACGTAAGTTTGTGGGCCTGGAATCTTCTCCTTTTTCCATCTCGGCAACTTTTCCTACACTTATTAGATGACCTGCTCCTCTTATCCGACCTTTGCTAACGGCACCCCTCATCTTTCCAGGAAAATTATGAAAAAGGACTCCTGAAAATAGTAACCGACCTTTCGGAGCAAAATGTAATTAAATTACCTGCAAAATCCAAATATAATCTGTTACGTAGGAACGAGTGGAGAAGAATATGATTGATCTGACGTGATTCTCTGTTGGTTCGTTAGAGAACTTACTATTTACTATGTCCAGCTCTTCTGAGGTAGGACGCAAATATGATTATGAGTGCAACTCCAGCCAAAAGGCCGATTATAATTGCTAGTGTCTTTCCTGCTTCTTGAGTGCTATCTGTAAACAAAGAGAGAGATAAAAGCCTATTTTGCAAAATTGACAAAATTTCTAAGTAGGTATGATGTCGAACGACCAAATTCTAACATAACTTTTGCCATAACAAAATTTAACAAGTCATCGTCAAATAAATATAACGGTAAAGTAATGGAATTTTGAAAGATTCAACAGAATTTCAAAACAAAGTTGAACACTCAGAGCCAAATGAAAACTGTAAAGAAGAAATTATTCAAGAAAAAAGAAAGATAAAGCAAAAAAGTTGCTCAAAAGGGAGTATCTGATAATAACAGACTTTATCGTTGGACCATTGTTGTCTAAAAGTAAATTTAGACAATGTTTTTAGTATCTCATGGCAAGTAAAGTAGCAAAAAAAGTTATCAATTCTTTTGTTTAAAATTAATGGAAATACTTTTTTTTTTTTTTTGAGAAAATATTTTTGTTTGCAGACTTCTTAAGAAAGAGAAGAGGAATAGCTAGCTGCCCACAAACCACTGTTGTATGTGTGTCCAAATGTATCATTAATTGTGAACCTTGGCAGCATTAGAGGGCTGAATTATGAGTTCAAAAGAGATGAAAGTTGGAGGGGAAGTAGAGCATCCTTTGTTTCAATTATGTCTTGATGTCATAAGATCAATAGTATTCATTTTTTTTTTTTTTTTGGTTAGTAATGAAAGAAAATTTCTTTTCCTTGTTCCCCCATCTCCATATTTCACTCCTTATGGTAAGTAACTAACTTGCTGATGGTTTGAATGGATTACTTTCAAGTGGGACGATATCAGAGCATGCTCTACGTCAGATGGCACAGGAAAAATCATAGTGTTAGTGCTGTCCCGAATTCATTCATTATGAAATGGATAAGTAAGACAAAGACAAAAGAAATTTGAGATCATCGAAAAGGTGGTTAGATCGATGAAGAAGTATTTAAATATGTTTAGACTCATGGTTTAGATAGGATTAATTCTTTTGATTCAGTGTAGCCTACACAAAATTAGAGAAGTTCATTCCCATGTTCTAATTAAACAAAATTAGTTTAATTTTTCCAAGTATGACCGAAATTGCTAAGTCTATGTTTGGTTTGAAAGAAAATGGATGAAAAGAAACGAAAGAGAAAATGAAAGTAAAGAGAAAAGAAAAGAAGATGGAAAAATGGCTTTTTTACTTGATGTTTTCTTTTCTTTTAAATTTTTCGTCAAACCAAACAATAGAAAATATTTTCTTTCTTATTTTCTTTTCTTTCTTTTTTTCCCTTCATTTTCCCTCAAAACAAACAGAGCCTAAAATTTCAAATTAGCCAATAATTAGCAATTAAGAGAATATTTAATTCAAGTCTTTTTCTACATAAGAAGTGAGTCAATGTAGAGTAAATAAATTTTAGAAAATGAAACCATCTAGGTTGCTTCCTAGAGTTAGGTCTCCCATCATACATCAATTGTTCTGTAGCTTTAATTAGTTGTTGCAATAGCAAGCAATATAATAGAGACATGTCTATTTCGTTTCTTAGTCAATGAATTGCACCCAAAGCCACCTAAACAAATTATAAAATGCCATTAAGAACTCATCTAAAGTTTTGCAAGTAGCCTTCACTCAAATCAAATATATACATCCAACTGTTTGCTTGCTCAGCCATCAATACTTCTTACTTCATCTCAAGGAGTGGTGTTCTCTTTTATTCTTTCAACTATATAGTTATTTAACTAAACCATTAATTAAAGAACACTGTCTTATAAGAAATTATATCTTTTATTATCAACTATTTGGATTTGTCCCCTACTAACCTGTTAGGTGAACTTATCTAGGAATCAAATTCTTTCAACCCTTTGATTGTGGAACCAATTGATCTAAATGGATATTAATTTTATTAAATCCAATTTTCTCAGTAATTTTGGTTGATAGTAGGAGGGATAATAATTGGCGCGCTCACGGGTCAATTTTTGTTCCGTTCTATTTAAAATTTTGAATTAAAAGTGAATATTTCAAATTTCTAATTCAAATTTTGAATTGTGCGCGTAAAAATTTGAGCCATGAATCTATCCATTCCCATCCTAATAGTATATGCAATTTGGATTGTCATTATGTTATACATTTTAAATACAAAATCTCAAGCCTGCGAACAAAACTATAGACTAGAAATATTAATAACACACAATCGTAAGCAAGATCCTCAAGCAAACCACAACTTGAGACAAAAAGCCTAAAATGGTTAATTCAGCAATCATCAAGCTACCCAAGCATCAAATTAAGAAAGCAGGGGGGTACAACCACCACCGTTGATCATAAATTAGCTTACCGTCGTGATGACGATTGTAGTCGTCGTACGGGGGCGGCAAAGACGAGGAGGGGTAAGAAGAGTAGACCCCGCCGGAATAGTACTTGGCGAAGCACTTGCCGAGGTACACCTCGCCGGAGACTGCGTCCCCGCAGAGGCTCTTCACCTGGTTGACTGCATTCGATATGCAGTCGGAGCAGTCCTTTGCGCTGAGGTCCCCGACGCACTGCGCCGCTGCCTGCACGTATCCGGCCGCTCCAACCCTGTACGTGCCACCCGTGCCCCCCGACGACACGATGGCCGAGAGCGCATCGTCGCGCATCCCGATGAGATTTGCATCATAACTGAAAGTAATTGTCAGCAAACACTTAGTATAGTGTTGTCTGTTTTATTATATAACATATGTGTGTATGTATGCGACTTGTACCCGTTGGGCGGGGCAGGCCCGCACTTGTTGTAGAGGAGGTTGGTCTCTTCCTTTCCGATGAAGGACTGGTTGTCGTAGCGGAGGAAGCAGCCGTCGAGCTGGAGGGCAGCCCCGGAGGACGAGGGGCAGAGAGGGGAGAGCTGGGCGAGGGCGGAGCGGATGCAGGACTGGCAGGAGGAGGTGTCCAGGTCGCCGCGGCACTGGAAGAGGCCGTAGGCCGGGGTGGAGGAGGACGCGCTGTCGGAGGTGAACTTGCCGTAGGGGGAGTTTGAGGCGGCGTTGGCTAAGGAGGAGAGGAGGGACTCGACGTTGGCTTTGTAGGCCGAGCTCTCGTCGTACTTGGCCTGGGAGCAGCCGGCGTAGATAAAGGATTTGCCACCGGCAGCGGCGGCGGCGGCGGAGGAGATGGAGGCAGAGATGAGGAAGAGGAGGAGTAGAAGCTTGGCCATGTTTGGTTAGAGAGAGGATAGTGTTTGGTTTGTGCCTGAGAGAGACTAAGAGAGAGGATGAGAGAGACTTGGGTGCCTGTTATAAGAGAACAGAGAGGGGAATCTGGGCCATTCTATCTTATGTAGATGAGTATACTTTTTTTTTTTTTTTTTTTTTTTTCTGTGACAGAGGTTTGATCCTTCGAGTTGGTTGTAGCGGGAATTTACGTGGGCTGTCATTTTAAGTTGGAGACTCGCCAAGGGGGATTGGGTGGAGTTAATTTATTTATTTATTGTCAAAAAAATCCAAAACATTAGCAGAAAGATTAATAGAATGATTTAAAAATATAATAAACAATGCTTTCCGATATTTCTAAGATCTAATACACTATCTTTTAAAACCGATCAATTAATCTTTTATTATGAAGTTTGAAAATCTACGTGGATTTGCATGACATAAAATTGCTTTATGAGGGTGGTTCCTGGAAAATTTTTATATTTCATGACACTTTCTTCTACTTTAGCCTTATTTAATTTTTTATTTTCTTTTTCTGAGGACAAGGTGAGAATTAATTTGGAGATAGCTATGATTCAAGAGATGTGCAAATAGATACTGCTAAAAGTGTAGCCAGAGTAGGTGTGTGATGTAATTCACCCCAACTCGATAGGATGGGAAAGCTCACAAGTTTAGATTTAGGCTGTCGATGCGTGCAGAGGAAACTATTATTATTGAGGGAAGACTCTAATTCGAATTCAACAGATTCTGACAGAAGGAAGCATGTGCTCTTGTATAGAAGAATGATGGCTTTCCATTGACAATTGCTGGATCTTCAGCTAGAATTTAGGTTTCGGTTTGGCCAAGGCGATTCAAAAGTCATCCTCGATCGAATTGATCATTAACTTTCAAAAAGAACCGATGAATCTTTAATCGTATCACAAGAATTTTTTCGAACCAAAGAGTTAAGAATTTTTTCATAGAAGGTAAATGTAGTAGAGATGCGCATGCTCCGTTAGATGTGCGGCAATATTAGGAGAGATAAAGTGAGAAATGAAGATATTCGTGCTAAACTAGGTGTAGTTTCCATCGATGAGAAGATGCGAGAAAATCGCTTACGATGATTTGGTCATGTACAACGTAGGCCTACAAGTGCACCAGTTCGAAGAGGAAAGTTTATCAATATAGAACAAGTTAAAAGAACGAAGGAAAGACAAAAAAAATATGGATAGAGCTGATACGTAAATATATGGAGTCTAGAGGTTTAAATAAAGAGATATTACTTAACAGAAATGAATGGAGAAGAAGTATCAAAGTGATCGATCCGACGTGATTTTTTTTTTGGGTTCATGTAGTCTATCCCAAATACTTGGGATAAAAGGCTTAGTTGTTGTTGTTGAAAGAGTTAAGATCGATAAGTTCTTCAATAACCAGTGTAAATGGTTGAATGATTCAACTTCATACAGGCATCCGAACTCCTATCACAAATGCGCCATTCTTTATGCCCAGCAGCGACGAGTTCAGATTACGACCCTTGATCAAATTTTTAAAAGAAATGGTACCAAATAAAAACTCCAACGTACCAGTTATCAGATTAAATTTGACTTAAGCTGATCTTTAAGAAAGAGTTGGCCCCTACATGTGGATGTTAGTGTGTCTCTTTCAATCCTGAGGGACCACACAGCATTGACGAGCTATCAGAATAATGTAACCTTTTAGGACTTTGTTTCTTCGCATAATGCAAGATTCTGAAATTTGTAATAAACATTATACCGGTGGTCGTTTCCAACAACAAAATAAAAACATTTCTATCAGTTGATGGGAGGTGATAAAATGGGATTAGTTTGAGTAAATTACCGGTAAGATTATTAGCTAACAACAATGATAATATACAATGATGATTAAATTAACAAACAATGCAAACACATGCGATTTACGTGAAAAACCCTTGCGGAAAAAGACACTTGCCTTCTTCCACTACATGAAAATAACAGGATATACAATTTTATCCTTTCTAGATA